>JAWWTY010000077.1:30242954-30368407 GCA_035222235.1 Margarornis squamiger | reverse complement strand
CCCCAGACTCAATTAAGGAAGACCCTCTGAAATGGACTGCGCAGGTGCGGAGAGACCCACGCAAGCGCAGAGAAGTACCAGTTATATAATATTAGGGGCAGTGCCAAACACTTTTGCCTGGGCGGCCCTGGCCATGTCGCTCAGGTAAACGTCATTTTGGCCAAGTAGATAAAAGGCAGATGGCTCAGGTTTTGGGGCTCGCTCGCTTCACATGACAGGCCAGCGTTCCCTTGGCAGGATGCCTGCCATCACCTGTGAGCCAGCTGAGCCTTGAGGATGCAGCCACTGCTTGGGAAGTCTGGGCATTCCAGGGGTTGGTGAGACAACTCCATGGGGGACACCTGGGCAGTTTGAGTGTTGGCACCTGGAGGCTTATTTTTCTCTTCTCTCTCTCTATTGGGTTTCTTTCCTGTTTGCTTGTCCACCTTTGGTAACAAAACTACTGTTTGGGTTAAGTTTTCTGCGGTGTCTCAGTTTCGGCTTCCACGTCCCTTCGGACCCCTATTCTCCCTGGAACAACTCTCTTTTCATGTTCTAGTGAAGACAGAAGACTGTACCTGAATTCTTTAGATATTGTGGTCTAACAGGAACAAATGGAAAGGAAGCAAGAGACACAGAAAAGGCAGCATATATAGCCAGCAGCAGAATTTCAGGAAATCCCAGTTTCTCTTGTAGGCTACCTTGGTTATCAATCTACAAGTAGCAATACAGAAACTTTCTGATCTCAGCATAAATACAACAGTGGTGAACTGCTTTAGTCCATTAAAATATGTTCTAACATCTGTTATTTACAGTAGTACATTAAAAAATTATTTTTCAACTTAGCCTCTCTAAAAAAGAAGGAAAGAATTTATTAATCTCCTTCCCACATACAACTAAAGTACTTTGCTTTCCTCCTTTTGTAACTTTATGGTTATGACTTAGATAGACTTGCTTAGAGCAAAAAGTAGGCACTATTCATTTGGGTAAATGATGATACCTTTCCCTCCTGTAGACCTAAAATGAGAAACTTCACTGAAAGCATGGCAGGCTTAAACTCAAGGCTAGACTAATAAGATTGTGAGACGTGCTGTTGGGGATATAAGTTTAATGGTTCTTTTCATTTGGGTCTGGGGCAGAAAGGCAGCAGAAGTTGAGGGAGATGGTTATGGAAACTATAATAGAATCAATCTTGGGTAAGTTCTTAGACCAAATGTGAAGAAAAGCTTAGAACTCTGAGCAAAGAAATTCTCCTGCTGCTCAGTTCCTCAAGGCATCAAGTAAATAAAGCTTAAATCAAGGAAGTAGAGCTTTATGCTGTGTACTATTTGTAAATTAATAGCATTATATTGAGGAAATAACCAATTTCCTTCAGAATTATCCTTCAGAACCATAAAAACTGCTTTACTAATAAAAGAGAAAAAGACATTAAAAAAATCTCAACTTCCTGATCACCTTTGTGTGTATATATAAAAGTCTGCATGCATCAGTCCAGATGCTTTTACTATGATATGAAAGTGTGTTGATGTGTTAAAATGGTAAATGACAGAACCTTTTAGAAAAAGTGATGGGTTTCTTTGTGGCTTTGTGTGTCATCCCTGCAATTATTAACTCAATTGCTTTTTGCAAAACCTTTATTGCCAATGAGGAGTGGGAAACTAGACACTTGATTGACCACGTAACATTTGGAAAAGCAGCAGCTGGAAAAACAATTATTTTGTTTGCTAATTGAGCAAATTTACTCAGCACTTTGAAAGATAGAAATCCAGCTTGGTACCTGAATCATGCTGCCATAACTTAATTAATATCAGTGGAGCAATGACAAATTACACCTGCTAAGGATCTGCTCCATTTTTCTGGCCTAAACCAAATAAATTCTAGTTTGAAAAAAGGAGCACTGGTAACTTATCTTTTAATTTCCTTTGTTTCTTGTAAGACAATTTTTAAATTGTATGTCCTGATTTAAAAACAAACAAACAAAAAAGTTTTTGCTTTTTTTTTTTTTTAACAGGTTTTATGGATAAGTTGTGTTAGAATCATAGAAACATTTGGGTTGGAAAAGACCTCTAAAATCAGCTACTCAGATTATCTAGATCAACTGTTAACCCAGCACTGCCAAGTCCATCACTAAACCATATGCTTAAGTACTACATCTACATGTCTTTTAAATGCCTTCAGGAATATTGACTCAACTGCTTCCCTGGGCAGCCTATTCCAATGCTTGGCTGCCCTTTCAGTGAAGAATTTTTTCCTAATATCCAATCTAAATCAATAAGGGCCTTCATTCTGCTCCCCATCACTGTTTTCCAGCTCAGGGGGCTGAGTAACCAGAGAACCACTGGTCTTGCCATTAAAGACTGAGGCAAAGAAGGCATTAACTACCTCAACCTTTCCCTCATCCTTTGTCACTAGGTTCCCCCCGTATACTATAAAGGCTGCAGATTCTCTTTAGCCCTCCTTTTGGTGCTGATGTCTTTCTAGAAACATTTTTTATTGTCTTTTATGGCAGTAGCCAGATTAAGTTCTAGCTGGGTTTTGGCCCAGCTTCCTGTTGCTGCTATCGGAAAAGGTAAGAAGCATGTTTAAAATTACCAGGCTAAGTAGAGGGACAGTAGAATGCCAATTAATGAGGCAGTAACCATCAGAAGCACAACCAAACAGGGAAACCCTTGCTGGGTGTATGCACTGCAAAAATGATCAAGGAGAAAAGTGTTTTTCTTCCAACCCTGTTCTTTGAATTTCAGACAAGTATGTATTTTGACTTGGTCAAAATCATCTGAATGAAGAATTTATATTACTATTATTTACCCCTCTAAGAATCTCAGAGTTTCATAGAGACGAACTACATAAGGTTACTGGAGGTTTCATATCAACATGCCTTTTGTGATAAAGCATTTCAACATGGCTGGGGATCAAACACTTCTCTTTTCTATGGCTTTTCTACCATTTGGGGGGGGTGTTGTTGGTTTTTTTTTAATTTTTTTTTCTCCTCAATAATTCAGTTTCTGCAACTAAACCTTTTAATTTTTCCCCCGTTATTTTTAGATGATGTGGAAACCTGCATATGACTTTCTCTACACATGGGCTGCCCACTATGGAGTCGGTTACAGGGATGTCTTACAAGACCTGCAATCAGCCTTGGACAAAATGAAAAACCCAGTAACAAAACAGTGGCGAGAGTTGACTGGAACACTCATTCTTGTGAACTGCATGGAGGTGTTAAGGGCAAGCGCTTTCTCCAAAATGGAGGAAGAAGGGTAGACAACCTAGATATGCTTTTGGAAAATCTCTCAGAAAACTGTACTGCTGATGTTTCTGTTTTAGTGATGCTTGCACAGTATGATGAAATGAAGCTTGTTTTAACTGATTTGATGTTGGGTCTGTGGTTCTCCACTATAGATTGCCAGAGCTTGCTAATGGCTTCTGAGCAAATAAGAAAAGAATGGGGGATTAAACTAATGAGCTCAACAAAAATTACTTGAATTCTATAGGGTATTTTCTAGAAGGAGCTATTTCTGATTGTGCTGACTTCCAGGTGGAGATCAGTTTTGAAAACAGAACTATACATGGATGAGTTCAGCCTGTGGGGCCTCAGTTTACATTGTTTTCAGTGAAGTATTAAAATCTAAATATTTAATACATTATTTTATTTTGTGCTCAAACCCCTCAACTCTAATTCAATGGGTGCATATTAACCTAGAAAAAAACTTTAACATTTCTTTCATCCTCAGCTGGGAGAAAATGAATCTAATTGTCTCACAAAGCAGGAACTCAACAGTTCCTGGAAAAATAGGTGTGTGCTGCACAGTCCTTCCAAAACAGCTTCAGATGTCTATTTTGAAGACTGGAAGAGAGACAGAAGATAAAATATAAAAAGTGGGGTTTTTTGATCAGTTTGTTAATGTGACTCTATAGGATCATCTCTCTTTTTGTTTATTTATTTTTTTAATATATTTAAGCAATTTTTATAGATTCTTCTGAGTAGAAATTCCAGAAAATCTGGAAAGTCTTCTTTGCATACACTGTCCATCCCTCTGATCATTTGCTTGTCCCCTCTTTGTTGCTATTAAGTAAGTATATAGAGACTTTGCAGGTACAAGGGCTGTAAACAATTCAAACCTACTGTTGATAATTTTCTTCTACCTTACTGGATGAAGAATATGCATGATGACTATTATTTTCTCAAAAATGCTAAGAGTGAGGTGCTTTTCAGATTATTTATGGAGCAATTAATTATCATTAGTCATATGTTCTAAAAAGAACTCTATTTAGATGCTCTCAGTAAAAATCTTTCAATTACTGAGTAGCTTATTGTAAGTACAGAAAGTAGAGGTTGAATAATAGTTACAGGCTAACCAAATTTTTAACATAATTTTTTTTTAACATAAAATGTAAAATATATTTTTATGTAAGTGATAGATCTAAAAGGTTAAAGCCATTTTGAGCATACTTGATCAACATTCACTCAGAAACACACTCAGGACAACCAGCTGAAGAGAAGATTGGCCTTCTGCCATCACTTAAAGTTCCCAAGACAAAGCCAAATTCTTTCAGGAGTACCACAAAGTAGTAGCATTTCAGTTCAGAATCTGTGCTTCCACTGTTGTCTTAGTTAATCTCTACTAAGAAGGGAGGTTTTGTGATTCTAAAAAAACTCAGTACATTTAAATATTTTTCTTTTCCTCTCCTGTCCTCTAACCTGCTTTCTTTTCTACTTTCATTAAGTTTTTACAAAGCACCCATAGCTCTTTTGCTAGGATACCTCACTCACCAGAAGGCCCTTTAGCACCAGGGCATGACTGAATTAACATGTGTACAAGTTATCTGACTCCGGTGGACTTGCCCTTAATTTGTAAGAGAATGAGGAATTCAGCCCACAGAAGAGTAATTGTTTTTGCTGATCAAGGAAAGGTGGAGAAAAAGGAGTCAGATTATCAAAGTTCCCTGTTGTTTCAGGTGCCAGGACCAATTTTATATTTTGCTCCACACGATTTTATAAAAAGCTGCAGAGAAAATATAAAGTAACATTCTCTTGTGATCTGCACTTCATGCAGAGACCAACTTCTCCTTCCTTCTTGCAGGTAGGGAAGCCCCTAAAAAGTGAGAACGAATCGTCTGTCTTACTCTTTTGTGCTAGGTAAAGAAAAGATACATACTGGTTCCTTTTAAAATAGACTTTTTTAAAGGAAAACTGATACATTCAAATATTAAAATATAAAATATTAAAAGCCAAAGCAAACTCCCAGGGAAGTTTTTTTAGGTTTCCCAGATTGCTTCTGCTTTCACCTTAGACCCTGCTCATAGAAGACACTGAAACCTGAACAGGATTGTGCAGTGGTGTAATAGGTCACACACCATCTCCCTACTTAAAACCTCAGGGAAATACATTTTTATATTTTTGTCTCAGAGCTGAAATACAAGAGGATGTCACAGATCAAATCTTTCAGCTTCACTAAGTTTTCTCACCAGCTGATTTTCATGCACCCAATCAGGCCCTGTTTCCTTGCTTAAAGCCTTGCTAAGTCACTTTTTAAAGTTTTGGGTTTTGTTTTTTTTCCATTTCCCACCCCCCCCTCTTTTGTTAACCTGTCTGCAACAACCAAGCAACTTAGCTTACATCCTTTTCTGAACATGGGTCTTGGTGCCCATCTTTTTTTGCACTTCTTAATTTCTTATCTTTAGCAAGAGCATGTTTAGTCTCTTTTTCAACAGAACATGTAGTAATTTCTTAGTTCAGTCCTGTATTTTCCTGTTAGTAATACGAGTCAAAAGAGGGAAAAAAGCTACCAGAAGCACCAGTTCCTAATTGTGTGAGTGTACCAAATACCAAATAAGAAGAACAAGCTGCCCAAAGACTTTGAAGCTAAAAGACAATCCATCCTGAGAAAGTAGTCAGGGCTCAGGGACTCAGCAAGAGAAGTGTTTAGGGACCAGAGGCTGCTGCCTGTGACACTTCATAGCTAGGCCCTTTCATTGTTAAACAAAGTTGTTTCTGTTTTGAACAAGAGTTGAATTTGGCCCAGTAAATTTAGTAAATATTGACTCAGTGAGTCAGTGTTCTCCTTAGCTTGCAGAATTATGCAACTAGTCCTCCAAGCATGTTTCTTTAAAAGGAAATTTATATCTGTCTGTAGTTGTGCCGTATTCCAGGGTCTTTGCTGGTTCGAGTTGCTAATTGCACTCCTGTTTTTGCTTTAAGCTTCTGCTCATATAAATGAAATGTGCATTCGTGCAGTATTCTGTTTACTTTAGCAGCCCACACTGGATATATTAAAAAAAAATGTATTAAACCCCCATATTTTATTTAGTGGTCTAGTATTCAAAACCACAAAATGCCAGCTGAGAGTGGAAGCAGCTGCGCTCAGCAACAACACACAGCTAGGAGCACAGGGCTTAGGTAAACACGCTCTGTTCTTGACCTTTTCTCCTTTCCTCCCACCCTGTCAAGAGAGAACAGCTTTCCCATGAGCTTGCACACATACTTGCTTGGGTTTCTTCAAAGTGAGATGAGATTAACAACTCCTCGGGAGGAGAGGAGGGAAAATACCAGCCGCTGGTTCCTTGCCTTAAATGACCCGCTGTTTCCAAGTTTCCTAATTTCTTTGTGTAGAAAAGACCTGTGTCAGCTAGTTCCATTTCCCTTTGAATGTGTAGGCAGAAAAAACCCCTCACCTTTCACCACCCTTCTATCCTCTGAATAGGTGTTTCTTAAGCAAATGAGCAAATGAAAAACTTGTCAGTGCATCAGTTGCTTTATGACCATCTACCCATGAAAGCTGGAAAAATGGTTCCCTTGGGTGAGTCTACTCCTGAGTGGGACAGACACCTTCCTCAGTGGGCAGTGGCAAGGAAAACCTAGCTGTCACTCATACTAGAAATGCTGTTTTTCAGTGAAGTTGTAAGCCATTTCTATTACCATGCATAGGCATTTCAGCTCCGTGCCTTTTAATGACACTGTGCAGTGACGTGTTTCTGAATTAATAATAGCCAAGATTGGAGAGAAAAGGCAAATTATTCTCCCCTCAGAAGTTCCAGTCCTCCAGTTGGGTTTGGGGAAGGGCTCAGTTCCTCAGGTTTCACTTGCTTCTTTTGGAAAACAGAGGTTTAGGGAAGGAAAAGAAAGTTTCTTTTAAAATGTAAGTACAGGGCTACTCCCCAAGCCAGACTCCAGGCAGTAGGCTGGATGCCAAGACTGAGCCACATGTCATAGGGTGTTCTTTGTGGAATTGTCCAGGGAAAAAAAAGGGGAGGAGTCATCAGCCATCCTTCTTTCTACTGAGAACAGAGAAATGGGGAGGAATGGGCAAATGTCTGTTAAGTAGTGTTTTTGTGTAAAAGACTGATTTTCACAAATTCTTCCTGTAAATCTAAGCTGCCTGAAAAAATGAACAAAAAGTAGCTCCAGAGAAGCAACTCAATTTGTTGTGTTGAGCTGATGCTAAAGACCTACTCCTAAAGTATCTCTGGATTCAGTAAGTGATCCAGCTGACAATGACCTACTGAATAATAAAGGCAATTGTTTAGAACTGCAGATGGCAATGCTGTGTTTCCAGCTAAACCCCGTGATCCTGCTTTTTCATCATGTAGGAGCTTGTTCAGCTATTAACAGCTGTAGCAAATAGGAATATAAAGCAGGTCTGGTTTGCTGTGTTAGTGTTGTAGATATGAAGATTGCCTGTGAAAATAAAGGGGTTGCATTTCCCCCTGTCCCCAGGAAGAGAATGGAGCAAATGGCATTCTGTGCATTAGTGTGAGACACCAATCATTTAATTCTCTGGCAAGATCCTAGAACAATTGTAGATACGTGAATAAAATTTTAGTCTAGTGTGGGTGATAATCACTGTTCTTGATAGTTCTGCTGCAAAAAAAAACAACAACAACATCTACAGACATTATCGGATATTCAAATAATCTGTGATTACTCTTAGAACAAAAAATGATATTTTCTATTTCTTGCCAATGTGTATATATATATATATAATGTATTTTTTTAGCTCACAGTATATATTTTTAAACAAAATAAACAAAATTATATTGTCTAGTGGAATCCTTCATGAATTTTAATTTAGTTTTGTAAGACTAAGAAGAGAAAAGGAAGATGGCCACAGACAGAATAATCTTGGTTCTGGAAATACCAGGAAATGAGCAATTCCATTATACACATTTCTCTTCATTTAAAAATCCTGTGTCTTAGAAAGATGAACATACACTTCATTTAGCATGTTCATAAGAAAAAGTAATTTGCTTATATTTCAGAAACAGAATGAACTCATTCTTGAGAAGAGGGCAGTCTGTGGACCTTACTGAGGAAGTCAGGTCTCCTCATAAAAATATGTTCTCAAAATTTCTCTTTTTTTTGTTGGAAAATCATGAAGGTAAGTGCAAAAAGTCAAATCCTCATTTGAAAAGGACAGGACTAACACAAGTTTCTGAACCTTCGGTTAAAGGAAATAATAGTGTTGATTGAATGTTTATTTCAGTTTTCTCAAATCAAATTGTTACTTATGATCCTTTTTCTATAAATTGGACAGGAATACAGTCTATATCTTACATTCTAAATTTATGGTTAGATTTAAATTTAAAACTACATAGCAGGAGTTAGGATATGAACTAGAAGGTTAATTTACATGTTCATTCTAAAACCCAGGTTTTAAAATGTCAATGAAATGGCCTGCCAGGAACAGGGATGGCAGCACAATATTCCCAGGAGAGCAGACAGCTCCACTCCACAACTTCAGAGCTTTAAACTTTACGTTTTTGCTAAACTCAGAACAAGCTCTGAAATACAGCCTTGTCGGATACAATACCCTGAGAACAATGAGAATCAGGAGTGACAGGTAGGAAGTGAATAAGCAATGACTTCTTGGTCTGTCTCATAACAATGAAGTTATCAGGCAGTGGGTTTAAAAATAAACAAAAGTACCTTTTCACACAGTGAGGAATTGAGGAATATGTTGTTACAGGATATTGCCGAAGGCAAAAGCACACATGGGTGCAAAAGAAAACTAGTCAAATTTATGGAAAAAAGTGCCTTGTGGGTGTGCTGGTTTGTTGAAAACTACCAGCTCCATATAACACAGAACTGGATACTGAAAATGCAGCAAGGAGAAATATCATCCTGCAGTTGTTTTGTTTCTCACCGTCTCCTCTGGGAATTGTGAGTATGGAGTGGGCAGGTGCCTGCCCTCACCCAACCCTCCCAGAACTCTTACAAACATGAGACACAAAGTCCTCACACAATCCGGCAGGCTCCTTTCTAGCACTCACTTCCCCTCTGCCTCAGCTCAGGCAATAGTTCTTCAAGTCATTCAGTAACACCCATGGCCTCAAGTTCCAAGAGCAGCGCATTGTACTGAGCCATGATCCTCTGACCAGCTGCCTCTGGCAATAGGGTTGCTGATGGGGGAGCAGGATCCTCAACTTTAGGCAAGGAGAAATCAGCCTAAGCAGAGTCCTCAGGGCTGGCTTTGCCCCATGACCTTTCTTTTCTCTCAGGATCCAGCACAGTCTTATTTCATTCATATGAGGGAAAAAATATGAAGAGGGTAAAGGAAAAGGCAGGGTGGGAGGTGGGGTGTGGCAGATTTTTAATGAAATCTTTGATAAGAAAGCTCATTTCTTAATTCTACTTACAAGCAGGAAAGTTATTATTAGAGTCTGAAACCATTTCATATAATGCCACCCTTTATTCTTCATACAAAAGCCTTTTTTGCTCTTAATAAGGGAATTTAAAAAAAAAAAAAACAAACAGCTAATGGATGATTTAATAATGCTTCTTATAAAACTAATTGTGTGTAACTGAAAAGCTCTCCCTGGGGTTCCATTTGCAGGAGGGTTAAATAGGATTATCAAATCTAAAAAAATAAAAAAATATGAAAAAATCACAAAGCTCTGAAGCCCCAGCAAGAAGGAGCTGGGGCATTTTGATGAATAAATTACAGACTTCAGTCATTAGTGCCAAGGGATTATCTCATAGAAACAGAAATTTGAATTAGCTACCTATGCCTGCAAGCATAGTTTAAGGCTTTAGGTCAGAAGCTCCATTTTCAGATGTGCAAACAAGTCCCTTCACCTGGAGCCCTCCAACAGGATGACTTCAGTGGCAGGCCATTTACCCTTCATATCAGGGTATCAAACATATCAAACTACTGTAGAAAATCTAAATGGACCTTGTTCATTCCTCATTTTTTATTTGCCTATAAAAGGCCTATATTGCTCCCTAAAGCAAAAGTGATGGTGCAGCTGAGATAGGGAGAATGAGACTGAACTGACTCATGTGGAGGTTGGCTGGTGCCCATTTACCACTACAGGTGCTGGTAGGAAGAGTTCACATCAGTGCTTCAAAGGCACAGACCTCTTCACAACCCATGCTACAAGCCTGTCTTCCCATCCTCTCTCATCCCTTCAAACTCTCTTACCCCTCTTCTCAGAGGTGTCCTCTCCTCAACCTAGCTGGCAGACATTCAGTATAGACTCTCACTTCACATTGCAGCTGCTCTCCCTTGCCCACTGCTCTGGGTCCTGGGAAATGAGACATCTATTTCCTATGGCCCTCAACCCTCTGTATAAGGCCCTTCTTCCCCCAAAGGTCTACCTAAACTGGGTGACCACCTTCAACAGCCTTAGCTCCACAGGCTTTCTACCATCTGCAGTGCACCTCTGTGGGATTCTTTTCAGCTCTTGACTGCCCGATGCCCACCAACTCACAGCCTCATGGGTCCTTGCTGGGTTTTTAAAAACCCTGATGTTACTTGTTGGACCCCAGGTCACTCAATGGGATGTTCTCCCATCAGAGGCCAGTGGCTGAGCTCAGCCCTTTGTTCAGCTCTTTGCCCAGGGAGAGACCCCACGATCCAGCCCCTGAGGAGGTTAAAAACAATGTGGACACAGGTTGCCTCAGCCAAAAAAATCTACCCACACATAACTTTGAAGGAAGGAGAGTCAAATATATTTAAAAAAAAAAAAAAAAAAAAAACAGAAGAAGAAAACAGAGAAATGTGATAGTCCGGTCCATTAATACACAGAAGCCAAAGATGAAGTATGAAGTCTGACCCTAGCCTAATGACATCTCACAGGTTTCTGATTTCTGTCTATTTTATACATTTTCAATGAATTAAGCCATGAAATTTAGGTGCAACACTAGTCAAGGCCAGTCTCCTGTTTTAAACAATGTCTTTAACCTCAGACAACTTATGTTCTTTTGAAAGACTTGTTATAAGTAGAATATTACTTTGGAGATCGGGTGGCATAAAGGTAAGCACTGCTGGCACAAAAACTTGACATGTTAGAGTCTAAGAACAATGTTGATGGACTATTGGACTGCTGTGGAAATTTGTGTCAGGTCAGTCCACCAGAGAAGGAAATTATACAAAATATAGGATGTGGAAGACACAGTAATTAAAACCACTACAAAATACTAACAGCCAATCAACACATTTCAATCCTTCTTCAGTTTATTTTTGTCTACTTTAAAGTATGTCTGTAGAGGAAAGGAAGGTAAAGAGGAGAGAGAGGAAAAAGAGAGGTTATTGTTACTTGGTTGATTATTATTCTTATCTATTTGCACTGCGTCAATAGCTGGCTTGAATCTGAAGATCTACTGTGCAGTGATCTCCAATAAGGGAGAGTGAGAAAAAGCACAAAAAGGAAAGTGAAGCTAGAAAAGCCATTTTTCAAGGTCACTCAAAGGATATGCCCAGAATTTTTTTAAACTCTTGCTCTTTTATTTCAGCATTGGCAATATTAAGTGCAGCCAGTAAAAATAAAAGCTGGGTAATATCTTTAGCAGACAAAGACACTGATAGAGGAGTCCCCCTGCCTCTGTGTAGTAGCCAGTAGTAACACCCAAGACAGTGTAACACCAAATCAGCAAGTTTGTCTTGAGAAAAGACATTTAAACAATCCAAGTCTTTTCTATGTAATGTCAAGTGCATCTCCTGAATGGGCAGCAGTGAGATTTTTGACCATTTTTATTTAATTGAAATATTCCCAAAGTGAACAGTTTTCTTGTAAATGTATTATTTCAGATCAGCTCTCTCTAGCATACTGGTTCTTTCAAAACATATATCATTGAGTATAGGCAAATAGCATCCCAGGCTATATAATCTAAATGAGAACATGAACACACCTACAAGTCTCCAAATAAGGTACTGGCTTTGCATTATTTTTTTCCCTCAAGTCCAATTATTTTTGTCCTCAGGGATACCCATTAACTTAGAATAGTGCTGCTAGGTTTCTCTTTTTCTAATTAGGTCAGAAGGGACTCATTAAAAGATGTTCATAAGCTAAGGATGCTCTGGTCATTCATTATGTGCAGCAGTAATAGTTTTCGGTGTACCTATTAAAATATCTTAGCTATACAGCCACAGTTGCTGATCATTTCTGATCGTTTTATGTCAACAAGCATTACATTTTTAGGACTGTATTCTTGCAAATGCTGGCAAATTATGCCTCTAAAAATCACACTGTTTCCCTGTACTTCCCCATACTAAATGGTATATATCACAAATCATCAGGGTTTTTCTTCTCTTTTTCAGAAAAGGTACTTAATATTCTAATTTTTTCTCTCCTCTCATTCCCCCTCCTTTTCTGTGTTCCACTTTTTGTGGGAGGTACCTATTGAAATATTGGCAGTACATGATTAAGATTATAACAAACACAAAAGTGCTTACACAAATGCTAAGAGGAAACCATCACAATACAGAGTACCAAGCAGAGAAATAATTGTTGAGGTTAGTTAGAGAGTTCCTGCATGATGTTGTTAGTTATGGCTCACCAAAATTTCGCAAAACAACACAAATTAAAAGGAAATAAGCACTGATGTTAGCCACTGTCTCAAGTCACAGGCTAATAAAAAACAGAGTGATTCTTCATCAATCTGGAGTTATTTCTCTTTTCTGTGTTTCATTTAGTGGAAGAAGCCCCACAGTTTCCATACCTGAATGCATTAATAGAAAACTATAGATTATTTTTTCTAGCATTGTTTGGTTCATACACATTAATGGACAATATTCCTCTGTAGCTAGTACGCCCTTCAAAAAAAAGTCATTATTTCTCAGCAGAATACAGTAATCATAGTTTTGCATAGTTTTACTTCCATAGTTTTGCCTGTACTCTTATTTGTAATTAGCTTAATTAATGTAGGAGAGGATCATGTGACAGTTTAAAAGTTTTAAGTACCTACAAAGTATCTACAAAAATAAAAGCATTATGATATTCAAATGGCATTAATGGGATTAATATGGCATTCAAAGTCTCAGTCTTCAAAATTCTGTCCCTTTTTTTTTCTATTCTGATAATTGGTGGTGTTTTTTTGTTTTGTTTTGTTTCTTTGTTTGTTTGTTTTGTTGTTTTGCTTTTGGCTGATTGGTTTGTTTGATTTTTATTTGTTAACAGACTGGTTTACTTTTCCCCCTTTCACTGTCATATTAACATCAAGAGTCATTAAGATTACTTCAAAGGCAAGATATAATATTATAACCCTGTCTTTGTCTTTTATTACTCTTCTACTATATCTGCACCTCCTTTTGCCTCTGACACATGTTGGATATCGATGTAAACAGTGAAAAAGCTGTACTGTGGAGATTTGTAGTCTGATGCTGACAGGACATAGTTGAAGGTCAGGAGATAATTTACACCAATGTATTTGAAGGATTTTATTACTGTGCTATTTGTAGTAACTGATCCAGAAACAGGCAGCATCAGTACTGTTATGCTAAGCATTGCATAAAGTCAGAGCAAAGAGCAATTTTCAAGATCTCCTTGAAGTAACCACAGAATTCAACTGAAAAGGGCACAGAGATGCTTTTTGTCTATGCTGAAAGGTCACAGATGTCAACTAATTTACAACTGCCATTGTCCCTTTGATCATGACTGTTATTTTAATAACATTAGTCACCTGATTCTGCAACAGCAATTGGAGAACCATGGACTTAGTTCTTTTGCAAACAAGGACAGTACACACATGAATATTCATGACTGACTGCCCCGGACAAGTGAAGGTGATTGACATGAAATAAGGAATTGAAAATCTTGTGTTCTAGCCCCAGTAATTGCACCAGTCACTTCTTACATTGGCTCCTCCAGTGATGTTGAACAAACAGCAGTCAATATTTTCCAGAGTCAAGGCCTTGTTTTGAGCACTATCAGTGTGTCTGCTCCCATTACTCACTTGACAGAGCTCACACAACTGACAGTATAAATTATCAGAAATAACAAATTCAAGCTCTTTCTAGAGCTGCCTATTTCGCCAAGTGCTATGAGTTACTTCTGGAGGAGACCTGGAATCCAAACATGCATCTTGCTATCTTGTTACAAGCTTAATTATTTTCATGGTCACCACCTTCTATTAGGAGAAAATTCTTTCAGTCAACTGTGGTATCAGATCTTTAACTGGCTCATGCAGCTGGAATAGTGCTCTCCCTTTACAGATCCTCTGGAGGGACCCAGGGTGGTCCAGCACTGTTATACAAGGAATTTCCTCCTGCTGCTTACTTACCATGAAGTCACACTTCATTTAGGGCAATTCAAGGTCAAATTCAAATGAAAACACACATTTGTGTAATTCCAAAGGAGACAACACAGTTATACTTATTCATACAAGACAGCTGCAAATTTGAAAAAAAACAAAACAAACCAAACCAAAAAACAAAAACCAAAAACCAGAACCAAAACCAACTAAAAACCAAACCCAAACCAAAACAAACAAATCAAACAAACAACACAAACTCCCCAAACCAACCAACCAACCAAAAAAATCCAAACTGGAAACCAAATAAACCAAACCAAACAACCACACACAAAAAACCAACAAACAACAAAAACAAACACACAAACAAAACCAACAAACCAACCAAACAAAAACCCAGTGTGCTTAACAGACTCAAGAAATCAGGAATGTCACTCTTTCTATACCCTTTATAAACCTGGCCTGCTATCACATCTTACCAAGGTGCTGTGTGCCTCGAATTGCTGCTGTTAGATCCAATTGTTAGACAGAACTCATCAGAGAGCACACTGTATCAGTGGGGCATGATGACTTTTACCACCAGTCTCCTTTTTAGTGCCTTTCAAGGGATTTGGATAGATTTAACTTTATTCTTTAAAACTCCAAGAGGAGATTTCCAGGTGACCAGCTAAATGAGTCACTGCTCTTTAAAAGGCTAAATGGCTTTTGCAATTTTTTGACAGATATCTGAAATTTACTAGCCTGAAAGAAAATCTCTCCCTTGTTTTCCTAAATTAGTTTCTAATTATTCAGTGAGTTGAACTGGCTGCCCTCGTTGTCAGGGCATGGCTCAGTTGTCTTGTGAAATCCCACCATGAATTTGTTTCTTGATCAGAAGATGTCTTGCCATTCTGAATTAAAATAAGCATGGTGTCATTTTATTAGATAAAATGATAATGGAAAAGAGAAAAAGAAAGGGGGCTAGGATGATTGTCACTCTTTCATTTAAGGACGACACAACACATCCTTGTATAGGTATTATGGCACGTAACCATAAGTGCTCAACTGGAAAACTTCAGCTTGGCTGCCTATAGATAAGCACCCTGCCACCATTTCAGGGTTTGGAGCAGCAGTTATCCAGAGAGAAGAGGAGAAGTTATATTTCACCAAGAATCTCAGCATCACAGATCACAAAGTGAGCACACTGAACTGGGAAGAGTAAGGAAGGAGCTACAGCCCCTCTAGAATAGCATATAATGCGGGTGATTCATTCAATAACAGAGGCTACCTTCAAAATTTTCCACTTAAACTTTCGGCCTATAAAACAGATATAAAACTCACGTGACTATTAATTATAGTTCAGGTGCACAACATCTGTGTATATCAATCCAGCACCACTGCTTTAAGCATGCACTAAGTGAGGCTTGGATCCAAAATTTTTAAAGTCATAATAAATACATACAAATTATATAACATAACACACATGCCCCTTTTAAAATAATTTTTAAAGACTTGTTGAAAGTGTGCTTCAATTACAACAGTGGCAAAAAAGAGCTAGCCACCCTCTTTGCCATTCAAAAAAGAAGCAGAGTCTGCAGCTATCTGGAAGCTGTGGCAATTGCCATTGGAATTTTACTGGAAAGGCCCGCAGATATGTGGAGACACTGTATAAATGGCTTGACGGCTTAATCTGCTTTTATAAGGTTATCTTCTTCTGGGACATAAAGACCTACAAGACAGGCTAGGTAACTAGGTGTAAAACGTCTGTTTGGTGTCAGCAGCAGAATGCCAAGAGCAGAGTGAACTGGATAAGGTTTAAAAGCAATGAACCAAAGGGCAGCGCACACTAATTATTTTCAGTAACACTCTATTTGTTTGACTGTGAACACTTCTCTTTCCAAAATATTCACTGATCATAAACTTTAAGTGCTGGGATCTTTTTCACTACTCTTATGTTTATATTTTAAAATTTGCTAAAAATATGTCTAAAATAGTAATGAAAAAAAAAATTGGTATTTACTTAACTGCCTGAAGTATAGGGTATGGTTTTCATGAAATATAAAGCAGTGCAGTGTGGAGTCTGAGCAGAAAATGTCATCACTTGTGCTCTTTACACCTGGGCCTGAGACCGAGCCTTTTCCACACAATTGTCTTATACCTTGAATGCTCACCATCTGTAGGTGTTTAATTCACTCTCCATGGTGGCATTTTCCAGTTACTGAATAAGAAAGAGGAAGAAATACTTCTTTCTCTCTTCAAACATATGCCTCTGCAGAGAGAAACAAAAGTAAGAAGTACAGAAAAATTTCCAGACATGTCCAATTTGGCATAATTTTAATCTCCTTGTTTAGGAAGGGGTAGTACCTACCCCTTTAAGGACTCAATAGTTTTACACCATAACAGACCATAAGAATAACAGTTGTTCATTCTCAGTCAGCTGAGGGGTGCCTAACTGTGCACATGCCATATGGCCCCAGTAATGCTTTCTAACCTAATTCAAATGGAACTCAAGAGAACATATTGTTTGTATTTTATTTATTCTAAATAGGGTTGTAAAGTTGTATAGACACAGATTAGAAATTTTCTAAGCACTGACAGCTATGTTGTTTTTTGTTTTAACTAAGCCAAATGACCTCACTAGCGTTTTTACTGGGCAAGTGTCTTTTTTCCATCTTTTGATGAAAACCACAAGTAATCTAAGTCAAATGACTGAGCCGGATTCCACTTCATAGACTGCTGACTTACCATTTACTGGTGTTAATTGAGCAACACAGATATAAAATTCTACAGCCTCATAATATCAAGATTTTATTCTCAGAGACTACTGTACCAGTTTTTAGACACCTTAAACCACCTTAAGACACCTGCAACAGCTGTCCTCCTGTTAAGTACTGTCTTGAGTAATAGCTCAGCCCAACCCCAGAGCTTCAGCTTTGCATGTTAAAAGTGTCTTCATCACTCCTCTGTTTCTAAAAAGAATTCTGCTTTGCCTCATAAGCAAAGTAGGGCTCCTGTAGTAGGAAGATCTTCACACCCACCTTCAAAACACACGATGAGAAATGCATAATTAAAAAGATCAATACCTACTTCTCTACTTCTGTAGAGAGGAGGCAAAATCATGGCATGAGATTCAGATTCAACTAAAACAATTCAGACTTACTATTCAGTTCAGCATGATGTTGACTTTTTCAAAAAGAACAATATGCCATGTTTTCTTATGGATAAGTTTATATTCCTTTCTTTTTTTTTTTTTAATTTTTTGCAAAGAAGCAGATCATCCTTATTAAACTATCATGAACTCAATTAGAGGAGGGAGGAACAAAAAAACTGTCAACACTTCAAACCAGCCAGATGTTTAGAATATTGCTGTTAGTGATCTCTTTCTTATTATGAAATAATGTGAAAAATGTTGCTACAATAATACTAGCTGAGAGTTATTCCAGCTACAGAGTAACTGAAATAAAGGGTTAATTGTGCATTGTTCATTCACATTATTTTGGTCAGATAGTTTCTAGGTCTTGCTGGTAGTTACTAAACATAGATAGAAAAGTATGTGTCTTTCTGCAATTTCTCCTTTGCAAAATGCTGTAGCAGAGCGGAGAAACATCACAGAACTCGAACCAAACTTTGTCTTAGCAAAATGACTGAAAGAATACATGTACACTGGTTTTAAAACAGGTCTGATAGCTTCTGAAGAAATCAAATGAGAACAGCAAAAGGGACTGAAATGCAGATGTAGAACTGATGGCCTTGAATATCATGATTTCTAATGGTAGTTCATTTAGTAAACTGCTTATTGTTTTAGGATTTTTTGATTGTGTTCTCACAGAGTTTTTATCTGGCTGCTGAGCCACAAGTACAGTTTACAAGACGCACATGAATGGTAGTTATATAACACTTGGTCAGATGCACTGAATGGAAGAGTCAGTATTAGTATGTTTGGTATGAGCCATGATATTTTGCTGCACCTAAAAGCAAAGGCTGGCAATTACTGTGCAGCCAATTCCTCAAGGGCAAGGAGCCTTGCCTTCTTTTTGTCATATGAAATACATTCAGACTACTGCCATAACCTTATAAGTGACCTGAGCCACAGGCATTTCATGGGACCTCTCAAAAAGGAGGCAGTGGAGGGTATATTTTATCTCTTCATGTTGAAATGAAAGCATACACTTTTGGTATTGTCAAAGAAAAAAAGCCATGTCCTGCTGTTCAGTGTGTCCACTTTATGCTGCTCTCCTCATCAGCTTCTTATTTCTGAGGAAATATGTTAGAAAGTAATAAATACAGCTTCTGCAATGAATTAGACACCTTTAACACTATTTTTCCTATATACAACTCTACATGATTAAATTCACTCCAGAATCTTTTGCTTTTGGTAAGAAAAATCTATTTCAAATAAGACAAACTTCAAAGGAAACTATTTTGAAAGCTTTCCATGTATCTATTTCAATACAGTTTGTAGCATTTGTTATGACTGAGAAGTCTGGATGACAAATGTGATTTCTACAGGACTCATCAATGCCTCATATTCAATGTACGTATGCATTTACTTATGCATAGTAAAGTTGAAAGTTACTGAAAAAATAATAATTAAAAAAATATTGAGAAAGGGCTTATGGTTTTGACCAGGCACTCATTGGGACCACCACCAGAAAAACATTTTATCTGTTTGGTGAGAGGCAAATCTCATGGAATTTGTTCTGTTCTTTCCTTCTTTAAGAATCCCTGAAGATTTTTTTTTAATAATTCTCAACAAGGAAACTATGTCTTTGGAGCATCCTTGCCCCAGGCTGCTATGGAAATGTGAAGTTAGAAGGTCTTGATTGATTTTACTCTGCTTGTAAGATCCACCTTACAGTGGCTCTAGAACAGACTAACCACTGTGACATATTTTCTTGTCTTCCCCTTTAACTTGGTTTCCATGTCTGAAGAGAGACATTGTGAGCCTGATATTTATGTCCCAAGAAGAGGTGGCAAGAGAGGGATACCAGTGACCTCCCTGTTCTGTATGTAATTCGTCTGACATGACACACGTGCATTGCAGGTAATACAGTGGCCTTGTGCCAGCAGGCAACTACTGTCATTAATCTCTATTTTACCAAACCTGTGGCCTTTTTTTTGTCCCACACCAACTTTGAGCAGATCACTGATTTTTGGCTAATAATTGACAAAAGACAGAGACTCAAACAAGATGTTGAGCAGAAGTAACAAGAACTTCATATTACCTGCTGGAAAACAGCCCTGAATAAGTTTCTGAGAATAAATAACCTCACTCTCAAACCTGCTCTTTGTGCTGAAGGAAAATGAACAGTGTGTTAAAAATGTAATAAAATTACTGTAAACTAGAGGTCCCGTTGGAACAGTAGATTCTATAATCAACTAAGGCATCCAATGGGAACTAGAAGGACCATGCAAACTATAAAATGACAAAGGTATTATCTGAAAGAAAAGCAGAAAAACATAATATTCAGTTGCTGAATTATATAAACTGTAAGTGCATAAGGTAAGAAACTGCAGGTACTGGTTGATGGCAAGTTGAACATGAATCAGCAGTGCCCTGGCAGCCAGGAGGGCCAACCCTGGCCTGCGGGGCGTCAACATCGTCAGCCCATTGAGGGAGGGGATTGTCCTGCTCTGCTCTGCACTGGGGCAGCCTCACCTTGAATATTGTGTGCAGTTTTGGGTACCACAGTGGAAGAAAGATATTAAGCTGTTAGAGAGTGTCAAAAGGAGGGCAATGAAGATGGTGAAGGGCCTTGAGGGGAAGCATTATGAGGAATGGCTGAGGACACTTGGTCTGTTCAGCTTGGAGAAGAGGAGACTGAGGGGAGACCTCACTGCAGTGTCCAACTTCCTTGTGAGGGGAAGAGGAGGGGCAGGCACTGATCTCTTCTCTGTGGTGACCTGTAACAGGACCTGAGGGAATGGCTGAAGTTGTGTCAGAGGAGGTTTCGGTTGGATATTAGAGAAAGGTTCTTCACCCAGAGGCTGGCTGGGCACTGGAACAGGCTCCCCGGGGAAGTGGTCACAGCACCAAGCCTGACGTTCAAGAAGCGTTTGGACAGTACTCTCAGGCACATGGTGTGACTCTTGGGGATGTTCCTGTGCAGGGCCAGGAGTTGGATTCGATGATCCCTGTGAGTCCCTTCCAACTCAGCATATTCTGTGATTCTGTGAAGTCTCCAGTCTAAAGGGTTATTGTCACATCTTAGCAGTAACAGTTGCTTTCCCTACTAACTGGGGAGAGCCCAGGGCATGGTTATCAGCTCTTACAGTCTTAATCTTCTTTAACTCTCCAGATTCTATAAGATTATTATTTAGAAATCTCAGTTTGCATTTTCTTTTAAGAACCAAGTGTTTGGAAAGGAAAGGATGCAAAACATATCTGAAAGACATATATAAAAGCAAAAGACCACAAACATGCAAAATGTATTTTACAGCCTCATCTTTTCCAATGCTTGTTTTACAATTATGAAACTCTTGTGACAGACAAGTGATGGTATAGGAAACAATTGACACTCCTGATATCCTCCTAAGTATCTTTGGTTTCTGTTGCATGCTGAGAAAAGATAATTAAGAAGTCACATAACTGTTAAATAATTTTGGTGAACTTTCAACTGCATTTTTGGAAGGGGTGAGATTTGCCTAGAAGCCACTAAAAATAATTTCTCAAGCAGAGACTATTAATCAAAAAAATTTAAAAAAGTGTTGTAAGAATGCTGTCTGATAAATCAGAATGTAATTGCAAACGAGAGATTTGTTTCTAACAAGAACAGTCACTGGCAGCTATACCGAAAGATAGATTTGAATTCAGAATTGACTTACTGGAGTGTATCAGTTCAAGCAGCAGAACTGTATGTGTAAGCAGAGGGATGAAGAGTTTTAATAAACTAATCTTTATAATAACAGGCAATTTTTCTGCAATAAGATTAAAGATAGAAGAGAGAATGTCTGGGCAAAAATAGAAACTTAATTTTAGAATCCAAAATCCATATTAAAGATGCTTATTGGTAGAATTATCAAGTGACAATAAATTACAGGGATTTAAAATATGATTTTTTAACGTCATTGATACTGTTTTATTAGATCACTACTATTTTCTTAATGATATTTAAAACATTTAATTACATTATATGTAATTTTTAGTTACCTTTAGAAAAATAATTCTCATTGGGCAAATTGAAAATCAAAATAATGATTTCCATACTTATCAGAAAAGAGCTTTGATTCTAGTCTTTAAAATCATGGATCATCTTTTTATACTTTCATTATGACGCTTAAAATCATTAGGTTGCCATGCAATACACCTCTATGTTTTAATGAAATGAAGTGGAGAATAACACAGTAGGCTCATGAGACAAAAGAAAAAGCTCTTTTTTACCATCCTTCATCCTCCCTAGTCTCATTCTGATGAGCAAAGCTTTACAGATAAGAAATAAGCCCATTCCAGGTCCCTAATTAGCCCCTCAGTCCATTCAGTCTCTGAGCTGCTTGGCAAGACTTCCAACAATGGAATCAGTTTTGACTGATTTTTTGCTTAGCAGTGATGTTAAACTGATTATAATTTTAAAGACTGGACTGAATACAGATGTATTTTAAATAGACTATTGAATAGAGCTAGGCACAACTTTAAGATGGGTGGTTTATTTAATAAAATCTCTTTGACAAGAGAAACTTCCCCTTTCCCAATTATTCAAATTTTTTGGATAAGATTAAGCAAAGTTTAGGAGGACTTCGGGAAAAACAGAGGGGCAATAAAAAACCTCCTGAAGTATCAGAATATTTTTTTACATTTTCTAAACAGAAATAAATTGGCTAATTTAGACATTCTTTTAGATATTCATTAAAGAAACATGACTTTCAAAAGTGGAAAATAATGAACATGACATGTAGATGTTTGGGTTTTATTGTTGTTTTTTTTAAAGTTACTAGCTCTAGCTAGAAAAAGAGTCTCTTGAGTACACCTAATAATTCTGTTTGATCAGTCAGTGAATCACAGTAAGCCAAACCACAGGATTATTTGTACAACTTCACTGGAAAAATCCTGGAATCCTAGAGTCAAAAGTCAGTCTATTGCATTCTGCATCAAACATGCAGGTCTGGTCCTACTTTGGAGCCTCTAAACTAGCCAGGAGATTGCAAAAGTGAGAGTTTTATCAGTGCAGTGTCAGAATGCAGCTGGCATAGTTAATGCAAGATCTCTTTCTCACCCAATGTATTTAGAAAGAAAGGATAAGATTTTTCTCTGGAATTTGTAACATCCTTCCTTTTCAAAAGCCAGACTCGAGGTAACCGCTGCACCTCACTTCTATTTTTAATTTCTTTCCTGTAATGGTAAAAGCAGAAATCACACAACGTGCTGCAGCATGCAGTAAGTAGGGGTGCTCAGGAAGGGTGATGCTGTTTCAGCTTGAGGGTCTGTATTACAATATTGATTTAATTGCACAAGGTTAACACTGAGCCAGCCCTTCTACTCTGTACTCATTTTTCAGATCTTTAACTGCACCAGAATTTGTGTCTAAGCTGAAACCTATCCCTATGACTTATGCTGTAGAAATTGCTTACATTGACTATCATGTCCCACACTTCTGAAGGAAAGTTTGTAAAGAGTTTTTGAATGCAATGGATTCATAAAAATACAATGGTCTGCTCTAAAGTTGAGACTGAGATTTTCAAGATGTACTATTGACTTGAACTGTCCATTTTTGAATCACCAGTTTAAAACAAATTTAAAGGATTGTGTTTCAGAAAATGTTATTTTAAAATTGGACAATTTAAGTAACTAGTCTTCTAAAAGCTTGATCATGGTTTGAATCCATGGTTTGGGCCACTCTGATGACATTATAGTGGTGACATGAAGTCATTTACTGTTCTTCAGTGGGTTAAATTGCAATGAAAATCTAACTACTGTTCTTTCAATTTTTAACATATTCCTTCCCTTAAAGATCTAAACAAGGAGTTTTAAGAATGTTTTCCAATAGGTTGAATCATCACTCATATTAAGTTTCTAGAAGGCATCATACTGAACATCTTTTTGAAACCTTTCAGATCACCAGTATAGTCTTTCTCGAGCATCTGATACATAATAGATCTTTTTACAACACTTCAAAGAATGGGGAGTTAGAGTCATCCTAGTTTTAAAGCTGAAAAACTGATTTACCTGAGACAAAATAGGAACCCTGAAGCAGAGGAGTGCACCAAAGTTGTCTCCCCCACTTCTTTTTCAGCCTAAAGCCTGGGATAGTCATCTTTACCCTGCTCTGAACTTTTAATACTGGAAAGAGGATGACACTTTTATTTTTTCAAGTTACCAGACATACAGGCTGAACACCAAGTGTTTGACAGCTCAGATGCAGTGGATTTCTTCCCCTTCAGCAGATTCTTCTTTTTTTCTAGAGAAGTGGCATAATGATGGTAGAAAGATGCAGGAGGTAAACTGTTTACCTTTGCTCTTAACAAACTGAGTTGGATAAATGGCAGGTATTATTGTCCTCACTGCCAAATGGGTATTAGCCAAACTACAGGTGTGTTAAGATTCAGAGTACAATTCAGCTTAACTTCCACTGAAGTCAAACATTTTTATGCTCATCCTTAAAATGTTTTGCTAAATTGACCCTCAGATCTGTAACATTCACTGCAATTATTTATCTGGTACTGTATATCAACCTTAAATTGTCATGATTCTAAATGATTTATCTAATATAAATTAAGTTTCAACACCAAAATGAATGTGTAAAAAAAATCAATTCTTGGAGAAGCATTTGTATTGGGTCCAGAAAAGGAATCACAGATGCAGTATTTGTGCACTATATAAAAGCCATTTTGCCTGGTAAAAATCACTAGTTTTCAAACTAGTATGTTCCATTAAGCTTTCCAACTTTCATTTCCATACAAAATTTTGTAGAGTCGTTGTCAAAAGATATGAAAAAGATTCTGTCTAGTTTGATTTGATATGATTCTAATTGGATACATAGATACTGAATGCACTGTTTTTAGGGAAGATATGACTATCACCACTAGCAATTATTTTGGAAAACTTTAATTCTGCTTGATTACTTAAAAAAATACTATTAAAGTACTGCGATTATCTGAAGCATCACAGTACTAACAAAAACCATTAAGTGCTACACTTTCTTTTTCCCTGATCTATATTTCAATCGCACCTCAATTAAATAAATTAGGTTAATTTAAAGGATACTGTCAGTCTCCTGACTTTTTATTTGCATCAGTGTTCCTACCAGCAAAAACAAACAAACAAACAAAAAAACAGTGTAAAAGAGAATATGATTAAAAAGTTGATGTACCTCCTACTGATCATGCCTCAGTTTTATTGTAATACCTTGTGCTGGAGTATATTACTAAGGCGGGAGCAGTCAGAACACCAGGAAGAGCTTGACTTGCAGGAGAAAATGTGGGAGTTCATTATCAGGAGTAACCTACCAGTAAGGATGAACCCACTGCTGAGGAGGCTGTGCAATCTCCATTTTTAAAATGCCACACACCTGACTGGTCCTACCCTCAAGCAGAGAAATAGGGTTGATGACTTTTTCTGATTTCTTCCAATGCTGTTTTTTCATAATCCTGTGATTTCACAACATATGAATCTATAAAATATATTGACCGGCCTTTTAGATTATTTAAGATAAGCAAAGACACTCTGGAGTGGACATCCACTTGCTTCTAATCCAAGAACTAAATTCTTTTTCCGAAACTACTCATTATATGAGCAGGCAACTGAGAAGGCTTTCCCAAAGCACTTCCCCAGTGAACTCAAAAGAGAAGTAAGCAGCTTAGATAGTGAAGGGGAAAGATTGTAACAGTATTTCAAAAGAACTTTAGTGCAGCTTGTTCTTCTGATTTTTCAGATTTCATATTAAGAAAAAGAAATCAGGTGTCAAAATATTCTCTTTCTGGTAGCACATTGGCTGGTATTTTTGATGAGTGAGAAGTTACATCAAATTATTCCTTTGGACTGCTCTCTCTGTACCCCTACCTCTGCTGTCTCTTAATTGTCTAATTATTGCATTGTTATCTCCTCTAGGACAAGAATATATTCCTTTTAAAAAATAACATCTTTGATACAGTATTTGATTGACTGCCTTTATGGATTCATAGCTGGATTTCCTAGATGTTACAAAGAACATCAACAATAAGATACAAGTCAGACTAGTTCCTCAGTAATGCAGCTGCTAATGTGAAATTTTCACATTTTAAGTAAGTTTTTGAATCTCTGCCTAATGTTCATTTTTAGTACCTTCTTTGATCATTGCATTATGCTTCTTTTTCACCTTTTCATAAATCAGATAATCTTTACACAGTGAAACTCCTTTTGGAGTGCTAGTGTGTCACAGTACAGTTATGGAGTGGGTTGTGATAAGTACTGGCATGGACAGACACAGAACTTCAAAAGCTCTGTTGCACAATTTACTGACATTTTGCTCTCACCTAAAGTTTCTCATATGTGTAGCTACCTACTATTTCTGGCCAATTAGTTGTCTGCGTGTTACTGGAAGATGGTGAGCTAGTCTCTATTACAGATATGTGTGTTAGCTCTTGGAAGAGATCTATCCCACACAGATATGCAAAGTTGCATTGCATTCCCCAGGAACACAGATTTCTGACAGGTTATACTCATTCTCCATACTGGTCTGAACAGCTCTGAGCTCTGGAAGACAGATCAAAGCTGAGGTCTGAGTACCACAATAAACAGCTTGTTTCTCCAACATGATGGACAACTGTATCAGAATGGAAGAGTCTATTTGTGCAGATAGAGTTTGTTCTGTGCTAACATTCTAATTTGTTAAATATCCTATTGTTTTGTTTTGGGTTTTTTTTTTCAGATGTTCAATGTACAATTTACTATGTTACCCAGAGTAAATAGTTTCCAGTGAATATTTTTGCAGTGCTGAAATTAAAGCCTTCATTGTTTTTAGAGTGTAGTTTGGTTTCTGAGAGTACTAGCCTTGAATGTAGACTCTAGATAGACTTCAGCAGTTTGGAGTCCTGTTGCTATGTTGTATCTCATCCTTAAAAATAAGCTGAATGCTTTGAAGCTAATATTTTGTCCCTGAAATCTCACTGGCACAGCTTATCTCAAATTTTCATGGTTTCCTACCCATTAGAGGAAAAGAGAAAACTGATACAGACAGTCATTCCACTCCACCAGTGTTAGAACATATGCCCATAATCATAGGTCACTTAGCAGCTAAAATCAATGCAGTGCTAACAAAGCAAAATTTGAACACCTAAACTCTGAAAGAAAAAAAAAAAAAGAGTAAACTACTGTTTCAGTTTCACAAGCATCCTAACATCATTGAATCTGTGGGAAAGCAGGAACCTCTTTGTGCTTAAAAATCAATGATGTGGTACTTTAGCTTGAACATAGGATAGAATCCTCTTGAAAGAAATGTCAGGAATATGGAAAGAAAGTTTTTAACTACTTCTACCTTCCAGGTGAAACAATCCTAACAAATTCCTGTGGTGGAGTGTGCAACAATGTATATTGCCATGACAAAAGACAGCCGACTGATCTCAAGTGGCTCTAAGTGTGCAAGGTGAAAAAATGGGTAATTTTATTTTGCTTCCTTGGCTTTTTAGTAAAGCTAGAAAAGTTTATCTTTTCAGGAATGATAAGAAACCAGCTAATCAACCAGGTGACCCTGTATGAACATTCCTTTCATCCACTTAGTGCTACAATGAAAGATATTAACAAGATGGAGCCGTTCTGTCAATACTCAGGACCTGACTCAAAGTGTAACAAACACTTCACAGAAGTGTAAGTAGATATAAGGCTATACTGCATTCCTGGAGAAAGAAATTATTATTTTTCATGATAAAGTAGAGCATTTTGGTACTGATTTAAAGAAAAAGCAAATCCAAATTAATGAAACAGTGGTTTTCCAACAACAGTGAAAAGTTTTCTATAGTGAAGGATGTTCCCTACAAGACCTAGACTTATCAGTAGATTAAGGTACTTTAAATCCTATAATTAGATAAAGCAACAACATAAAAAATAAAATTTACAAAAGGAAAGTATATTAAAAAAAAAATTTCACTAAAACCCCATTCACGTAACTCTTTCAGAAGGGCTGTATGGAAACTTATAAATAAAGCCTCAATAAGAATCTGGCAGAGTTGGAGTTGTTATACCTCTTATATAGATATTAGCATTATCATCTAAAACCTAGTCTAAAACACTTACATACAACTTGACTTATGTTAATATTATTTTTCCTATAGCTAGTGAACAATCCAGTAGCATTGTTTAGTTTAGCCATAAACTGGATCTGTTAACTGTATTTCACTGATCCTAACTCTGAACAGCATATCTTGCACTGCACCTCAGAAAGTCACCATTGTAGATAAAAATAAATTTTATAATTTAATCATTCCCATTACAAATTTTTAAAGCCCCTTTGCACCTGCAATTCTGTTTGAATTGCTCCATATTTGTCCACACAGCTCTGCTCATTAGTGCATCATGAAAACAACAGAAAGTTTCCCTTTATTAGCATGAAACATAAACAGCATTGAATCTCCACTTTCTTTTGTTGCCTTTTGATTTGTCTCTCTTTTATTTTCATTTCATTATTTTTTCATGGCAAAGAAATGTAATAAAATCTCCCTAAAGTGCCCCTTATGACTTGTTTTCATCACCACTA
Organism: Margarornis squamiger; assembly: GCA_035222235.1. Lineage (NCBI taxonomy): Eukaryota > Metazoa > Chordata > Aves > Passeriformes > Furnariidae > Margarornis > Margarornis squamiger. The sequence goes on along the minus strand of JAWWTY010000077.1, from coordinate 30,340,321 downwards.
GGCTTGTTAATGGTATGTGAGGAAGAGAAACAACCTTTTCTATCTTATACTTTGACTCCAAATGCTATAATGAAACCCCCAAATTATTAATATCCTGTGTCTATCACTGCTCTTACACTTTCAATTAAAGACAGTTAATTCTGTTCACACAAGTCCTTGAGACTTAAAGAAGGGACGGTTCTCAGAAGCTTGTTTTCCTCTACCAAATGCATGTCTGAAAATAGCTAAGCATTTTGCGGCTGCTAAAACAATTAATTCATAAATTAATCTCAATTTATTTTGAGCACTGAATTTCTTACTGTGTGTTCAGAGTCAGCCAGCTAACTGAATATCACAATTTCCCTATTTGCAAAATAAGTCTGACATAACCTGGCTGATGTGGGTCTTCCAAGGTTGCTACAGTGGTCCTGAGTCACAAGGCACTGTAGAAGAACTACAGATCTGTGCTTTGCAGGAGACCAAACTCATGATTTCTCTTGGCTTAAAAGCAATTCCAGGAATCAAAGTGCTTTGTGCATCCTGAAATGAAAAATGCTCCATAACTGAAGTTATTGTTATGAGGTTTTGCCTCAAAGCTGTTAAGAGGTCATATTTCTTTTGGATAGAGGTGGTTATGAGATTTTAGCTGTAGTGCAAAGGAAAATGCCTTGCACTCTGTTGAGCTTAGTATCTGTTGGTTGGAACTGGCATAGCTTCCTCTTAAACCACAGTGACTTCCAGAAAGATTATTTGGTCAGTGATAAGTTTGAAAGATCTGTGCAGTGACACAAACGAACCCACATATACCACACTGGGACTTCAGCAACACATATTGATATTTTCCATAGAAAACAAGATGGAATAGGGACAAGTAAGAATTTGACCTTTACCAATACTTCTGAAGTTTTGTTTCAAGTACTGGCCATAAATCGTATGCATTTTTATATTACTGAATTTGTCCATAGGCTCCAAAACCATAGAACTTCTAAAGGACTCCACATTCTATAAATATTTGCCAGTGTACAGACCCAAACAAAAACAAATGATCTTCACATGGATATTAATCACACATTGATTTTGACATGCTATTTTAGTCCCATAAATTTTGGCCAGAAAGCTTATTAGAACAAACTTGTTTTGTTTAGGCAAAAAAATAATATTCACATTTTCCTTCTGGGCCAATTGATATATGAAGGCTCTGAAGTACTGCTGAGCAAAGTAAAGGTATATTTTCTAAGATGCTATAAAAGTGTCATTTCTGGCTGAGATGTTTCTGACAGTCTCAGTACTGAATGTTAACCTTTTTTTATACCATCACTGAATTCTGCATGATCTGACTTGCTTTAATTGTCTCACTCTCCAAATATTGTTTTGGTTAAGTATTACCAATACTGGAGGTCTAAATACTCAATTCTTTGCTTTTTAATGCAACACCTCCACATACATCTATATTTCACCTAAAAAATTTCTGTAAACCATTATGAAATTCATGGTGACTAACTTAGCAGCTGCAGGTTTGAATCCAGAGCGAAAAACATGATCCCACACCCCGGTTCTGAAGGATTGCTGTGAGATTCCCAGGTGCCAGGGCAGGAGCTGGGGTCCAGGCATTCATAGAGTTGTGGCAGGGAGTCCCTGCTGTGCCATCACACTGGCCTCCCAGCACAACTGCTGCAGGGTCACAGGGCTTGTGACTCACGCTGTCAGCTCTCTTCTCTCAAGGGAAACATAAACCCTCTTTTTTTTTTTTTCAAAACCAGGAAAATGCAAGCATGCAAATGGTACCTGTTTTTATTCTAGCAATGAAGTACAATCCTGGCCATTCCGCAAAAAGGAGGTATGTTCTTGAAAACAAGCTGTGTATTCATATTGCAACTTTATTGCTCTAAGTTTTCTTCATGGTACAAGAGCTGTTTCTACATATATTGCTTGAAAAAATGAGTTCAAAGATAGTCAGAGGGACTGCATGGTATATCTTAGCACAGCAGAGTAAAGGAATGCAGAAAGTTCTGCCCCATTTCTCAGGTGCTGCTTCACTGTTAAAGGAAAAACCAGTGTGCTCCAGCACTAACCAATGGGGAAAAAACTTCTGCAGATAGAACCAGGAATCTGGAAGTTCTGGAAAAACAGGAGTTCTCGTTTTTTTGAGGTCAAAAATAAGCAAATCTATCACTTGCTGATGTCAACCTGGGCTATCAGAAATCCATGACAAGGTTCCTGTATAAATACCTCCAGACCTGGCACTGGCCTATCATTTCTCTTCAATGGCCTCTGTCTTAAGCAAACTTTTACTGTCTGTTGAGACTATTAGAGAGTACCAGAAAGTGCACTAATTAAAAGCATGTCCTGGAGCAGTAATACATGTGGAAATGTTCCTTTCTGCAGGAAGTTCCAGGTTGGGTGAAGTGGTGCCAGTGTAGCCCATTCTGGGGTGGCCATGGACAGAAGCAGACTGTGGGCACTGGGGACGTACCAGCCACTGCCTCAATGGGAAGTGGGGAGTAGCCTGAGAGCTATTGTCTATTGCCAGCCTGGGAATCCCTGTGCCAAAATGTCCTCTAGAATTAGTGTCTCCACAGTAGCATCGCAAGATCATCTAAAAATGATGGGATGGAAATTATGTGCCCCAAACCATTAATACCACAGACACTATACCAAGGAAATTTTTAAAACATTTCTGTGCAAGGTACATATACTACTCATGCCAAGCTAGAGCACCATAAAAACTATAATCTACACATTTATCTGACCCTTTGTGCCCCACTGCCTCTGTCATAACCTAGGCTTTCTGAGGACTGAATTTAAATAAAAGGTAAGATGGCAGCTGAGACTGAAATTTGAATTATGTTTTGTTATTCAAAAGAATTCCATAATTGATCTCTTAGGGGATTGGTAAAGCAGGGAATTACCTATTTCTGAGGCAACACAGGCTGTGCTGAGGTCCTAGAGGTTTGTCTCTGCCATGGTTTTGTTTTGCTGCTTCTTTATAAGGTGTTGTGAAGCTTTTGAATTCTAGCCCCTGCATAATGATCTCCCCAGTGGCACTGTCTCTCCTGGGTTACAAAGGCAACACTGGTGTTGCCACAGGGTCTTCTGCAGGCTGTTCTCTTTTCCAGTCCTTGTGAACACTTTGTATTATAGTGACCTTTGTTCCTCAGTTCCTCCAGGAGTTTTAAAAAATATCTCATAATGAAGTTTTACACAGATTCGGCACCAGGTCTATAAGTAACAAGCACCTGCCTTTTCAAAAAAAAAAAAAAAAACCAAAAAAAAAAAAACCAACTAAAAAACCCCAAACCATTTCAGTACTTTTTTTTTTTTTTTTAATGTTAGAACTAGTGGATACTTGCTGCAGGATTTAGTATTTATGACTTCTGTTGGAAAAACACTTAATTTTCCTATAGCCCTCACATCCATTCATGCAGAGTACACTAAGATTTTTTTTGAAAATAAAGGAGTAAATAAGCCAAACATATTTATAATACATTAAATAATGCTATTTTCTGGTCATAATAAAAGGATCAGTTGAGACAAAATTGAGCAAAAGCATCACCTGAGACAAAGATACTGGGAAACTTTCTACATTTGCTAAAGCCATCCTCTTTTATTCAAACAGTGAAACAAGTCTTTGTTGTTGTACAAGTCTGTGTTGCAGAATTACCAGCATATTTTAAAGAGAGATGTAGATTCATACATAGCAGTCACCTAGCCATAAAAGTGACTTTAGAAAAATAGTTGTCTTCAATCAGCCTGCTGCTCACTGTTCATTAACAATAAGGAATGCTGATATTCCAGTTGTCCTTTTGTACCTCAGTTCTTTTTATATCACACACTTCTTTTTTTTCCACCCTCATGATTTCCCCTTGAATTTCTGGGGAACTTACCATTCTGGCTTAGTGAGCACAATTTGTTTCTTATTTCTCCGCAATACTGCACCGACTGTCATCCAGACTGGGGAAAGAGGATGAAAGTGTGATGCTGGTGAGATGCCCCAGGTGCAGACCCTCTCCAAAGGAACGTTGGAGATTTTTTTTATGAAGTATTCTCCCTCTTCTCCCCCTCCTTACACTTCCACCACTCTTTAGATTTACTTTTTCATTGATAAAATATTTCCTTTCCATGATCAATGTTTCTTGAAAGGTAATGTTTCAATATTTTCTTCTCAGCAGTGCAGTGAGAGATTTCCATGGATGGCATCCTTTAGCACCACCTGTACAGACACTTTGGAGTGTCCTGTCTACAGATTTACATCTCTAACCATTTCAATTATTTTCTGGTCACAGGTAGTGTTCATGCTGCCTGGCCATTTACTAATTCTGAGAAGTGAGCAAACATTTTTCAATTCCAGCTTGAACTACACAGGAAAAAGGAGTGAAAAGGGGGAAGGTGAATATGAGAGGGGGGAAAACACACATGAAATATGAGGAAAAAAGTTACAAAATAAAAAGCTGACAATAAGTATGAAATAGGAGGTGGAAAACCTCCAATGTATTTTGATTTTTAATGCAATAACAACATAGGTCTGACCTACAGAGCCTACTGACACATCCTATCCAAATGCTAGAGCATTTATGACAGGAAGCTTGTGGAGAAAACATTTCTAGGTGATTCTCTAGTACATGACAAACATTGGTACGGTTAGGCTATAAAATCACTTGCATGTACTTCTGCTGCTTCAACAGTCTACTGAGTTCAAAAGAGTGTTGATTGGGCTGTTAGTGAAGATTAAAACTTTATGAGGAAGAAATGTTTAGATTACATTGTATGGCATCATACACTTCCTTAATGATTGTTAAAACAAGAAAAATGTCTGGCAAGATGAATGATCAAGCCATGAAGTGTTTAGTCTCTGCCTTTTCTGCATTGCCATGGCTTGGTTCCTGTCCAGCTACCAGCTAGAGGTAATTTAATACTGAAATGAGGCTATTTGTACTTGCTGAATACACTGTTTGAACACCCTCTTGGTATTGTGAAGTGGCAGCCAGCTACTGGTGAGGCTGAAAAACCATGCTGTTCCTGGAGTCTGCAGGAAGGCAAGGAAATTCAGGAAAAGCTTAGAATGACAGTGGTTGAAACAAAATAGTCCCCTTGCTACCCTTTAGCCCTGTGGAGTTGTTGCCAATACAAGGTAAGCTTTGCCATGTCATGCTGACTGGAGCTGGGACAAAACAGTGGAGGAGATAAAGCCTCAGTGTTGATTTGAAACTGAAGGAATATTATCAAGTGAAAGATTCTAACTCAGAAATTCTGAGCTGTATTCTAAACCTTAATGTTTAGAAGGCCAAAATAATATCAAAGAAGAAATATTACAGCCTTATAACCTAGGAAGTAAGGAATTCATATGAAAGGGGAAAACCTACTTTTATCTTGTGGTGTTTTTAAAAATAAAGTAACTATTATTAAAATTCAGGGGTGGCATATTACATTCTCATATCCCCATGAAGCATGCATCTTAAACAAGGTCTTTTCTCTATCGGTTAAGTGTCCTGAGGATTAGATTGCAGAGTCAAACACACAAGCATTCTTCAATACTAACTTCATGCTGGTTTGTAACTCTGATAAAGGAATTCCCTTCCAAACTGGACTTTTCCCTCTTTGACCTCTTTAAAGCAGGCTGGGGCCCTTTCTGCCCTTTTCTCCAACCAGGAGGTATCTACTAGCTACTTGTGGCGTTCAAAGTTTCGTGATTAAGAAGAGGAAAGTTGTAGAAAATTGTTACAGAGAATCTGTCAAAATTTAGTATAGCCAAAGTGTGTCTGTACAGTGCAGCATCCTGCACATCCCACTGCTTTTCTTCTGTGAAGCAGTAAAATATCTCCAGCTAAAAATAATAATTTTTCCTACGAGCAGAAAACTCTTTTATTACAAAATGGCAGCCTCTCTCAGTGTTGTCATCATGAAGAATTCTGGTTTCACAGTGCTAATGAGCCCTCTGAAATTGATACTGCTTGATGAAAACTTGGATTTTCTCAGTTTTCCTTTCCTTCCAATACTGTACTGTGTTTTATTCCTGTTAGACATCTGTACCCTAGTTTCTTTATCTTAAAACTACTTACGTTATTATAGATAGGGAATTTTTTGGTCCAGGACAAAGAGCTCATCTGACAAACCCAAAGAATTCTCATTTCATTCAGTTTCTGAAAAATCTAATGCCAGTGATTTTCACACAGGGATCAGCTGGTTAATCAATATGTTCTGCTAACTCTTATAATTTACAGCCTGATTTAATAAGAAGTAGCAAACTAAGAGATCTTCAAAGCAATTTCAACAGTTGTCACTGTTGTTTCAATGACAACAGTGACAAAAATGACAGTAGAGAAAATATGCTGTTTTGCCAACTACAAAAGAAAAGTCATAATTCTCAAATTATTTTTTATTTTGAAAGCTTCTGTCTTTGTTTCTGAAAATATAAAGTGAAGTCAGAATAACTTTTCAAACTTTGCCTTGCAGTTAAGGGCCTAGAGATTTCACCTAAATGAAAGCAGACAGTCTTACAATCACCAGTCTTCAAGAGACAGGTCATTTACTTAAACAGCAAATGTCAGGAGACTTCATCTTAAAATCAAAAAGTTGGTAGTGCAGAAAGGCATGTTCCCTGCAAATCAAACCTATAGAGTTCTGGCACATTTGGGTTCAATGGTCCTTATTTTTAGCACAAGTCCATCTCAAGAAATAGCTTTAAGTGTATTGGACTAAAAGCCACACATCAAAAGGGTAAGAGTGGTGTGGGGGCCCCTGGTAAACTTAGAAACTTCACTTGCCGTCAGCAGCATGGAGCAAAGCTACAGCTGGGCTGTTGGGGTCATCAATGCACCTCCTCATGTGGGCCGATGGTGGGAGTTACTGGGTGTCTCATTAGTACCCAGAACTTTGGACAGTGTTTTTTTCTATATTTATCTAGAAGTAATTTTTCTATATTTTCACAAAACTTTAGAATTGTTGAAGGACTTTCCAAACACTGTAACTGTATGAGAGTGGAAATTCCCCCAAAGTGATGAAGGTAGGCAGTAATGATCACATAATTAATAACCTTGAGAGTGACTGGGAGAATGCCAATGAACTTTGTGTTTGAAGGGAGGTACTAAACCAGAATAGAGAAGGAAATAATATTGATGCTCAATCCTGCAATAAGTTCTCATCAGACATTAGATTTCCCTGAATCAAATTGTGTAGAAAATGACTACTATATTACTTCAGTTACAGTATCCATTCTGATTTGACAAGTGCATAAAGCACAATAAAAGGCTATAGTAATTTGTAAATTCCAACCAAGTCCCTTGGATAAAATTTATAGTACTACACATCATGAGGAAATAAAATAAAAAAAAAAAAAAAAAAAAAAAATCTCTGTAGAAGGAAAGTCCATTTTCCCTTGATAGAAAAATGAGCCTATTAATTGACATCTAATATTGCTGCAAAAATCTCTACTTTTTCCTGTTAGTATAGAATTCAACAGATTCCTTTCTGTTGCAGCTTCCAAATTTCCATAGTGAAGGGCAACAACAAACAACAGCAGTCTGTGCTTCCATTGCACATTTTCATCTGTTGCAACTTGTCTATGATTTGCATTAATTAAAATGCCAGAGCTTTGCCATGAATTAGGCAAGAACTACTGTCTGGATTTAAAAAAAAAAAAAACCTCACTAAATGCCAAAGCAAAAGCTCCTACTGGCTTACATTACTAGAGCTTTTTTATATCTGTGCCATAGACACAAGTTGGTCTGTACATCTCAGACCCGGCAAACATGGAATTTAGGCACAGTAATTTCTATATTTTTTTTTTCGTACATTGGAAAAAGTATATTCTCTCTGATTTTTATTTTTTTTTATTATTATTATTTATTTTTTTTAATTTTAAACCAGGATATAATTATACCAGCTGTGGTATTATTTTGCTGTGATGACTACATCTTGGAAAAACATGGCAGGTTACTCCTTCCTCTTAGAGTATATGTTGATATCTGCAGAAACCAACCAATGAGTTCCTCCCAGTGAAAGGAGTTACCCAGCTGACTTAATGTTAAAGAAATCATCTTGTTCCATCAGCATATAATCCAGGTACCAGTCCCACAAAAGAAAGATAAATTAATAACAGCGTAGACACTTTGCACATTTCACTTGTTATAATGCTGCTGGTTATGCTGCTGAGTTCAGTTTGCTCCAGATGAATGTAGTATATTTATTACCTCTCATTTGATAACAACATATGTTGTCCTAATTAGAATTTACTAGGTTTTGGTGTATGTTCAGATTTTTTTATAAGTTTCTTGTCAGAATTAATATAGGTGTTAGAGTCCCTTGTAACAGTAGTATATAAGAAATAAATACACAGAATTTTAAAGACACAGCACCATATTCACTTGCATGTAGCAGAAATAGGAGCTTATGTAGAGCATAAATTTTTTGCAAACATCAGTTTTCCTTCAAGAAATGGAAAGACCTCTTCTCCAGACCATTGATTAGAAAAATATAACCACTGTTTCTTCACTTGTTTTATTAGGTAGATGAAAAGCCATCCACTCTAAAGCATACTGGTTATATGCAGTAAGATAATAAGAAACATGAGGGAGTTTATATTAGTTTCATAATTACCCTTTTCTCTACATTAGCTGCTGACTCCAAGGTGTCCAGATGCTCTTGTGTTCAAGACTCTTCATGAAGCTTATATGAGTTATTTTATTGTTGATTGCCAATAATTTCTGTTTTTTTAAAGCTTTGCTGTGGTAGGATCATGATGTCCATTACAGCAAGTCCTGGAAGCAACAGTGAGAGTCCTACATGTCAGAGGGCAGATGGAGTGCCAGGCCTGCTGTTTCTAGTCATAAGGTGAATTGATCCACATTTTACATTATTCCCAGGACATTGGTGAAAAGAATTAAATCTAGAGATGAGTTTGCAATCAGAGTCCAATGATGCCCAATCCTGATTTAGGGTTGAGAAACACTCATCACCACCCTAATTCATTTAGAAAATTTAGTAGCTCTCCATACTGCTTTGGAGCTCTGTGAAAAAAAATAAATAAATGAAAAGTAAAAAATTAAATAGATGATCATCATCATCAGCAACTAAATCCCTCAACTGCCAATCAAGTTTTCTTTGAAAGTTACAGCCTGAGGCAGACATAAACTGCCCCAGAATTTTTATTGCATTGTACAGAGAAGAGGTTTTATTTTCTTCATGTTTGTTTGTAACACAATATCATTCCTGGAATTCCAAAACTGTCAAATCTACAAGCAAGGATTGCTCTGAAGTGATGAGTGCATAGTGACAGTACTCTATTAAAACTAGTGGACCATTATTCTTCTCATTGTCTGACTTTAAGAGCTGCCATCATTTCATCCAGAAGCTTGTATTAAAGTGTACCAGTATTCTCAGCTCTCAAAAGGACACATGCACATCTTAAAAACTGGAGAAAATACACCATTTTCTATGTGAATGTATTGTGGGTGTCTCCTCTCTCTGCTTTCCCAACATATCTGCTTGCCTCCAAGCAGGTAACACGCTGCCCAGAGTGTTTTGCTCACTGAGCTGAGCAGCGCTCTCTGCCAGCCAGAGATGACTCATCCTGTGCCCTGAACAAGCCTCAGCTCGACATCTCCGTGCAGATGTCCCAGTGAGCAAACACGAGTGTTCTGCACTCTTTGCAGCCCTCAAATCTGACACGCAAGCTAAAAAAGCACTCATGATCATGCTTGTCATCAAGTGCATACATACTGAACTTTTCTAATTGGAGAATGAAAGGGTAAAAATCAGCTATCGACCTTTTTTAGTCTTCTGAGGGCATTACTACAGCAAATGCTGTTATCTAAAAATTTATTTCTATTTTAAATATATATTGTTTCTCTGAGGCCTCCAAACCTGCTTTCCAGATAAAATGAAAAACCATCCTAACTATTTTTACCTGATTATCCTGCAAGTAAAGGGTTAGATTTGGTATAACCTAGAGAAGGAATCAGAAACTCTCTCTTATTCTGAATAAGAAGATTTAAGTCATTGCAGCCAAGGCAGATTATTTCTCATATCCTTTTATGAACAGGCAGAGCATGAAAAGACATTTCTATACAGCAAATCCACGTAATAAACTATTCTTTCTGACAACTCACACTGCTTCAGTTGCTTGGATTACTTGCTTTTGTGACCTCAGCTGCACACACATACGACAGAGCCTAAAATAGAATCAGAAGATGAGTCATGATGTTCAGGAAGGATTTCAAAACAAATGGACCTATTTAGTCTTGCAGCTGTCTCCTGAAGCTAGTACTATTTTACAATGGTGTTATTGATTTTTTCTCATTATCTGAGAAGTTAATTTGTTTTTATTTTGGATTTGGGGGAATTTGCATTAGGTAATTAAAAGAACAGTTTAGTTCTTCAGAGGAAACATTGCAGGAATAAATATGACACACACATTCTGGGTGTTCTAAAATAGCAACATCATAACTAAGACATCCTCAGCATTGTAGGGATTTTACTCCTTCCTTGCCAAATGAACAGCAATTTATTTCAGCATTGGGGAAGGTATGAAGCAAAATGGGATTTTGTCACTGCATGAGGGACGCTACATGCTTTCACCAAATCTGCTATGTGATATACATACTAACAGGTTATATTCATTATTTATATCTACTAAATATTGTGACACTGTTGCATGATTAAAAGAAAAGGTCCAGTCACAAAGTGTGACCATAAAGTTTGTCTGGAACTATTTTTCAGGCAGACGCAGATCTGTTTTAGCACAAGTCACAGTGCCTTCCAAAAGGTAAAAAAAAAAAATAAATAAAAAAAAAAAATAGCAAACCCCTCAACTTAGTCTTTTGACATAGCATTGTTTTTCTTTGACTAACAATGTTGTTATGTTTCTTTTAAGTAGATTTCTTATTCTGAAATGGTTCTCACATTTGACTGCCAAACCCATAAAGCTTCAGTAACCCTAATTATCTCCTTAATATGATATGACTTTAATACAAAAGCTACATGATGCTTTAATATTACTTTTATTCTTGTTGTTGTTGTTACTATTATAAGTTCACCCCTAAAGGCTTAAGCCAGTTGCTCTTGATTTGATAAAATGTACATTAACTTCTGGGGAATCTTGATCAAACCCTAAAACCAAAGTATAATTTTCACATAAATCTCAGGACTTTTTATACTTCCTGTGCAGTTAAATGACAAAATCTCTGCAAGAAGATTATAGACCTAATTATTTACTATGGATTTATGTTAACGTTGTTCCATATGAAAGACTCTCCATTTATATGATGGGAAATGAGAGGCAAATAAATGTCTACCTGATGAGCTAGAGGTAAGTTACCATATATTGCTGAAATTGTGATGTTTATCACACCTGACCCTTGTTGAAAATCAGTAGGTTGAAATTAAAATAGAGCATAAATTATTGCTTTGCTTCAGTAATGAAAAGAAGCAATGAAAGAAGACTTATACCAGTGCTGCTTGTACCATGGACTTAATGTCAACAGGAATCACCTGTTTGCTCCCAAAATAAGACATGGGCAAAGGGCAAAAATTTCATGATAAGATGTTCATTCAGCAAGGTATTCATAAGATGAATTTACCTCTAAAATGTGACAATGTCACAAAAGATACTGGCAGGCTTCTATTAAGTGTGTAATGTAATGTACAGCCAGCAGGCAGGAGAGGTGACTTCAGAAGGACTATGATTTACTAAAATGAAACTGAATTTTATTAATCACCTCTTACAGCTTATGCTTATGGAATTTAGCATTTGCATTTGGATTAATGCTGTTTAATTTACTAAGAAGATATCTATCTTTCTGAATGATGCTGACCAATAGCTAAGCTGAGGCAGTCCTTGTTTGTTAAAGACTTCATCCTGAATTTCAGACTCCAAACAGGCAACAAAATAGCATGAATACACAGTAAAAACAAATCAATAAATGAATACTAAGTATAGAGACAATACATATATCACTGATCACAAGAAAATAATAAATCCCCTCTTTTTTATATATATTCAAGGAGCAATTTTGTCCTTTACTAAAGATCACTTGTTTCCACTGTCAAACTAGGGACTCCCGCATTTTTTAAACAAACCCAAATATTACCAGTATAAAACTAAGATCAATAAAAAACCTCACAAAAGCCTCTATAGTGGTAGGTGTAATCATAAAAATCATCATCTGTTTTTGGCTTTTGTTAGACCAGATGATGTTTTTTATTTAACCAACAAACTCATAGATGAGCTTGCAGAATACAGTGATCATTCTAAAAATAGCACTTACTTTGGCAAAGAGAGAATTGGTTCACTCAGCAGACTGCGCCTGCTACTAAGCATACTTATTAGCAGGTATAGTTTTCTACTCTTCCCTTGCTTGCTTTGCTCTGGAAATTTACACTGCTTATCTTTACAGCTACAGAATTAGGAAGTTGTTATTGCATTTCATTGATTCTTTTTTTATAGCAGACTAGCTGACTTTAAGATGTTTTAAAGAATATTTTACTACCTTATCTATGGAAGAAGTGCTTACCTTCTCTTTTCCTTTGAGTAAATTTCCATGGAAACTGGACATATTGTCCTTCTGCTCGCTGCATTTCTTGTCTACGTGAGATAGTACTTTGATTAAATGTGTTTTCTTAGTTAACTAATTAAAGTCATTATGAGACTTCTCCAAAGTCTCTGCTAACATTTTAAAAAACGTTTTAATGTTTTAAATTAACATATGTGCAAGATGCTAGTAGGGCTTAGGTATTTCATTGTAATTATAGAACTTCAACAATATGTGATGAACTGAGGTCTATCATCAGCTCTTGATACATGATCAGCTATAGACCCTTCAGTATGCCATTAGCTCGCTACTTCACTGATTGTGTTGGTTTTAGTGCCAACTGTTTCCGCAACATAATTTCCCAATCTCCATTCTCTAAGCCATTGTCCTCTAACTTGCAGACATCACAAAAGAAAAGACAGTATGTAATAATTCTTCCAAACCATAACAGACTGTAGCATTTTCCTGGACATATTCCCATTTAGAATGTACTGGTCCTGCTATGGAAGGAGTAACAAGTACTGATGACTGCAGAAAACACTTCATTACATCATCCCAGTCTAGAAAGGACAAAAATGATTTGGGAATGGGACTTTGCTGTGGGATGAATAAACTTGTGACAAGCACCAAAACACCCCAACATCTAAACTTTATGCTGATACCTTTTTTATTTTCTTTGCTAATGAAGCCAAGCCCCTTCCTCCAAAGAGGTAAATTGATAATATTCCCAAATAGTAGATTTCAAAGAAGCCTGTGACAGGTACCTCTACACAACACATTGCTTCTTTTGCATCCTACTCCATCTCCTCATAGGTGGAAGTTTAGTTGTAGACTTCCTTCCAGAATTGGAGCAGGGGGGCAGGGCATGAACATGTGAGTGTTTGTGTGTGTGCGGGGATTGAGGAAGTAACGATTTATCCTCAGATAAATAGATAAGCAACGATTTATCCTGTTAGAAGCTACATGTTTTTAAGACTAAGAATTTTCTACTATGGTCCTCTCCCTTGGTCTTAAGCTTGCAATAAGAATGAGTCTCTTCCAGTTTGGATACTGGGCACTGATGAGGGCCACAGAACCACAGAATGATGTGGGTTGAAAAGGACCTTAAAGATCATCTAGTTCCAACCCCCCTGACATGGGATGTTTAGCAAAAAAGAATGAGCTTCAAGATAAAATGTCTGCATTAAAGGTCTTGGTGAAGAACTGGTCTCTGTGCTATTGCATGAGCTTGCACCACACACTTACGGTTTCACCCTTCCAGGCCAGTAGTAGTGCTGTCAGGGAGCCTGATCCCCTTACACTATAGAACCACTTTGGAGTTATAAATATACTGTTGAATTTGTCATGGAGAAGGCCAATGATGCCATCTTACTGACTATCCATCTTCTCATGCTACTCATTGCTAGCATCCACATGGATTTCAGACTGTCTGTTTCACAGACATTTTACTACTGTATAAATGATGTAGAGACCCATATGCTACATGCTACAGCAAACCATCAGTTATATGAATTAGAAATACAGATCCTACAGGTCATCAAAGGCCAATAAATGATGTATGAACATTCAAAGCCCACGGTCTTTCTTCTAATTGTCAGGGAGCAACAAGAACAGGAGCTGCTCCATGACCAGAGGGAGCAGAGGAACATTCCCACAGTGCCTGAGCATAGAGAGCAGGTCTGGGATGATAAGCAAGGTCACCCAATAGTCCAGTCATCATCCATGAAGTGCACAGTGATGAGGCAGGTCTGAGAACAAACTGAAAATTTGTCAGTGAATTACGGTGTTGCATTGATTTTGACTTGGGTAGAGCTAATTTTCTTCGTAGTAGTTATTATGGGACTATGCTTTGGATTTGTGCTGGAAACAGTGTTAGTAATTCAGGGATGTTTTATTTCTTGCTGAACAGTGTTCACATAGTCAAGGCCTTTGCTGCTCCTCACATTGCCCCACTAATTAGCAGATTGAAGCTGCACAAAAAGTTGGGAGGGGATACAGCCAGTACAGCTGACTACAATTGACCAAAGGAGTATTCCATGCCATATGATGTCATGTTCATCGTATAAAGCTGGGGGAAGAAGAAGGAAGGGGGAACGTTTGGAGTGATGGTGTTTGTCTTCCCATGTTACCATTACATGTGATGGAGACCTGTTTCCCTAGGGATGACAGAACACCTACCTGCCTCCCCACAGAGAGCAGTCAAGTAATTCCTTGTTTAGCTTTGGCTATTAAACTCTCTTAATTTCAATCCACAAGTGTTCTCAATTTTACCCTTCCAATTCTCTCCCCCATCCCCTTGGTGGGGAAGCAGAGCAAGCAGTTGCATAGTGCTTAGTTGCCAGCTGGGGATAAACCTCAACAGAGTATCAGAGCAAGGCAGATAAAAGAACATCCACAGAAAAGGCTGGTTCCTAGAAACCAGCCTATACCCACCTTCTTAACTGTGTCCTCAAATTCCAATATTAAATATTTCTGCAGCAAGTCCACAAGTACAAGTTAATGCAGGAATATATCTGTTTGAGTACCATCTCTCCAAGACTAAAACAATTTTTGCAGTGAAATAAGGATCTATGGAGAGAATGTGTTACATTAAACAGGAGAGAAACTTGAAATCACTGGAGTCCATGCAAACCTGATCATTATGGTACTGACATGGAATGCAAAGGGGTGGGACCTTGAGAAACATTAACCTCCTAGTCATGCTTCTTTAGAAAAAAACTATCTAGTTCCCTGGGTAAAGTCCAGATTTGCACTAACATTCACTGAGTGGATAAACTGGGCCCTAGAATCTCCGTGCAAAATATGCATAGCTTGGATAAGTACACCTACAATGTGTGGGCAATGTTCTGGTAGGGAACAAAAATGACAGAAGAATAGAAATCTTAAATAGAAAGAATGCAGAGTCAGAGTAGGTTCTGTATTACCATGATTTTGTCACAAAATAGAATTCATTGTTTCTGTTTAAAAGAAATCTGCAGTAAGAACATCTGGGCTGTTAAAATATTTGTGCTTCCAGTAAGGATATAAGTGAATTAAAAAAAAAAAAAAAAAAGGCAAGACAAAGACTATTTGGTATGATTAAATGTCCTAGAAACATGAAACTAGTGCTATGATTTTTTTTGGAAAAAAACCCAAGCAAACAAACTGCCCCACCCCAAAAAAACAAAACCAGTAGTGAGTCACAATAGGTTGCCCCAAGGAGCCATAGGGTTGTCACTCCAAAGAAACAATGCTGCCAGAAATAGGTGACATATTCCTCAAGTCTGAAATGCCATTACGAGAATAGAGTCTGTTACTTTACTTGAGAGTCACTGCTAACAACAGGCAGAGACACCAGACCTGGCTGGAAATAAGTGGACGTGGAAATGGCATGAAGCTGTATCAGGGGAGGTTTCGGTTGGACAGTAGGAAATGTTTCTTCACTCAGAGGGTGGTTGGGCACTGGAACAGGCTCCCCAGGGAAGTGGTCACAGCACCAAGCCTGACGTTCAAGAAGCGTTTGGATGGTACTCTCAGGCACAGGGTGTGACTCTTGGGGATGTTCCTGTGCAGGGCCAGGAGTTGGATTCGATGATCCTTGTGGGTCCCTTCCAACTCAGCATATTCTATGATTCTACAACTTTCTGTCTCCTGATAGAGATGGAAAGAACAGCAGACCAGATCTCTTTTGTGAACTCTGTGTGCTTAATACCTGAACCCTCAGAGAATAATTGAATACTATAGATAATTTTGGTAAGAAATAAAATTAATTGTAGATAAATCATGAATTTTGGGCTTGAGTATTAATATTTTTCCTTTGAAAGAAATGTATAGCTTCAGGGTTTGTGTCATGCAGTATGAACTATTGTACTGTGTGGTGTAGCACTTGTGTTTGTGAATAATTAGGTACAACATAGAGCAACTTTTTTTAAACCCTCATGTAATAAATACTCATCAATCAACACCCTTTAGACTACATATCCAACTGTCCTTCACTAAAAATGAGATAACCTTCAAAGTGGTTAAGTCACTTTTGGAAAAATCTAGCAACAATTGTAATTATTTCAGGGTATTTTGGCAAGCTGGATCTGGATGATCATAAGAGAGATTGTCCAAACTTTGTGTCTGGTCAATGTTTGGTTTCTCTTGATTGGGAAAGTAGGCAATACTACCTTCAAAGAGATAGCCCCTTTCCTAGGGGCTGATACTGGCCACAACATCCATTTACATCCACTACCTCCTGCTATTCTTTGTGATTTTTGTTCACCAGTAATCTGAACCATGACAAGGTCCAATCTACTCCTTAATCTTTCACATGGGCAGCAAAAAAAACCCAAAAAACTTAAGGATGTTAAGTTTCCACAGTTATGTGGCTTTTTTTATTGTCTTGAGAACTCAGGTGCAGCAGCACCCAGTGGAGCCCAGGGTTTCTTTCATGCCTATTTTTGCAACATATCTCCTTTTCTGCAGAATTTGAATAATGAGAAGTTGTGAAGTTTCTTGTAAGAATATGATTATGCAGAATTAAATTGTCAGGCTCATTAATTATTCTGATTAAACACACAAAACCAAGCAAAGGGATTTTTGTGTCCCCTACAATGAATTGTGTACAGCCCATCTGTGCGCATTTTCATTTTTATACTCTAATAAATGCCTCTTAAATTATAAACATAATCACTCACAGAAACAGAGCTGGAGTTTGACTCACAGGCAGCTGCAGACAGAAACCTCTCCAACTTGATATTGATATTTGTTTGGCTTTCTGACTCAGCTGAGCAAGTCCACTAACCACCCTAATGTGCATGTGCAACCCTGTGCCCTGCTGTGGTTGCTCTGCATTTGCACTGTCTGCCTTCATTTGTACTTCATTATGCAAATATGCAAATCATATCTTTTTACAATTAGCTTACAAGGGAAGATAAAGAAATATTTTGTCTTGTATTCATCCATAATTATTCAGTTTTGTTAAAGAGAATGGGGCAGAGGAGGAGTCTGCAATCTAAATCTAATTGAATTGCCTATCACATAAATAAGTATCATGGCATCAGATATGTTTTCTTCTGAAGACACAGATACATTTGGTATTGTTTAGCTGCAAATCGTACATTGTGGGTAGCCTCTAAAACCAAAACATCAGTGAAAAAGAGCATGTAAGATAGTAACAACAATAAGGTCGCAATAGAATAAGATTGCAAAAATAAATAAAACTACAAGGACTGTCATTCTCAGGTGCGCAGAGAGGACAGAAGATACATTGTTTTTAGAAGAGAAAATGACCAATTCATGAAGGAACTAAATTGACAATCTAATGGACTCTTTCATTGCTGTTGCTATTCCCCAGCATACACCCCAATACAGGACATGGAGAAAGTACCCAAGCATGAAGTACCCAAGCATTCGGAATACTGATGTACATTTTTGCCTCCATAACAAAAAGATGAATTTTCCCTTGAGTGGCAAACTCTTCTTTGTCTGAGCTTTGAAACTGCTGCAAGTACTCTCCCAATAATGTCAAGAGAAGGTCCAGGAAGAGAGAAAACAAAACAAACAGCCCAGAAATGCAACAGATGGCAAAACCCCCCACACTCCTGACCGCAATGTTAAAGATTTCTTAAACTCCTGGTAAGAAGTCTTGTTTAACACTGTATTCATATTTTTTCATGAAGACAGTCTAATACGTGACTGTATAATGCTGGAGAGAAACAACCCTTTGAGGACTGACTTTCCACCAAGCAGTATGTCCCTTAGGTATATTTAGCTCTCTAAAATATATAACTTCTCTTTATCATCTAAAAACTTCAAATATTTGATTCTACTATTACCTCCCTAGTTTTTGCACTCCAGTTCGATAAACAAGATAAACTACTTCACTTATACAATGACATATAAAGAGGATTGTAAAAAAAGCCACACTGAAGTTTTGTGCTGAGCCCCAACAGGATGACGTTTCTCATTGATCTTCTGATTCTTTCTGTTCTGATAATTTCTGTTCTCTAATTAAGTAAATCCCGATCTTTTGTGTCAACAGACCATCCTAAACTGAAAACTGTCCATGAACTAGCATATTCATTTACCTAATTTATGACCTAGAACTGTTGCTAAAATTTTCAGACCTATTTGTCTGATTGGCCAAAGGATGTTTCACAGCTTCTTGGAGTCTGTATCCACCTCAGAAAGATTTGAGAGAAGAGGCAAGAGAGAGAATGGTGATAAATTCTTCCATCTGGAATAAATGTAAGAAGTGTCTTTGCTACAGCAGAAATACTGACTTGGACACTGGATGCACAAAGGAATCCCAAGCAGAGAGAGGTCAAGGCTCACAGGCTAGCTTAGAGCTTCTTCAGACCATGGAGCACTCAGTTTTACATTGGTATTTAGCAGCAAGGGGGGCACACTTGGATTTCACCAAGAGAAATCACAGCTCGCATTTAAGCTTCTTACTATAAAATAGCTCAGACCTCTATTTTACAGGAAATGTGACTCTCAATTCTACATCACTTGAAAAAACTGAACTTGCAGGTTTTGAGAAAGGTTTATACATGTGCTCTGCAGCTTCTTGATCATGGATCCATAAAGTAGAATAACCTAATTTCTCCTAAGCTTACAAATGCTGGTTACTTTGACAGAGAGCCTTTCTGTCCATCTAACCATTTTTTAAGGCTCTCTGACATGCAATTACTTGCTGCAGTTTCAAAGGCTTGTTGGAAAGCTCTGTGTAAGGCTCTCCTGAGACCCTGGCATTCCTAATGCAAAGTAGTATGTGTGTCTCTAACTTTGTCCATCTTCCTCTGGGAGAAATCTTCCACTTCATTACTTCAAGAAATGCCTGGGGACTTTTGCAGTTTTCACTGGTGCTTTTGACAGTAACTGGAATCAAAATAAGTACTCTTGCCAGCAAGGCTTTAAGCAGTTTTTGTTGGAGCATCACTGTCTGCACTCTGACTGCTGACACGAGCCATTCACTAGCCTTCAGGGAGAAGTGATTAAGACTCACCAACAGATAAATCCCACAAGGATTACATTCATCTTCCTGTCACTAACAATGACATAAACACAGTTTTATTGTACGGATGAATCAAAGGTTATGCAAGAAGGCTTTTTCCAAATCCCATGTCTCCATTTGCCAGGTGCTGCCTCCAATTACTCAACACTTGCTAGATACATACCCAAAAACTGCAAGTCTGAGAGCCCACTCCATTCACTGCTCACAGCAATATCTGCACTGGTTTCAGTGCAGATTTTCCTTCACATAGTGAAGGTATACAAAAATCAGCACCAATTAATGTGCTCAAATTCATTCACCATTTCTGTGATGTCACCTAGGACCAGGCTGGAAATGCAGGACTGGTCCTCTGTAGCTAAGCTTTACCTACCAGTTCAAAAGCAATGGCTTTCAAGGGCCTGATCCCCCCCAGGTGCTGAATGTAGTTTTTCTGGACTCAGACATCAGGGCCCATTACTCCGAGTCCAGATCTGTGCAGTGCAGTAAAATTTGCAGGGTGGTAGAATGATCTGAAGTTAAGATTCCTGATGAGTGTAGTAAAAGTATCTCCCTCCATTAAATTTCAGTAATGGAAAAATTCAGAAATTATGAAAAAGAATCATTTAACTCTTTCTGTTTACTATCTTGCACACTAGTGTTCCCATTTATTGTACATGCACTCAGTTTCATGAGTCATATCTATTAAAAATGAATATATAGCAGCATGTGTTTTCTTTCCCTCCTATGTCATTTATAGTTTGTTGCTTTCCATTTCAAAGTATATATTATTGAACAGACCAGATGATGAATTTTTGATGAATTTTTGAAACAGAAGCCAGACACAGAAGCACTGGTTAAGTAAATTGTACCTATAAATAACTTCATAATATGGCAAAATATACAGTAAAATGAAGTTTGCATAAATATCTCTTGAATTAATGCTTGTGTTTCCTCCCACTAACATAAATCTCATCAGTCACTGGCACTCTGGGTATGGTATTTTCAAAGTCTTTTCCTTTTGGACCTGTAAATATTTCCCACATGGTTGTGATATTTCTTGTACAAACAGAGCATTAATGTAAATTGATACAAGTGTGAAGTGTTCCAGAATATTTTAAAGGGCAAGACTGCTGCTAGTCTTCATGCATGTAAAAAGGGATAGTGATCTCTCATGAAACATGTCTTCTCGGAAGTTACAGGCAATCACACACCCTTAGTTATGAATTGAAACATTTCAATATTTATATTTCAAGAAACTCTGTGTAGTTCTAAGAAGACAAGGAAGAAGGGAGCAATTCCCCATTTCCTATGCAGAGTGAAGTCTCTGACCACAAAAGCTACTAGGGAAAGGAATTCACCATTGAAAGGAGTGATGGATCTTTTAAATTTTCTACATGCTAAAATTTGATTGCAAAATAGAACCGTTTTTTCTTTTCCTTTTCTTTTTACTATGTTATCCCTGTTCTTGTAGCTTGTATGTGCATACAAATCTGTGAAATAGGTAGTTTAGTTCCCCAGTGTCAAAGAAAGAGCAAGGTTCTAGGCTTTCCTCAGAGTACCAATTTCTTTAAGAAAAAGCTAACCATATATCTGTCAGAAGTAGAAAGAAAATAGGAATCTAATGAAAGAATCAATTCAGATGAACTCTTATTTTCCTTTTGTTTAATTTTGTCTAATTTTAAATCCAGCATTTTGGTAAATGGAGATTTGTCTGAATAACTTGCTTTACAGTACAAAATTTGACCAGGATAATGCACATAGTGCCTAGAACTTGCTGCTGTAAGTGATCTCTGCATTCCTTATCACACTGCTGTTTATTTTTAATTGGGGGGGGTTTGATTTTTTTTAATAGCAGTCAACAATATAGTTTGTTCAAAAGTATTATGAAATTGTTTCGCTCTGAGATGATTTTATATGTTGCAATTCACAGGATCTGCAGAGTTCACAAAAACAGTGTTTGTTCATTTTGTGTCTTTCTTACCCTACACATTTTTTATTTTTTTTTCCCTAATTCTTAATCCTCCATGAAAGGAAAAGCTGGGAAAAATACTAAAAATTAAAACTGGTGATGAATTGCATTAGATTTAATACCATTCATTTTATGCCCTTCAAACACTTGTTCCCTATTCAGAAAGATATCTGACTGCTTTAATACTTACAGTGTCAAAAGAGATGTTGCTCTGTTGCTCCCTCTGTTCAGGGTTCTCCTCTATTGTCATAATTTTCTTTGGCATGCTCTTTCAATTTAATTTTCAAATCTCATTTGCATCACTTTCTGTGTGAATGAAAGCACTTCCCAAATTTATCCCAAGTTCTGTCTCCCTTGTATTAAAATCTTCCTATTTTTCAGGGCCTTTTGTTTTGGTCTCAGAACCTAAAATCCAGAATCTTAGTCATAATTTGAAATGCAGTAATGTCCCTAAAACTTGTTAACTTTTCCCTTAGTTGCTCACTTCATGTAGGTTGTGTAGTCCTTCCTGTAGAGGGGCATATTAACACTACTTATGTGAACCGTCTTTTCTGTGTTTGGCTTGTCATGTTCTGTACATCTAGAAATAAAGACATTCAGTGTCATATGAGGCATATGCTACCCCAGAGTTGCCAGCTGCATATCATGACAAACCTTGCTTAAGAAAATATGTCTTTCAGTTACTCAGTTTTCTCATGATTTTTTTTATTGAAGGTAACTGGAATGCACAACCCGTGTTCTCTGTTCCACATACATTTTCTGTGTTCATTTAAAATTTCAGCTTATTGGAGGACTGAGAGAGGGACAGCTGGACAGTTTATGGGATAGGTAAAGAAATAAGATGAATATGTGAAAACTAGACCCTAATGTAATGGTCCCATTGGAGAGTCAGATCATCAAAAAGGGTCTTAAAAAAAAGTGAGTTAAATCTTGTTGTTGTATCTAGGTAATGGTGATAACTACCATCTTTTAATTTGCAAGCATATGAACAAAAGCCAGAATTTCAATCAAATAAAAAAAAATAAATAATAAACACCCCCCCCCAAAAAAAAAAAAAAAACACAACAAACTCGTCAAAACCCAACCACACAAACAAAAAAAAAAGAAACAAAACTAGTTTAATCCCCTGATTCTTTTTTTATTTTATTTTGTTTTTTAAATTGAAGAGTCAGGAGGCACAAGAAGAACAGAAGGAATCCTGAAAGTCAATTGGAAAACTGGTTTGGTTTTTTGGTTTTTTTTTCCTTAGAAATCAAATGAGGATTTCTTAAATTATTCAGAAGTTCATAGGCCAAACAAAACCAAATGGAATCTATTTTTCTCCATATTTCCCCAAAATTTTTCAGAATAGATATACATGCATGTTTTGTTTTAACAGCACTGTGTAATTCTGTCACTTCCACTCACTGTGTAAGAAGTTAAATGTATGCTAAAATCCTTGTAGTTGTATCTATAAATAGCCTCCTTTGGACAAGAAAGATTTTGCTTCAGCATAATTGATTTTCATAAAGGACACCAGACAGAGTATTTTCCTGAAAACATTCAATGTTTACTAGTTATTGTCTTTTTCCAGGGAAACAACATTTGCAGACATTTAGAATTGGAAATAACTTCTAGACCTTACAGGAAAGTAACCATTTGTAAAACTGCTCTTTCAAATGCCAACTTTTGAGTTTGCCTATGTGAATGTAGCCAGGAAGTTATGAACTCCAGCTAGAAATTAATGACAATCAATGAAGGAGTTTTGCCAGCAATCTTACTTACATTCTTTCTTACCTAAGAGTTAAGGTCTTATTCCAGAATGCATTTGAATCAACTGACCTCTAGCTTCAGCTGCCTACAGATCATACCATAACTGAAAATCATACTCATGTTCTTACATATATGGTGTATATAATCTCTATAGTCATTAGAAATTCTATATTGTCTTAGAATATAGTAGATTAGAATACTAGAGCCTAGGGTATAGCTACCAGAGGCAAAAGAAAAAAAAAAAAATCCAAACTGAATGCAGTTTAAAGTAGCATAAACCAGGAGAGTGATTTGCTAACAAAGAAATGCTCTTATTTGGCTCAGTACAGTAGGAATATAACAGGATGAATAGAATAAATAATGCAAGCTACTGCTTGATTTTCATGTTGTAAATTCTGTTGCCAAGCTATATCTTTAAGTACCATATACTTAAATTTGCTCTCACTGAATCTACACATACAATTTCTACTGATATCAAAGGAATATGTATGGTGTGGAATATGTCAAAATGTAATATTAATATCTCAGAAGAAAATGAAGTGGTGTAGTCAATTGTTGGGTATGCTGAAGAAGTCTTAGGTCAAATCTCTCTTCTTTATGAAATTTTTTGAGGCATGTAATTTCTTGCATTTCATGTGAAACACATGGACTGATAAAATTTTAAATGCCAAGGTATACACTATAATCTATGTCTGGATAGACAGACAGCTGCCTACACACATGCACACACCCAGTAGTAGCTTATTAGCAATAAACAGTTTATGGTGAAGATATTTGGCAGATGCTTTAAACACCAAGAATTTTCTCATCAAGGAATAAGTTGCTACTAACTGAAGAATGTGCTTGGCATTTTACTCCTTGAAAGTTATAAAAAAAAAGCCCAAATGAAGGTGGGTATTAAGGTTATAATAAAAAAGTAGCACTTTTATTGAAAGTTGTAATATTTTTAAGTAACTCATGTTAAGAAAATGTAAGTCCATAACACTTTTAATATTCACTAGAATTCTCCTTCTGATAACCAAGCAAGAAAACAAGCATGACCAAAACTATCTGTGATCTGGTTCTCTTACATCTACTCCTTTCAACATGATTTTTAAAATCATAGAATGGTTTGGGCTGGAAAGGACCTTAATCATCCAGTTTCACCCCCATCCCCAGCCATGGGCAGGGATGCCACCCACAAGACCAGGTTGCACAGGGCCCCATCCAACCCAGCCTTGAACATCTCCAGGGATGGGGCATCTACAACCTACCTGGGCAGCCTGTTCCAGTGCCTCACCACCCTTACAGTAATCAATTTCCTATAAACATCTAATCTAAACCTACTCTCAGTTTAAAGCAATCAACCATTGTCCTATCACTCCATGCCTTGTAAATAGTCCCTCTCCAGCTCTCTTGTAGGCCTCCTTTAGGTACTGGAAGGTGCTGTAAGGTCTCCCTGGAACCTTCTCTTTACCAAGGTGAACAATCCAATTCTCTCAGCCTGTCTTCATAGGAGAGGAGTTTCAGACCTCCAGTCACCATTGTGGCCTTCCTCTGGACTTGCTCCAACAGTTCCATCCAAGTTCTTCTTACACTTGGGGGCTCCAGAGAGGAACACAGTACTCCCTTACCCATGGATTGCACCTTAGCTTTCCCAAAATGTAGATATTCCAGGGCTAGGAAGAGATATAAGGAAATACAAGATATGGTTTCTTGTATTCTGTTGAATCTCCTGTGCATTTATGTACAGACAATTAATTGTTGAGTTTGAGACAATTAAGAATTTTTGGAAAAGGAAATCGCAGCCATCTGAAAAAGACAGGGATTTCTACTAGTGAAGTGAAAGAGAACAGCACTAGAAAACAGCAGACTTTTCTGCTCCAGGGGAAATAAACACAAACCAGCACCAAAAAACTAATCAAACAACAACAGAAACCATTGATATTTTAAGTATACTGTTGAACTGGAAAAAAAAATAAAGAAAATACTAAACACTGCTGATGCCCATTATGCCATTTTCCCACTAGCAATAAATTTGTTTTTCCCAAACCAATCTCAGAAGTGCTAAGGAATAATTATCTTTGACTACATCACCTAAAAATATTACAATACGTTCCTCCTCCTGCCCAAAATACACTAAAACAAAACCAAAAAGTAAACCCTAAACTGACTGAAGAAACTACAAATGTAGAACCTGCAATATTCTGAGGATTTGACTGCGAAAAATCAAATCAATTTTCACAAAGTTGATCCAAATAATTGACTTTCCAAACCTGCAGTGCTACTTAGTTTCTATTCCATTTATTCCTGAAATAGGAAAATAGAGAGATCTGATTATCAGTTATAACAGGTCCATTCTCATGGTGTTCAATAGGTAAAGTGGCCTAAAAGAGAGAGTTAATTATATTTTGGCCTATTTTAAGATTTTCATACTAGTTGATCTACCAGTACAGTCAAACTAATGGAAACTTAAGCTGAACAACTAAACTACTTAATATTACACCAACAGCCACATTTGGAGCAAGAAGTAAACTCAAGCCTTCCCAATCTTGTCTTTGAACTTATCTTCCTTATAAAATATTATCTTTGAAGGTTTCTTCCTTTTAATACGTTTCTAACATTTTTTTTCCCTTTGCTTGCTCGATATTTTGATGAAGTTCTAAGTCACTTGAAATACTCATTTGAGACAACAAAATATGTCCCCTCCCTAACTTTATCTAGCTCCCTTTCAGAACAGTTTTATATTCTTTTAAATTAAGAGAGACACAATTTATATCACAGCCACATGAGCAGTCACAACGAAAGCAAAAGCCACAGATAATGCCATAAAATTAGCACAATTGATTTCTAGGGATAATTAGTTCAAACTAAACTAAATTATGTATGGAAAGTTTATGAATTCTGAGTTTATGGTTTTCCTTTTATTACATGCTATCCAAAGAAACATTTCATCCTGGAAATAGTTTTTATTCTACAGAGAGACATAAGAAATAAGTGATAAGGAGCAATCTGCTTTAGCTTTGACAGTACAAAAGATTGAGAGATACTTCTAATAGATACCAGAAGTTGATTAAATGAAGGTAGGGTCAGACCTTCAAATGTGAATGCAATTTTAAACCCTACAAGTAATATTTAGTTTTTCCAGACATATATTCTGGGAAAGCTTACCATATGTGAGGTCTACTTCATGTAAATGAAAGGTGTGCTTGATAGTGATGTATTAAAATGCCTAGTTCTTTAGATACTAAAATCTAGGCTCTAGAAATCAAAGGGATATATAAAAACATAACTGTACAGAACTCACCTCACTACTAAAAAATAAATGTCAAAGTAACTTATGCTCATTAGTAACTGCTCATGGGACTACTCAAGGATAAACTGCTTTAACTAATGTAATTTCAAAATCCAGCAAAGTAGATACCTAAAAAGAAAGACACCATACTCACTACAGTTTCTGAACACACATGCCTAAACCCAAGTTTTATTAGCATACCTGGAACAAGAGAGCTTTTCCCAGGAAAGCATTATTCACATCTGTAGTCAGAGCTGATTAGAAGGGACTCAACCATCTCTTCCTATGGCTAAGCAATTGTAGGGAGGAAGAATTGCTGGTGGCAAAGAGGCACCCATTGACCAGTTTCAGCCATACACATGCTGGCCAGTTTGTTTCTTTTGAGAGGAGAAAGCCATTCTATTCCTGTGTGGCTTCACAGAAAAGCTCATGAGAGTGCACTAGCAGAAGTGCTGCCTCACCAGGCTCACTACAGTCCTTATGCAAAAGACAACGATTTTTGAGCTCTTGCTAATGTGGCAGAAGACCTCCACCTGACCTAATATTCAGAAAAATAATTCTACACTTGTATCAATTATGTCATGACACAATTAAAATAATAGTTCTTAAACAAAAAAAATATTAATAAGACTATAAGAATTGTTCTCTCCTAAAGACCAAAATGAAGTTTTTAGTCAGCTCTTACATTTGTTTTCACTTCAAAATGAGATGACAGCTCTGTTATGAAATATTTACATTTTACACAAATCTCATCTTTAATCAGCTTTGAGATGAGCACTTGCAATCCCAACTGCCTTCAGCAAGAGCTGTGACTGCCAACACATCTGAAAGTCATTTTTAGAGTATAACAGAAAACAAAAAGAGAACTGTAAATTGAGAGACTATAGAGTTCATTTGGAGGTTCAAAGCAGTGGTACAGCTGATGTAATCCTGTGAATTGTAATTCCCCAGCAACCCTGCCCTGTGGCATCTCATCAAGCCACATGGCCAGCCTCCAGCCCTCTCTTTGGGCACAGCTCTGGGGTGCAAGGACATTCACCTCCATGCCACAGCAGTTAAAATTAGTCCAAAGTGTTTTGTTTGACTCGAAGAGTACAGTTTAAATCCCTTCCCTAAAAGAGAATAGTTGCTGAGTACCAGCATGGACTGCAGAAGTCTGTGAGGCACATACAGTAGTAGCACATACTAAACACAACTTTATCAGAAGACACACATATTGCAAAAATTATTTGAATTCCTATGTATCCTTTGCCTTCTATGAATCTAACAACTTGGAAATCAAATATTCTTCAAAAATGCAACTTTTTGATAAAAGAATAATATTTAGTGTTGAAGTGTAAATCTCTTTATAGACATGCAGGTTCTACATATGAAACATTTTCTTTGAATTAGCTTATTAATTTCTTTTGGTGTTTTTCTTTATCTAATGTATTTCATAGTTTTCAATGCAAGGATTAGACTATAGGTAGCAATATACATTTGAGATAATCTTGACTTTTATGACAAAACCAGAATTACTTCTGTGGAAATGTTTTCCTCTTCTCTGCCTCTTGTTAGAGATGGTTATATAATTTTATTTAAAAAAAAAAAAAAGAAAAAAGATTGCTTTGCTTTCATAAAACAACATAGCAAGAACTAAAGAGGTTATGAATACAAAATCCAAGCAAATACAAGCCCAATGCAAGTAAGAGGAACTCTTTTCCTTGATGTTGGATAACAGAGTGGAACAGGTAGGTGATATCTGCTGGTTTGACTCAGAGCAGAGACGGAGATCTGCTGAGGGCTGGGACTCAGGCCCTAGGACATGCAGTCAGTAAGCCCCACAATGGGAATTCCCCTTTTGCAGCATGCCATGGAGTTTTGAATCTCATATGTATAGAAAGGAGTATTCCACAGATACAAAACAAAATGCTATAGCCTATTAGCCAGTAAAACATCCCACATGTGGATCCAGGTGGACTGGTAAATGTATACCTTGTATAGCATTGCTGAATCAATCTGAGGGTGTAGTTAACTCTTCAAGAACTGAACCAAACTTCACATGCACTTATTGAGCTCTGTCCCAAATAAATTGATTGGGTGGGTCAGCTCAAGAGGTAAAGGAAATAAAGGGGGTTGGCAAAGGACCAAATGATAGGGCCCTACGAAAAGTCCTTAGCTTATTTTTTTTATTTAGAAAAAGACTTATATTTATTTTTTTCCTCTCTGGATTTTTCCCCCTCAAATGTACACTAAAGAATAATGTAACTGGTTGGAAGATTCTGAATAAATAGGTTTAAAGTATAAACACTTACATAGCTGGTGGTGCACATGCATATAGCTGAGATTCACTTGACGCAACTGTGCTGGGTAGAGACATGCTACTGACAGATCTCTCTTCTATGGGAGGGCTTTATAAAGATCTCTGAAAAAAACCTCAACCAGCCAACCAACCAATCAACCAAAAAAACCCCAACCAACCAAACAACATAAATTCAGTGTGACTTAGGAGGAAAAGTTAAAGAAAAAGAATTACTGGTGTGCAGCATAGCCAGAGAGCTAATAAACCAGAAATATATAATTTAAATTGTTATGCTTTTCATTTTCTGCAGTCCGAGCAGCCTAGATACTTTCTACCTTTCTAAGTCCCTGACTTATTTAAAAACATACCCTAAAATCTCTTTGTTTGGGTCATCTTCTTGTTGTATACAATTTTCCAAACACAAAATTCCTCTGTACATGACAAATTGGATGTCAGATAAGAATGAAATAACACTTGATAATGAACAAGCTTATTCAAACTGGCATTTTTATGTAGATCTGAAAACTAAAGATTCGCACTTACCAAGATTATAAATTGTGTCTTCTTCCTATCAGGTCTCCATAGAAACACATTTAGAAATTGTTATTGTCTAACAGTTAGCAAGCTAGTGATTTAAACTATGGAAACTGAATATTACTATTCTGCAAAGAGCTGTGAAAACAGTAATAATTCTGTGGAATAATGAAGTAGTATTTCTTGTTTAAAACCAGCGTTAAGATTTCATGCTCTTGAGAAATAGCAAGATTCAGGGCATAGTCCAGAAATTTTTAAAATGCTGATAAAGAACCCCAGGGATGCCAATAGTGTCATTTTCAAACTACATAGTTCTCTCATTAAATTTAATGTAGGACACACAAGTAACCATATAAATTTACATGGAAAGATTTTGAATTGAGGTGAGATGGAAACTGAATGAGGCTGTGTTTCTGTAGCACACAGGATGTTGGTTCTCAGTGCTCAAAGCTGTCAACTTGAACTGGTCGTTCAGCTTTTAGATCTGTAAGGGATGACATTTCTGACTTTTACTAGGCATTGCCATTTTTCAGTTGTGTGATGTCAGTGTGATTTTACTGGGCTGCCATGCTACCTACCTGCATTGGGAATCTGAAACCTAAAGCAAAGTGATTAATAATTCAGATTTCAAAATCTAGGCTTTTGTTTTCATATTTTGGATCAGGTCCATAAAACCAACATTCAAGTTCTAGTCTTACAACATTGCCAGAGATTGCAACTTTTCATGCAGAGCTACCATACTTCTCCCACCACCTCCCTGGCAGGTAAAGCAAAGGAGGAAGCAGCGGTTGTCTTTATTTTTAAAGGTATAGCAGAGTGGAAACAAGGGGGCTACAAGTCCAACACATTTAAATTTAACAAATAGCCTGAATGAAAAACTTTCAAATTTCAACTTCCAGCTTCCCCAAATGAGTACAAGCCAATAACATAAGCTTGTGTCCTTGTATGAGAGAAAATTGATATAATACTGTTATCATACCAAAAGAATATAAATATTCTGCTCTGAGAATACTCACAAACTTAACATCCTGCCCCTGCCAGTGGATGTAGCAGTTAACAGCACCTGATCCTGCACACCTTACATAGGCCCTGCATCATGGATTGACACACTCATACACGTTTGGAGGCTTATTAACATCTCACAACCAGTAAGCTACTAAATCCCTAACCCTCTTTAAAGATCTTGTGGTATTTGATGCTGAAAAAAAATACAGAAGTCAGGGAATTCAGAATGTGTTATAATGGTGTACCAGGTTTAGCAGAATCATTAAGTTTCTGGAATAACTAACTGTCTTACAGTGTGTTAAGAGTAAACTGCATTTCTTTTTTGGTTGCAGAAAGACAGTTTCCTTTATTTCATCTGGCTTTTAAATATATCCATAAAATGCAGCATCATGGATATGCTGCATGGTTACATTAATACACAGACATTTCCTTTT
Source organism: Margarornis squamiger (assembly GCA_035222235.1). Taxonomy (NCBI): domain Eukaryota; kingdom Metazoa; phylum Chordata; class Aves; order Passeriformes; family Furnariidae; genus Margarornis; species Margarornis squamiger. The sequence continues at coordinate 30,309,608 of JAWWTY010000077.1, read as the reverse complement.
TGTGCAGACATAAGTTTTTTAGATATATGCAGGATTCAGCACCATATCCCTGATTTTGTCTATTACCTTACTGTTTTAAGGAGCAATGAGGGGGAAAATGAACAAAGCTTAAAACCTAACCTCAGAATCTTTCCATTAAAATCCAATATTCTAAGAAAGATGAATGTAATCACAGATGAAGGATAAGCCTTATAAAACTTCTGTTTTCGCATTTCAAATAAAAAGTTAACTCAAAAGGTAGTATTCTTGTAAGGTAATGAGTTGCATTTGACTCTGTAGAGAACAGATCCACAATTTATTAAGTGCACCTTCCCTGGCTTCAGTGCACTGGATCTTAATTTTGTAAATTGGTTTGAGGTGGTATAGTAGTACTTGTAAAAGTAGATGAAATAATACCTAAGTATGAGTTTCTTTAGTTCTTTCCTTCTAAAAACAACATCCTTTACCTAAGAAGGCTTAGGCTGTGTTTTAGATACCTCTTTAGAGAGGGATAACAAATGAGCAGTCTTCAATGCAGAAAGCCCCTAAAAATAATTCCAGGCAGGTGGTTATATCTGATTCTAGCAACCACTCAGCCTATCAAAGATGTCTAGTGGATTTGACTTCCTGCTTTTTTACCAAGTTGGCCATTAACTTAATCTCAATTGTAGCTTATTAAAAAAAAATAAATAATAATTTTCCTCACTTAGTCATGTTCAGTCTCAGAAATTTGATATCATCTAATGAAAATTCTCAATAAGCACAAAGTAATGAAACAAAATCTTGCAAGAAAAGTTTTATAAAGCTGCTAATGAAGAGAAGGTAGAAACCATTTACTGCAGTTTCTTGAATCATTCAAGTTGTTCATTTCAGTACGCCCATTTTACAATAAATTCAGTATCAGCATTTTCAATACGCTCAGGTTGTGCCATTTGTAGGTGTTATGCATGGTGGGATCATAAAGTCTTCCTACGTATAAAATCTTGAGACAAAAGTGTGAGAGGTACCTTTATTGATTATGCACATTATCATAATTTCTTCTGCTGTTATAACATCTGAGTTTCATGGGTAAATCCTGAATTTTCCTCTTTGGAACACTGCAGTGCTCCAACAGTCAGAGAAAAGGTGTAATTCATTACACTTTACTGAGGGCATCTATAGGATCATTAGGACTTTATAAACACCATTTGAAACATAAAAGGGAAAGATCAGAACAGTTTGGACATAGGATGAAAAAAATTATTTCATTAAATAATAATTCCAAATAGTAATTTAAAATGTAGTACATGCAGAAAGTATAGTATACATATATATATTATTTATATATATATTTATTATTATTATAGATTATTATTATATTTATATATATGCACATGTACAGTGCATACAGTAAATATAGCACTCCTATGAAGAGCTAGAATATATTGTGTTATATTTGGTTCACCACTATTGTCTTTCAGTCCTGTTGCACCAAGGATAAGGGGACATGAAACATTTCTCCTTCAAGGGATGAAGAGTAGTTTTCGATATAGTTTTCTTTAGGGATCACAGGGGTGTTGCTGCGCTCCTCTAGTGTCTCCAAACAGGATTTACTTTCATAATTTATTCTGATGCTTACACTTTGGATTGCTACACATAATCTGCCCAACTTTTATTTAAATTATACATTGATTTTTCTCTTTTATTTTTTCTTCATCTATTAAAAGAGGCTGTAAATGGACACTTTGCTGAAAAAGATATGTCAACAGAAAAGAGATTGGAATGAGTCTGTGCATTCAGTCAGATCACAGACCATTGGTTTATTACCAAAAGTTGCCACTAGAAAGCACTGGTAAAGGTGTTTCATGCTTCAGAGATTCTGAACTACAACACAGCTTTTGAGATTAACTTTTGTTCCTAATGCACAAGAATTGATCTGAGCTGACTGTGCTGACTACTTGAAATGTACTATACTTCCTCTGCACTGATTATATTACAGGTTTTATTCACTTGAAATTAGCCTGAGCAATCAGTATGACTGCAGCAAAAGATATTATAATGTACTGGGGACTAGTGAGAAGCTAATGAGAAGAACGAGTTAGAAATTACTGAAATCAACAGAAATCAAAAGTATGCACAGAATATCCATTAGTTCAACTACACACACGTACTTACATTAGAATAACACTACTGTAACTGTGGGGTCAAACACTTGCCAGTTAAGAACTGTCATAGCAAGGGATGCCTCACCACCCATAATTAATTTTATCTTGCATATACATTAGGATATATTCACATGCTAGTTTTTCCACAAAACAGCTGTCTCCTCCTGTGGACAAAATTGGTAATGCTCATTTAATGACCAGTTATTTGTATGTTCACCTTATCAATTCTAAAGTTTACTTCACTATCAAAATTCATTTTGAAAACAATTATAAAGTGACTGTGCTTAACTTTGGCAAACATTACTTAAGAATCATGGTATTCAAGCCTTGGGATCTAGCTCTGAAAACCCTCAGAGTAGCTGAAGTCAGTATTAGCTAGGTCTGGATCTCCTTCACAAGCTCAGTCAGGTGTGTACTAGTGAATGAATCTTCTCAAGATCTTCTTGAGAAGACAGTGTGCTATTGCTGTTCTACACGTAAATGGAAGACATCTAAACTACGGACAAAAATTAACTTGGCTGCTCAGCTTGAAATGTAATTGGCTCCAACATTTTTCCTTTAAATATGCTGGCAGTATCTATACTTCTAAAATATGAAGACAGCTTCCTTTGGCATGAAGGCAAGTCACACATTCTAAGCACTACTGCAGTTCATGCTTCAGGGAGAGGAACTTTAAGTGCAATTTTTCCATTTCTAGTTGGTATAATATAGAGATTGCTCACAGCATCTGCAAGAAATGAAATAGGAATATGGTATGTGACAGTCACCTTAATTATAGAAACCCAATTCAATCCTAGAGCAGATATTTCATGTCCACTGGAGGAAATTAACACACTTTGTTTTTTTCTTTAATTTGTTTACCATGAAGGGTGCTTTCTAATGTCTTTGTACAAATGAACTCAGCTGCGGCTGGAGAGGTGTTAAAGGGTTAAGGTAACCATGCTTCCACCTGGGGTTTCATCTGCCTACACAAAGTTAACCGTTCATCTGCTTTTCTACTTTACAAAATTCCCTGAAAAGATATATGACTCCTGGCTAAATTTTCTTCTGTAAACTAGCTTTCTTCTAGTGATTCCTAGGCAGGCTGTAGAAAGAAAAGGATCATCTTATATTAACTTTGAATGTCACATATTTCATCAGCAGGGTAACAGTATTCAGCTTCATGTAAATATCTGCCACTTAAGAAATCAAAGAGATGGTAACAACAGTAGTTAGCCACCAAAAGGCCAAACTGGTGTTTAATGATGGACAAAATAGTGACAGTTAGGAATCCTGCATCATTCAGACTCTAGTCTGGAGACTATATACTCTAGTAGGTACAAGCTATTTGCTCCTTTCCAGAGTATTGATAGATTATACTTTTTCCTGCTCTTTCCACTTGGGTCTTTTGTTCCAGTCCAATTTCTTCCTGCTTATTCTGTCCAATTCTCAAGCAATCCAAGTTCAGTCCCAATTTCAGGATGTTGCAGAAGTCAAAATGCAAAATGAATTACTGGATGAATGATTGTGTCTGGAAGACATGTCCTTACTAAACTTGGTTGAAAGCTATCAAGAAGACATAGTTATTAACTTTTGTAGGGCTTCACAGACTTTGTGAATCAAATCCAATACCTAATTATAAACTGGTATAGCAGAAAGGGTAGTGTTTAGCAAAAAGCCCAGTAGCAGAGAAAACTTGGAAAAGAAAATGTTTTGGAGGTATTGAACTGACAGATATTGGGAGGCAAGCAAAAAAAGACACATTTTTATATGGATAGGAGGATTCTATGTAGGGTGCATCAGTTGAATTTCCAATTGAATTTGTATTCACAGAAATGGGTCTATAGGGGGAATAAATTGTGTCAAAGACCTATGGATCTGTTGAAGTCCTGACAGAAGGAGAAAAAATTGAAATTATCTAAAGCAAGGGCAGCTGGAGCCAGGGAAGTCACATACCAGAAGTGGGGAAGCATGAAGTGTGGCCATTAGCCCATCTGGGTGGGGGCAGTTCTGCACTTTGGCTCTGAAGAAGCCATAACGGATGCTGTCAATTCAATGGCAGGCAAGAAAGTCAGCTTGAGGTGAAGCTGACTAAGAAGAGTCAGAGGTCTGTAGGTTCATGTCAATAGCAGGAGTTACCAGGAGAGGGGCTGCCAGAAACTTGAGCAAAGAGAAGACATCAGTGCCATTCAGTGCTGTCCAGAAGACAATAGGGAAACAGGTGAGTGGAGTGAAAAGGGAAAGGAGAAAAGTTTCTGCAAGAGAAGGAAATTGTAGTGTTTCTCTTTTGAAATGGCTGCTCTCCATTGCCTGAAGGTTACCCTGATGTGGAGAGTCCTGAATCCTGACCAAATTATAAGAAAAAGAAAGTAATATGTTGGGAAATTCTGGACAATTTGGCACATTTTTTTCATATAGGGATTTGTCCTATTTTGACATTCATGGAAGTTTTTAATCATTTATTTCCAAAGTTACTTTCAAAATATCTTCTATTTTAATACAAATCATGTCAGTTTTTTAAATGTTTAGACTTATTTTGTAACAAACTAATATGGTGCCCCCAAATGTTTTTAATGATGGTTTTGAAAGTGTATTTTAGAGGTCATTTTAATTCCACTTCACAATGGGGAAAAAAAAATAAAATCAAAATTTCACCATTTCCTGAAGAACAGAATTATTCCCTCCTGATCTACTTCTTTGCTACTTCAAAAAACATTGTGCAACTTGGACTGGAAAGAAGAACACCGAACTAATTAAAGATAAAATGAGAACAGCAAGAATTAAACAAACAAAACCAAAACAAATGCATACAGAAAACAGTCCAGGAAAAGCCCACAGGAACAATCAATGCCATCATTCATTCAAGTAATCAAGACAAATGACCTCAAGGTTTTAGAGTTTTGCTCATGAAAAGCAGCAAATGCAAAATAAAAATTTAATATCCCACCTAAGAAAATATAAATATAGAAACAAACAGTTCTTGCAAGTGATAATAATATTTCTACCACCTCTAGCCTTATGTTTTTCATACATTTCCTTATTGTATCCTCATTCCCATTTTAGCTGTAATCATTCTAATTACATAATTTTGCTGGAAAAGCAAATGTTAAAGTGTTGCTGCTATTTAATGATAAGTACTAATAACTTCAGAAATAAAATAATCCCAGATGTGTGAGTGTTGCTGCTGCAAGTTATTTCTGAAACAATAATTTCTGAGTGAAATTACAGAAGGCTTAGAGAGACCTATAAACAGCTTAAAAAGTTTCAGTTAATTGTGTTAGAGATGTATTTACTCATCTCAGGTAAGGAACTTCATATGTTGTTTCAACCACAGATAAACCAGTCTGAGTAAACAAATCCCCAAAAATGTATGGAAGTTGCCAAACACAATGAGGTTCAAATGGATAAAACATATTCGTTAGACTCTTTATGAAGAACAAGTAGAAAGAAATGTATACTTTAATGTGAAAAGGTGATACAAAACATAAACCCACTGAAGCAAAAAGAGATGTCAAGTAGAAGTCAATATATATTTTTATTGTATTCTATACATTTTCTACTTCAATCACCATGCAGGGCCTATGACCATACCACAAAAATGGATCAAGGAAAGGTATTATTAATGTCATTATTTTTTGACTACCTGACTTTAGGACTAATACACAGAGGTACCACTAACAGTGTTTCTAAGAGGAAGAGGATAGAGAGACAGAAAAAGTGGCATGTTACAAGCAGGAAATACAGAGAGATATACTTGAAAAAGAATAGAATCATAGAATGATTCAGGTTGGAAGGGACCTTACGGATCATCTAGTTCTAAACTCCTGCTGTTGGCAGGGACATCTTTCACTAGACCAGGTTTCTCAGAGGTTCATTCAGCCTGGCCTTGAATCGAATGGAGCATCCACAACTTCTCCAGGCAACCTCTTCCAGTGTCTCATCACCCTCACAGTAAAGAATTTTTTCCCTCATATCTAACCTAAACCTACACTCTTTTGGTTTGAAGCCATTCCCCCTTGGGGAATGGCTTCCTTCAGGTTCTGGAAAGCTGCTGAAGGTGAACCAACCTAATTGTCTCAGCCTTTCCTTCTCTTCAAAGAGAATTGAAATTGGTGAATGGGAGAGCTTAGAAATCCCAATGAAAAGATCAAGGATGGTAATTTTACGCTGGAGTTAGTGCAGAGCTAGTGAGGATTTAATTTAGGACACTAGCGCTGAAGGAAATTATTCACAAGATTTAAAGGTCTCATAAAACCATTCCAGAAGTTTATCATAGAATTTCTTTTTTCTCATATCATATTTCTAAATTGTGACATTCTCTATTCAGTATGATTTCTGTTTATTTCCTATAACTCTATAGTGTATATAGGCAAAGGATGACTGTTTCTAGCATTTCCACAGTGAAACTGCAGATATCTGGAGTGGTAACTTGGCAACTCAGCAACTACCAGGTGCCAAACCATTTATTCTCAGCTTCTATAGCAGCATGTATTTGATGTAATATATTTTCTACATCACAGTTTAGAGATTTAGAGAGGAAGTAAATTAAGCTGTGTGAAGAGACAATGAAATATGTATTTCAGGCCAAATATCAAAATAGCAAAAACTGAATAACTATGATAAAAAAACCACTGATGGATGGATAGCACAGATAGATGAGGGAGGCAGGGATAAAAAATAGTCGTGAAACAAATAATGACAAGCATAATTATAAAAATGCTAACAAAATAAAATATTGGAACTGTGGGTTAACATTGTGGCAGGCTTCAGTGTAGCCTTGATGTGTTCATCTTGGAAGGGATTATTAAGGGAAATGCTTTATTCAGTACTTTTTTTTAGGTTCAGTGCAATGATTATACAATACAACTCAGCTCTGGGACAGTATCAGCTATTGCTGATCAAGAACTAGTCACAGACTAATCCTTTGCTGCCACTCAGCTCTGTGTGTAAAATAACCACACAGCCATGGAAAAACTGGTGTCAGGCATCTACTTCTTTGCCTCTGGAAGGAAGAACATAGACACTAGCAAGCAGACTGAAGTAGAGACTAGCAGCCTTTCAGAAACTGTGCTTTCACTTGCTCTCTCTTATGTTTCTGCCAGCCAAGAGACAGACACGCTACTCAGGATTTTGCAAAGCCTTTATTTTTGTGTGCAGGTGTAAAGCCAAAGTCTCAGGGTTTTGGCCTACAGCAAATGAACTTCACCTGGAGCAATGATAAAGATTTGTTACTGTTGGTTTTCATGGTTTTTTGTTTGTTTTTGTTTTTTGTTTTTGTTTTGTTTTTTTTTTCTTGTAGCATTCTGGTCTTTCTCTCAAAGACCCTCAGTGTTGTATGAACACTTGGGTTATCAGCTCTTCAGTTCTAGCCTCAGGGGTGGCATTTTTCCCAGCGCATGATCCAACAACACAGGAGTTTCTGCCTAAGGGAGAGCTCTTCTGATCTATCCCTACCTCACTGGCTTATTACAGAATCTGGTGAGTTGGAAGGGGCCCACAAGGATTATCGAGGCCCACCCTTAGCCCTGCTCAGAACCATTCCCAAGACTCACACCATATGCCTGAGAATATCACCCAAATGCCTCTTCAGCTCTGGGTGATGGCAAAGAGTCATCCAGTTCTACTAATATCTGCTGTTTACTGAGACATCCTTCCACAGCTGGAGTTGGATACATCCTCTTTTCTCCCATCCCTGAGCAATGAAGGGTCCTCTTTGCCTTCCCATGGCTTGTCTGCTGTCTTTTGTCTGAAGCATTCTGAAAATGCTAAAGGAACTCATGAAGAAGCTTCGAGTAGGGGATTGAAAGAAGAGGATGTGGGAATCCAGGATCAGGGCTGCTGGCTAGAGAGGGGTTGTGGGACACTGTTGACTGTGGTTTTGAGGGCTGTGACTGGATTGGGGACTGAAGTTTTGTTAGACTATATGCAGAACAAGCATGCTTTAAGGACCAAAGATTTCAGTATCCCTGCTTTCAAGTGATCATTCCAGAATTAAGAGTGATTTAAAAATCAGGATTGATTTAGAACTTGACTGGAAAATTAATTGCTGATTTAGGAACTGCTAAATGTGGATGACAATAGTTTCTAAGGACTTAAAATAATCTTGCTCAAATTCCCTTCAGATATGGACTACAATAAATGTACCTCACAGTGTCACTTGGTAAGGGAAAACTAAATATTAGCTGAGAGATTATAATGTCATAATGTAATTTAAAATACCTAATGATTTAGAAAGCAAGGTAATGCTGGACTTCTGTTTGTTGTTTTTTTTTCTTTTCTAGTCTGACTCATAATAGTTCACTTATTGAGCTTGGAAAGATGAAGATTCATAAAATAGAAAAGACATGAATGTCTTTAAAAAGCCTGATTTCCTTAGCATACAATTTATTTGCAGTGCATGAAGGCAGAATGAATTTTTTCTCCACAGACTGACTCAGAGGGGGTGCTTTGGAGGAGTATAATTCTCATCCCAAAATAATAATCAATCTATATTAGAACTTATAAAATTAAAAAGTTAGCAAACAGGTAAAAATAGCAGAGAGAAACAAAATAAATAATGACAGTCCTATACTTTCCAGTATAAATTTTGATGTAAATAGTAATCTCTGGATTGAGAAAAAGTCATAAATAGGAAAAATACTGCTAGACAGCATGATTTTTAAGAAATGTCTTTTAATATGTGTACTCAGGTGGCTTAAAAAGTTTAACAGGAAGACTTTGCCTGCTAAAACTGAGCATCATCACAATGAGAATATTATTTTGTTTTGTTTTTCTTCTTATCAAATGAATAATTTTTTTTCTTTTAAAGTAACTAAAAATTTACTTCTGCAGTAAAGCTGTTTCTAAGAAACATTACAGAAAAAAAAAAATTAGATCAAGATGAAAAAATTAACAGTTATTAAGAACATTAATCAATCTGAGAAATCCTGTCTGCCTGAATCTTGTATAAAACTAGGTGGCATACTAACCTTATTTGAACATCTAGCTCTCAAAGAATTACAGACTCTTAGAATCATTGAGGTTGGAAAATACCTCTTAGATCATAGAGTCTGACTGTTAACTATCATCAAAAAGGGTAACTCTGTGAGTAGAATATAAATTAAGACACAACAGATTCTATTTAGTTAGTTAGTTAGTTAGTTAGTTAGTTCTAGTCATCTGCATTCACTGAAGTTGTACTGAATGATGAACGAGGCAGTTGAACTCAAGTATATCAGCACATGTGCTGCACCAGCAGGGAAAACATGCAGTTTTTATACTCTGTGTGAACTCCATGTGGATGCCACATGTCCTAGTCAAGATCATAACACACAAAGATGCACAGAAAAATCGTTTGAGGACTTCATGTACTATACTTCTCTTCACACTAATCCACCTGCAAGGATGTAGCTCCTAAGTAGCTCTAAAAGTGTACAAATAGCAAGAGTGAATATTCTTCTTCTGGCCAGTTTGGATGGACTGTGGTTTAGCCCTCAGCAGACATTACACTCACTATGCTGGAGAAGCCACAGTTTCTGTGTACACAGCCAACCTAAAGCAGCAGCAATCATAACTCAATTCACAGCAGAGATGAGTCAGACTAGAGATTACTGAGCTTCCTTGAAGACCTCAGCACTGCAAGAGTCATCTATATGTTGGCTTTACTGAACATGACAGAGCAGAAAGCAAAACCAGGTTAATATTTTTGTTGAAATCAAGCCAACCTGAAAGTAAGTTATATTCTGAATATAGAGTATATTCTGGCAAAATGAAGAACCTCTTTTCCTTTTAAAAGTGGCTGAAAAAGTGGCTAATTGTCCTTAGTTATGGGTAACAAACAGTACTAGCTTAAGAAAAAACATTTTTCCTACTTAATTTGTTTGCTGGGAAAGGCTGTGGATGTGTCTACCTGGACTTTACTAAAGCTCTTGAAACCATTTCCCACAGCATTCTCCTGGAGAAACTGGCTGCTCATGGCTTGGGTGGGATAAAAACTAGTTGGATGGCCTGACACAGTGAGTGGTGGTGAATGGAGTTACAACCAGCCTGAGGCCAGTCACAAGTGGTGTTCCCCAGCACTCAGCTCAGTGTTGGGACCAACCCTGTTTAATATATTTATTGATTATGTGGATAAGGGGATCAAGTGCACCTTTAGTAAGTTTGCAGATGACATGCAGTTGGGCAGGAATGTGGATCTGCTGGAGGGTAGGAAGGCTCTGCAGAAGGATCTGGACAGGCTGGATAGATGGGCTGAGGCCATTTGTATGAGGTGCAATAAAGTCAGGTGCCAGGTCCTGCACTGTGGTCACAACATCACAGGCTTGGGGGAGAGTGGCTGGAAATCTGCTCAGTGGAAAAGGATCTGGGGTTGCTGGTTGACAGCTGCTGAACATGAGCCAGCAGAGTGCTCAGGTGCTCAAGAACGCCAGTAGCATCCTGGCTTGTATCAGAAATAGTGTTGTCAGCAAGGCCAGGGCAGTGAGTGTCCCCCTGTACTGATGAGGCTGAATCTCAGGTACTGTGTCCAGTTTGGGGCCCTTCACTACAAGAAGCATGTCCAGAAAAGGGCAACAGAGATGGTGAAGGCGGTGGAGCACAAGTCTCATGAGCAATAGCTGAGGAAGCTAGGGTTGTTTGGCCAGGAGAAAAGCAGACTCAGTGGAGATCTTAACACTCTTTGCAGCTACCTGAAAGGAGGTTGTAGCAAGGTGGGGATTCATCTCTTCTCCCAGGTAAAAAGACAGGAGGAAATGGCCACAAGTTATGCCAAGGGAGGTTTAGATAGTATACTAAAAAAAATTTCTTCACTGAAAGGGTTGTCAAGCACTGGAACAGGCTGCCCAGGGAAGTGATTGAGTCTCCAACCCTGGAAGTGTTTAAAAGATGTGTAGATGCAGTGCTTACAGACATGGTTTAGTGGTGAACTTGGCAGTGCTACATTATTGGTTGGAGTCAAGGATCTAAAAGATCTTTTCCAACCTAAATGATTCTTTGGTTCTATGAGTCTGTGATTCTCTCTCTGTTTCAATTTTTATGTAATTGCTCTCACTATGACTAGTGATGAATTTGTCTGATCATGGTTATTAATGAATCAGTATTATTTATACTATGTCATCTACAGTCCTAATATGAGTAAAATTAAACATGTGCCAGGCTGAGGTGGTATTTTTTCATGGAAACTTCTAAATAAGGAGAAGAGAAAGGAAAAATAAAATCCTTCAAGGGAAGTAGAGTTCTACAACATCCCAGTTAAGGATCTCTGAATAACAGGCCAATGCTTTAATCAAGCTGAAAATTTTTCTATCAGAGATCTGTAGCAGAGACAGAAATTCTTTTTCCCATCATTCATACATCCCTTGTATTTATTAGAAGCAATTTAGAGAAAAAATAGGTAAATGGCTAGATCCAAAGATCTATGGATTGTTTTCCCTCAAATTTGTTTTTCATCCTTTGTCCTTCGTAAGATTTAGGACACCTTTTTTGAGAGACAGCTTTTAAAGTTCTGCTAACTTTAGCTGTTCTGACAGCTGTATTATTAAACTCTTAGTTCAGCATGATGGAAACTCATAGATAAAACCTGGTGTAGTTAAGAATTTAACTGGAAGTACTTCATAAATTACCCTGTTTGCATTTAAAATTTATTTCAAAAAGAAAATGCAGCTTTTTAAAAACACTATCCTGAAGAAAAAGCCACTGTAGTCATCCAGCAACATTTCAAAAGGCTTCGGAAAATGAGGTTCACCATGACATTGTGCTTTCTTCTGTAACTTGCAGGCTGAGAGAGACATACTAACTGTGGTGGGATAACACAGTGGGAAACAGTAACCCTGAAGGTAAGTTAAAAGAAATTAATAAGACTTGGGGATTTTGAGAGTTCTGGTTTCAGTTCCTTGCTTTTTCTTAGCATGTGAAGTCATCTCACTGATCTATGCCTCACTCTTTCACCAGCAAAGTGAGATTGATTATTCCTCCTTTCTTGAATATTCATGTCTTGTTTATCCTAACCCTGCCAAAAGATATGGTTCAATGGATAGATCCCTTGATTGCTACCAAATAATCACCCTCTGAACTGGTCTTCTCATAGTTGTGAGCTAATAAATTACCCTCTTTCAAAGTCTTTGTAGCTTCATAGAATCTGTCAGGGTGAAGGTCCAAAGAGAAGTAGACCTTCTGTCTGAATATAAACACTGTCAAGTGATTAGTCATGCTAGATTAATAATGTTTTATAAAGCACAATATCTTCCAGTAAATTATCTAATGTGCATCTCCTGCTTTCAAGCAGATTTACTTCTGTATCCACTAACATACAGTAGTATCAAAAAATATAGAGCACACCAGCTCTAAGAGAAAATTTTCATTTGAAAACAAAAGATCTGTGGAAACTTTGCATCGTGCGATTTTCAGAAAACTGTGCAGTAGTGAATAATAGAATATTTAAATGTTTATAGTTCTTTACTTGTCTCTTAAGGCTGTACTCAAATTGTAGCTCTATTGATTTTAAATAGTCATGTTCTACCATAACACACTAATTTCAATTATCAGCAGAATTTTATAACTTACAAATACTTGTGTCCTTTTATTATATCTTAAATATCAGTCTAGTACTGACAGGAAAATTCTTTTGTCTTCAAGAATGTGATCTGTATGAAAAAATTTTAAAAATACTACTTATTTGATTTAAGAAATGGTCTTAATAACCTCTCATTTTTAATTGTATTACTATATCCAGAGTCAGTGGTTTGTCGCCAGTGTAGTAGAAATGCTCTGGAACATCAGGCTTCTATTTTCTCTACTTTGAGGAATTTGTACTCACATTTAATTGAATTTAAACCCCGTTTTTATAGTGTTTGGATCCTTGAAACACTGGCATTTCAGAGTAGAATAGAGACCCAAATCATCTGAAATCACCAAAACCAGCACTTAAGTAAAAGTAAAAAATTTGAGTAATAAGAAAATTTTCTGAGTATGAAGAGGGATTTTTAAGCAGATGTAGATTATAGGAAAGGTATGAGCTTAGTCAAAATGGGAGAAACAGGTAAAGGAGAAGAAAAACATGTTGCGTGGCAGTCAGTCAGAGACAAGGTACTTGACAGATCCATGTGTTGCTGCTGTCTCAGCGCTTTTATTCCACATATGACTCCTAGTAGACCAATGCTGGAGACTTTGATCTTCGTTCCGATAAGACCTGGTGGGACCACTTATGTCACTGAGTGTGGATTCCTGTTCTTGTGAGTACACAAACCTGTATAATGATGACTTAGTCTACAGCTGTCTATGGAAAGTAGTCAAAAAAAGGTATGACAGAAATGGCAGGGGTGGTGGCCGAGGAGGAAGGTAAAAATCAGGGCTGCTCCTGAGAAGTAGTTAGAAGCAACCCATTTTTCTTAATATGCTCCAGAACATCTTGGTTGTGCTTTGGAACTAAAAAGAGTGAACTGAGGCCCTGACAGCTTTCAATAGCCTTTCAACAAGAAAGTGGAAATTCTTCATTACATTTTGATAGCACTTGCATTTAGTTAGCCTACACTAAAGTCAACAGAGACTAATGATTTTTGACAAGTTCTCATTTCATTTATTCAAGATTTGGGAACTTTGAAAAAGGTTTGGGAAGGGATTGGGGGTTTTGTTGTTGTTGTTCTTTTATATTTTGACTTCATCCTTGTAGTTTAAGTTTTCAGCTGCAGAAATTTGGGACGTGAGAGCCTTCTGGATAAAATATTCATTAAGAAAAATATTGCCTTTTACTGGCAGGATTACTTTCAGTAGTAGATGCTAGATTTTACGTTCCTCAATCTTCCAAGCTTCATTAGTGTAATGGCATTTTCTTTGTTTGCTAATAACACCAAACTGTGAGTTTAGTATGTAATTTTCCCTTGCTAAATATCCTCCTTCAACCCTTACAAGTGAAAATGAAAAATTTATCAGGCTGCTTATTCCTAGTAAGAGAAAACAAGGTCTTTGAGAGAGGAGGGTGGGGAGAGAGAAGATTATTTTCTTCATTTCACAAGACTTCTTCTGTAAAAATGGAGGTCTTTGTAAACAGCATATTGGTAATTCACTCATCTATTTATTCCAGCTCTTTGATATTATTCTTAATTTAGGTTTTATCAATTTTTTAAAATAAATATTTTTATGCCATTGTTATAATGGTAGCACGCCAGAGGAGAGGAGAAATTAAGTTCTTGATTTTACTTTTGTTCTAAGATAAGGTTGAGCATGTCTGTAATAAATAACTTTTTAGAAAAAATTACCAATGTTTTTACCACTACAATTTCTGACAGTAATCCTGTTTGATAGTCTGCAATTTCAGAAAATTCAAAAGTGTAAATTTTAGGTTGTTTAAAATATGAATTTTTTTTGTTTGTTTTGTTTTTGTTTTGTTTTTGTTTCCTAAAGGATTGAGCTGCCTCTATGGTTGGTGATTACATAAAGCCACAGTCTCACCCACAAATAAAGAAGCTTTATATTAAGCTATATCCTGTACTCTTCCATATTCTAGTAATTTGACCAGAGACACTGGCATCAGGTAGGTTCAGAGTAGAGAAGTCCTTCTAATAAGATGTGAATTCTTCTTGAGAATAATAGCCAACTAATGGAATTTTATCAGAGCATGACTAAGGAATCTTCTCAGGGTTTTGAAACCTTGCCATATTTTAACACTCTTCTGGCCTGTCTCTATAGAGACCAAAAAAGGAACGAGTAGTAATATAGAGGATCCTTTTTCTTCAGACTTGCTCCAAAGCGCAAATATTGACAATGTGGAAAAATTTGGACTGTGTTTAATTTCTTTTTTTCACCTCTGAAGCTACTTCAGTTTTCTAGTCAATGCAGTTAATTTGGCAGCTTTGGTAAGTGCTAAATTTGCCATTAAACTTAAATAGAAAATCAATGACTAACAGTCAGCAACAATATGATCTACTGTGACTAATGACTTCAGCTAATCTCTGAATACTGAAAGTCTCAGGGCACTTACTGATGTCAATAGGAATTGGTGGTGGTGGTATTGGAGCAAGGATTTCTGTTTGTTGTTTGTCAGGCAAAATCCCTCAATGAGATGGCACATTAGCAAAATTTTGTGCCCTTATGAAATGTCAGTGGTATCTGACAAACTATTTGAAAGCTTTTTGTTGCTAACTGCAGGAGGTGCGCTAAGTTAAGCCATGCTGTCAGGCCTGCTTCTGATGTGAAATGAAATATGTGTTTGTGTTCTCAGAGAGAGCTTTTATGACAAATGGCAGGATAAGAGCCTTTGCTAATTTGTATTGAGGTATATATCTGCTGCTGGCTTGGTGGCATCACTGCAGTAAAATGTGAAGAGTGCAAAATGGAAAAATCCCTGCTTTTTCTGTGCTTACAGCAAACGCAAAAGAACATGTCATCTGCTCCAGATTTGGGCACTGGTGCTCCTGCTTTGGCTTTTCTTTTTTATGAAAAGAATGCAGGAAACAAAACTGCCTTGGAAAATGAAAATAAAAGAATTTCCATTCCAAATATTGTTCTTTATCTGTTACTATATTAGTATATTCAAATATTGTTCTTTATCTCCCAAGCCTTAAAATCAATGATTCTCATGTCAAACACCTTAGGTGTTTACAATAAATTATAAATATGTGGATTCAGCTTTTTTCTGCTCCTCTCTCTTTCCAATCCAGTTTTATGAATTGTGAGTTCATAAATTGTAAACCTTGCATGGAGGACCAGCTGTATCACTCTAGCTTTGAGATACAAGAGAGAAAAGGATGTCTTCAGTTCCTGGAAGCTCTTTAGCTGTTTCCCTAGGACATACCTCTAACATAAGAAGCATATTTACCTGCAAAGCAGTATAGGAGTCCAGTGCATTTTTTGTCCTTCAGGCCCTGGCCATTGGATGGGCTGGAAGACTCTTCAATAAGCTGAATTATGCATTATGCAAGCGCACCCTGCATTGCAGGGAGTATGTGGGCTAGGTAGGGCTGTGTATACGGTGTGAAATTGTCCTGGGCATGTTGTGTGAGATAAATGTTCAGCCTAAGGAAAGCTGCCTGAAATGCTGAGCATGAGATGTGCTGCACAGGCACAATGTCTTTGTGGGACATTGTTTCCATAAGATCGGCACAATTAGAGTCAGGCCTGCAGTGTTTCAGTGATTTTCCTCTCAAACTGTACTCTCATTTTGACATGAGAGCATTAGGTATGTAGTATGCAAATTCTGGGGGAATAGTTGTTTTGATGCCAACTCAGCTATGAGTTTCTGCTTTTAAGCCTGGCATATGAGGAAAAAGAAAATTGCGTGGGAGTTGTGAGTAGTGATGTATTTTTTAAAGCAAGGGGTTTCACAGTGCTGGAGGAGTACTTCTCTAGAGTAGGCTTCATCCCTGGCCAATTCACATCATCAGGCAAACAGTTCCTGTGAGTAAATCAATCGTGTTCCCTTTGACTGGGAGGGAAGTAGATGAGATGGAACCATGGAGGTTTCCACTAAAACCCTAGGATGCAGCACAAGGAGAGTTGCGGGCTTTAAGTGTAATGTCTTCTGCCTGTAAGTTGACACTTGTTTTTTGTTGTAGGAGGTGAAGAAACATGGGATGTCAGCAAATGTCACACATTCTGTGAATGTACCTCTTTTACCTCCCTTTTCATTTTTTTGAAGCTGACCTTAGAAGATCAACTTGGAACTTTAAGAAACATGCAAATGTGACCTGATTGTTCTTCAAATAATTTTTAAATAAAGAAAATTTACATCACAAGTATTAAATGTCTTTCAAAAATTTTGAGATTGTGTTAAAATAATACCATTTTTACTTCTTTACTGCAGATTTTGTGTAAGTTATGTTGAATAGACACAGGATTTTATTACAACTTATCTTTTTCTTTGATAGTTTCTTCAACCTTTCATTTGGACTCATTTTTTTTCCCATGCAATTTCTTTGCTAAAATATTTTCCTTCTTCCAGTTTCCCAAAGGAGAAACAATAAAACTTTTTATTGTATCTATGACATTCCTAAATACTACATTCATATGAATACTATGTATATAAGTATACTATACATAGGTGTACTATACATATGTATATGTATACCCATGCATACCCATGTATATAGGTTATGGTATACCCTGGGTTATGGTGGTTATGGTGAAGGATCTTCATAAATTAGTAATGATGTTTGAATAACTTCTGTTCCACAGACACCAGGTTCTTTACAGTATACTTGGGCAGAAAATATGTTTTTATAGCTATCCCCATCCTCTTTTTCTTTTTTTTTTCCTTTTTTTTCTTTCATTTTTGCAGAGAATTGCAAAAGATTTCATCCACCGTGCCTCACTGAAAAAGTCGTTTAGTATCATCCTTTCCAAGCTACTACAGAATCATTCTCTGATGGCAGAATAGGATTTTCCTGGTGGTCTTTTTTAAACTCATTTTCTTTTCCTGTTCCTAGATGAGGCCACTGCTTATCTTCTGAGTTTCTCTGTGTCAGCAGTTGACTCATGCTGTGTACTTGTTGGTGTAGCAGCTCTTTGACCTGAACTAACCCTTTCGCAACTATTTTTCATTTGCATCCTTGCTATTCTGGCTTCTCATCCAGGCAGTGATTATTCTTCTTTATGGTCTATGTAGTGAGATACGATGCAGTGCCAGTGTGTTTTATTTTAAATGATTTACAGAGGACCCTGTAAATGAAAAAAATTGTGTGAGGGCTGAACTCTGAACTCAGTTTCTTGTCTAACCATTGACCAATCTTGCTTTCTTGTTCAAAAAGCAAACCAAAGAAGACCTCTTGCTGCTTACTACAAACAATATATATGCTGTTTTCCATATATTTGCATTTTGAATCTAAAGCTCAAGGAAATGGAACAGGGGTAAAAACCAGTGTTGTCAGGCATAAGATAACATGCCAAAAAGCTGAAAAGGGATGTCAGCTGACTGGGGAACAGAGACAGCACAGCTGGAGTTATTTTCTAAATTAACTAGTGTTTGTTAGGCATCGCAAAAAATTTTTCCTGAAGGTGGTATTAAGTATTTTGCTTTTTCAGCACAGAGGAAAGATATTTTTTACCATTATAAAGAGACTGCAGAGTATTGCTGTATGGTACTCGGGGCTAAAACATTTGCATTAACTCAATGAATGTTATGTTGTGGGCTTTTGTGAGAGCTAAACAAATTGCTGATTCCACAGCTTAATGACTACAGCCCATTTCCACATCCATCCCACTCTATTCCATACCCAAAAGGCTGGTTGCAAGTCAGATAATGAATCTTCTTTTGTTTATCCTTCCCTTATCTCATTGTTGTATGTCTTGTAAAACCAGGTGCTATAAAAAGGTGGGAAGGATTGGCTCGTTAGGATAGTTGTGTTCTGCTTTTCCTGATTGTTAAAATGATAGTGGAGGGCATTAAAGGATAGCGCTCCTTTCTCTGCCACAATAGTAGCCTCCTCTGTAGCGCCACATCTACAAAAGGATTTTGGCCTCTTGGGATCCAAGGCCCTCAAATAGATACATGGGCTCCATATGCGGGTATACACAGGTATATCTGACCTGAACTCCTAAAAATTACCAAAGTGGCTGCCAATTTTTATGAAACAACAACCCAAGGAGAATGTGTATTTTCAGCATACCTCTGGCTCCATGGAGGAGTTCTCTGCTGCTGGAAGTCACAGGCATGTGCTGGAGCAGGTATGGTGCCTTTTCTTTTGCATAAAACATCCCACCATGAGGGCTGTTAGAAGTTATTCTGTATTCAGGTAAATTGAGCTCACATATAATTTGGCTTTGATGAATTTCCTAACAAGCGTGCCTGGAGATGTAAAGACTACCATGGGCTCTCCTGCTGCTGGTGTTCTACTTGTGAAAACTGAAGCTCCTTGGAGGCTCAGTATCTTAGCAGTTAAGGCACTTGTCCAGGCTTCAGGGGAGACTTTTGTTTCATCCCCTCCTACAGTCAGTGCCTGGTGTAAAACATTTCATTACTTAAAATTGATTCCCAGCTGACTATACTAGTTATAAGGTAGCAACATCTTGCGTCTTCCTGACCAAATGCATATTTAGTTGGTCTAAGGGGATTAGTTTTAACAGGAAAAACACAGGCAACATACTCTAAAGTGAGGTATAGCTGGATAGTTAGAGCAATCCCTAGAGAGATGCACGCTCCTGTGCATGTGCATTGCTGATACCTTGATACCAATACCTCAAAAGACTCCTGCATAGGAGATAGAAATGCATGATACCTTGGTTTTGTTTATTTGTTTCTTGTCGGGGGTTTGACCCTCCTGGTAATCTCTGAGTATGCCTGTTTGACTGAAATTTACAAAACATAAAGGCAGAAAAGCGTTTCCTTTACCCAAGCTATAAAGATGTTCAAAAAGAATGAAGGGCTCTGTGTTCATGTATTATTCTTACTCTGATTAAAGAACTGAAGCAATAATCCAGCAGGGTTTTGAAGATGTTATTCACAGGACCAGGTGGTGTCCAGGCACTGTTCATGTGCTGTTTAACACAACTGCAAGACTGGAGTCGGACTTAAGCTGGGACATGCATGTTGCACTAGTAACATTAAGAGCTATAATGTCCTTGGTCACAGTTTCACCCTAGATCTGTACCTGGGGAAAGTCTGAAGATGACTGCATAGTTTACTTGAGGAGATGCACATAAAATGGAAGGTAAACCACACAAAAACAGGACAGGAAAAAACCAAGGATTTTTATTACCTATGGAAAAAAACCCCAAAAGACATTAACCAAGGCACACTTAAAAAAATTAGTGTTTAGAAAATAATTTGATCTGTATCGAATTCATGTGTTATTCTTTTTTTACCTTTAGACTTCTGCAATTTAGACAATTAGTCAAAATCAAAGAGTTTCATTTGAACCTGCATTTTAGTTTGTATTTATGGGTGCAACAAGAATACAAAAAGACCTGTCCCATATAGGTGACAAGGAAGTGAGGGTTTCCAGCCAGTGTTCCAGTTTCGCTCTTTGTGCACTTCTAGGTGGATAACAATATCTGCTAGCAGTCAGGAATTTGAGGTAAGAAGGTTAGCAGCAGCAGCTGGAACAAGGTTGTTTTCTCTGTGAGCTTCTTACTTCCAGACCCTTACTTCCCAAGAGATTTTGAAAGGATTTGGGTTTTTCTAGGTTTGGATAAGATCTAAGCAGCTCTGGAATAATGCTGGTATCATGTATGTGAATGCCTAAATGTCTTGAAACAATTTTCGTCCACTGCTTTGATTTTTATTGAGAAAATATTTTTTTTTTAATACCCTTTCTCATTTTGCTGGAACTAAGAAGTACCAATTGTTCTCTGACAAAAAAAAAAAAAAAAAAAAAAAAAAAAAAAAAAAAAAAAAAAAGACTACCATGTCTTTTATTATTTTGTTCATGTGGCTAAAATTTACAATTTACTCTCAGATTTTAAGTCATGCAGAAGCAAGTGGCAATGAAAATATTTCTTGTAATGATTCTAGGCAGGTGGCTTGTCCTCCCAAAGTAAATATCCATCACAATTTCTCTCCAAAAATAAGCTTTTTGGCTGTAAAGATTGATTTAAACTTTTTTCCTGTTATGGAACTTTTAAATCAGTTTCCACAGAGACAAGAGAGGTATCCATTCTTTTGCTAGCTCTGGTAGGATAGACTAGATATAACTATGTTTAAAATCTGTTCCTTTCCAGAAGGCAAAAAGCTTTTTTAATATTCTGGAATATTAGAATGTGGTAGTCTAAAATAAGATACACAATAACCCAGGTTTTGAGATTGTTACCCTGGTATGGATACAATGCCATTTAATTTGCTAGTTCCCAGGACTGACTTTCAAAATCAGACAACTGTCTAATGTAAACTAAATATGTATTTTCTGTAATCCCAATATTAACACATTAACCAAATTTAGAAACAGATAAGTTACAGAGGTTTGCTACGTCTTTTAAATCCTGAATTCTGGATACTGCTCACAGTTAAAAGTTATTTGAATCTGAAGACTCTTTTTATATTCATGTTTTCCTTCAGATTGCACTGTATGTTCTCTGCAAGATTTCTCTTAATTTATAGCTTCATGATAATATCACCCTGCACTTACAAAATTCTAGTGGCCCTTGGGTATGGCTAGCTGGAGCCATCTCCTGTTCAGACAGTAAACAGACTATGTTAATGACTATCCCTCCTAACTAAAACTTGGGGTTTGCTATTGCTTTGGAGTTCTTAGCTTCTAAGTTGTCAGGTGGGGTCCAAAACCTAGTGCATAGTATTTTGTATATGAAACCTGTAATTCAGGTGAGATTATATCCTAGTTAACAAACTTTATACAATCTTTGATCTCTATAGATTAATATTGCAAATAAATACAGTTTTAAAATACAAATAAACAATTTCTTTGTTCTTCTGATTAAATAAAAGGAGCATTAAAAATCTAATTTAAGCAAAAAAATATTTATTCAAGATACCAGATTTCTCCATTGGTATTAAATTCTGGTGACTGAAGTATTTAGTTTGTGCACTAAAATTTGCTACCGTCTTGTGTTCCTTGTGGGAGGAAATGAGGAGGACTGATGCAGATATTTCAGGTGAATGTTGAATTCTTTGTATTTGATATACAATAGAAAGTGTGCAGTAGTGCTGTTACTAAATTAATGAATAAGATTTTTTTTTTCTGCTTATGATCAGAGTGAAGGAATACTTCAGAAATCTGAGCTAAGCAAATACTTATTCATATAAATTGGCAGAGAGAAAAAGTATAGATGTCATGGGACTGTGATGTAGAAAATGAATTTAAGGTTCATTAATTTGTCATTGAGAATAAGAAAATTCCCTCAGTTCAGAATCCTCATCCTTCTGGGCTGTTTCTTAGCTAGCTAACCTTAACCTGGAGCACAAAACATTTTTTTATTGCTTTTATAGTGACAAGATTTCTTAGGTAGATAGTACAAGCAATACAGAAGTACAGAAAATGCAACAAACCATACATTTTCACAAAGGTGAGGATAAAATTACTAGAAAGGGAATAAGATGGACTCACATAAAAAGAAGCCTCAGAACAGGTGATGTATTTCCTATGATTACTGCCTGGGGTTCAGAGACAAAGACGCAGTCACCACAATGGGAATTTCTTTGACTTCTATATAAGAAAATCCTCAATTAATTTACAAGCTGACTTCATACAGAACTGGATTAGGTGAATTCAGCTGTATTTTAGGGATGCATTCAGTCATACACCAAATTAGTCTCTAAGCACAGGGAATGGTTTAAGGAATTGGAAGATTTTGAGTTTGTATTTGAATTGCTTATGTTTAGCAGATAACAATACAGTGGGTATAACAGCTATGCAAAATGTAGCTATGATGGATCCAAGCCTCTTTCAATCATAAAACATGCAGCAGAAATGTCAGATCATCTTGGTAGGAAACTGTGCTCCTGTGATATATACAGCTAGGGACAAGACAAGTAACATAATACACTATAGTAATTCCAATAAAATTATTTATGAACTATGTTTATAAATGAATATTGAACTTGGATCAAGACAGCTGGAGTTCAGAATTTTAATTTAATAATTTTGCATGGTTCTGGCTTTCATTTCTTAATTCAAATAACTATTTCAAATTCACATTTTCATCTCCTGCCTTGGCTGTGATAATTAGGTAATCTTGGCTCTGCTAGCATACACAGGGAGCAGACTTTTGAGGGAAAAACTACTGTTGAAGGACCAGACACCTATGAACATCATCAGTCTTCTACCGGCGCTAGCTATGTCAGTCTTAATGCAGTCTTGCAATATTTGACCAGCATTTGGGAAAGTTTGCTGTGATTGTTTGTTTCAAGGTGCTTTAGAAGTGAGAAGAAAATGCCTCACATGGAAGATTTTTTGTTTATATTGCTTGAATGGGCAGATATCTGCTGAAATGTTCATTTAAAAAAAAAAAAAGTCATTTGGTGGCTGAGACCATGGTTATAGTTTAACACGCCAAATAAGTTTTTGTTCATAATGAAGTGAACATAGAGCTTTCATGGAAACCTGCCATGTCTCCACTGTATCTAGCATTAGAAATGAAATATGTCAAAATTGAAAGAATCACTGCTAGCAATTGAAAAAAAAATCACATGAATTTATGAGATCATAGGGAAAAATTACTTTAAAGCTTTCTTGTTATAAATAATGTCAATTACATCCTTCTGAGGTGTACCAAATCTGCATCTCTACCACTTTACCATCTCTACCATTTTAATGTGGGTGAAACTGAAATTCAGGGTGTCTAACTGGGTCAGTAGGGTGTCCTTGTATATGTATATGTATCAGCAGTGCACTTAGTTGATAGTTATAAATGGGGTTCATGAAAGGTACACTCCTGAAAGAAATGCCTTTCTTCCTCCTTGGTGGTGGCAAGAGCAAGTGCCTCTGGAGACCCTTGTAGTTCCATCCATACTGCTGCGAGGAACTCAAATTAGTTATGTAGAATCTTTGTCATGTGGACTAGTTTAGGAATTTTTCTGCTGCTGTTTGAGGGACTGGTTCACTGGATGCCTTGAAACACTAGATACCAGTGGGATTGCATCCCAACAGTTTTGTAGAATCTAGGGAGGTCCTATCAAAGCAGTCCAAGCCTCACAGAGCAGCATTTGAACACTTTCTCTTTGTCTTGCTTTCCTGTCCTCTCCTTGCATTGTGCAGTCTATTTTTGCTCTGCTTTTTAAAGGGAATACTGATACTGATTTTATTTTTCTTGAGGTGGCTGCAAAATATGAGGATCCTTCTGAGGAAAGTGCTACTGGGCTGAAAGGATATCTGCTATTTTTGCTGGGCACTAGCTCTCTTTCAAGCAGAGACAAGTAGTGATAATGACAATACAGGATTTTTGTAAGCAAGGTCCCATATCTAGGTTAACTTCTCTTTGAGGGGTTGTTGATGAAAGCATCCCAAGCTTCAAATACCCTGCAGGCCATGCTGTGTTGAAAGTCTGTGCTCGGAAACGAAAAGAAATTAAAGGAAATGATAATTAGTATTTGCATGGCACTTTCACAGAGAGGGTAGAAGTGAGTAGAGCAGATATTTTCACTCTTCACAAGCCACCCTTGCATTTGCTCAGCTATATATTTGCTAGAAAATGAAGTGCCGTTAAGGGACTACTGGGACTTAGAGCTATTCTGTTTTGTTCATGGGTTTATGTGTTGTTAATTTGGAAACAAAGCTATTATGCTTCAGATGGTGTAATGTGTTTGAGAAAGGAAGCAACATGATAGATTAAAATACCCTCCTTTCAGGCATAGCCAATTGCCAAAGCAGTTGTATTCAGGCTCAGTGGGTCATTTATCTTCAAACTCCACAGCTGACTCGGCACTGGGGTGGGTTGAGAAGTAAGCAGTCTTGACATTTAGCAGCCCAAGGCTTCTTTTCTCCTTGAGAAAACTGCATGTCAGCATTGTTAGTTTCTTTCTGCCACTACTCTTTTGAAGCAGATGGTTAAACCTCACCTCAGCTGGGTGGTTGAGACCCCTGCAGCATTTAGCAAAGCTAACCAATTGAATTATAACTGATTGTGCCTGCGGGTATCGAGTAGCATATGATTTATGATTATGGTGTTTTAAATATAGTCTGTGGAAGCTACCAGAGCATAGCACTGAGTATATTTTGAAAAATACAGAGAAAAAAACACTCACAGAAACCCAAGCACAATAGTTTAGAATAAGGTCTTTCCGTTACAAACAGCTCCTTCATAAGCATTTAGTCTATTGTAGATGTGCTCCTGCGTATATTTACTCTTCATTATGTCCTGATATTATTTAAACATAAAATTTGCACAGAATGTAGCTCTTTGCTGTAATACGTGCAGTTTAGGAGATGCGGATTTCAAAGCTGGAGTCTGTATAGATGCTGAAGTGATAAGCTCAAAATAGCAGAGTACATTCAATGAGGTTATTGCATCGGCACCTCAGCAAGCACTGCTGTTCAGTTAGGCATAAAGCCTGAGGGTAAAGTAACGACCATTGTGGAATCAGCAGTTCTATTTTTAGACAGCTCTTTTCCAAACCTCATCACACAACATTTGCTAAATTGGAAATAATACATCCCAAGGAATCTGAAAAACTAAGGATCATGAGTACTCATGCTGCAACGTAACAGCAATATATATGCATCTTTCTTAGAAAACCATTCCTTAAAATGAAACAAAAATGTGTTTATTCATAATGAGCGTCTCCAGATAAATGACTAGCTAGGGATATCTTATTTTCAGCTGTTTAGTAATGCTGCCTAATTATGTCCCTGCTGAAACTGGGAAATTTTGTAAAGAAAAGTGATTCGGAGAAGCCGAGCATTTGCTGCAAGATACTGTTGGATGTACAGTGAAAAAGCTGCCAGATCCTCAATAAAGACTGTTTAGTAATATGCAAAGTCAAATCCAAGGTGTACCTTGCAAATGACATTTTTAGTTGCATGATCTACATTTCCTTTGCATTGGCAGAAGACAGATGAGGTCTGCAACTTTACAAGAAGAATTTAGTGAATGTTTCACTGAAAATAACATAGAGGACAAGTGTAGCCATTTTTAGTTCACAAACCATCAGTCAATGTGTTGAAATATGTATTCAGTTCTTCTGAACTCTCTGACGAAATGTGCTCGTTAGGTAGTAAGCTGCTCGGGAGGGGAGCATGCTGTACGTGCTCACACAGCATATGCCGGGCATTAACAGGAGATAAAAATTTGTCTGCAATCCAGTACTTACTATATGCTACTCATAAGACTTCACTATTGGCCCCATAGGTTTAATCATATATGTTATCTTCTCATTGCTCTTGTTTCCTGCTGGGATAACTGAAGCTTCATCAATCTGAAACTTCTAAGAATGTTTTAAGTGTTCTTTAACTGTATTTTGTGAAATCTGCTATCACTTTAGATTTATTTGTGTGAATATTTGTTACCATTAACATTTGTGAGTAAGCATGCAACTAAGTGTTAAGGAAATTGTATGGTTCCAGTTGTAAGAAAAGCAAACTGAAAAAAATGTCAACAGTATTTTTGCCAATACTTCCCTTAATTTTCTACATATATTCTGCTTTGACAACCTGCTCAAATATGTTTTGTTTCCCTCAGGATAGAGAAAGCAGGCAAATGCACATACCTTGCTTAGCATGCTATTCACACTATCTGAACACATATACATGCCATCTAGGGGCACTTATCTTTCTTTCCTTGCAATAGGAAGCAAAATTAGGACTTCTGAAAATGAAGTCTCAAATGTTGTAATGTACCACAAGCAGAGCAGAGCAGAGCAGAGCAGAGCAGAGAATAGAAATGCAGCCTTTCCTTCCAGACAGATCTCCAAAAAAACTCTCTGTCCATCTGGCCAGACAAAAACTCCTTCCTGACCACAGCTTAGTACTCAGTTCAGCCCCGAATGTGTGAGGAACATGCTCATCATTCAAATACTTCTTCAATTTCTTGCTACTTGAAGAAGCATAAGTGCCTTCAGGCAGAACCTCATCTTTAGTTATGTTCTGTTGCCAATGCTTTGCAGCAGTAGCTGGCCAGAGATGCACATGTGGACCTGGAGTCCTCATAATGGTGATGGTAGCTCAGATTTTGGTTTTGATCTTCCAGGAATATTAGAGAAAACTTCCAAAGAATGTGCTGCACAACAGCATTTTTCTAGCTGTGTTAAAGCTCAAATCACATTGTAAAAACAAAAGTCAGCTATTTATAGTGATCAAAGAAACACATTTTGTGGTCACATTTAAGCAAATGTTTTCTTGGAAATGCAGTTTGCCTGTTAAACGACATGAGCAGAGTCTGTTTAAGTGAAAGACAACATACTTGCTCGTATTTCTAAAGCACTAAACAGCCCTTCCTGGGAAGTGTGAAATGCAACTTGAGAACTGAGATAGTGAACTGTTCTTATTATTCTCCCAAGCTGTTGTTTTCAGAACAACGTTACAAATGCTATTGCAAGGGATAATTTTTAAAATGAGGTTATTAGGCATCCCTACATCAGTATTTTAGAGAAAGTGAAACAGTATTGAAACTTTAAATTAGTCTGAATTTTCACCAGGTAGGGACATAGAAGACTTCAGACATTCTTTTGTAACATCCAACAGTGACACATCTTACAAGGGAACCACGAAGTGGTTTCTGAATTTGAGAAAGGGTCTTAAAGAGGTAGATTTACAGAGGTGAAAAGTCATGGATGTTATGAGCCTCTGGAGGACATAGAATTTGTTACATTGTGCCACTGTACTCTTCATCAAGGATGAGATAACACTATGGTAGCAATATAAAGCTGTTGTTTTTAACATCAGTTTAATAAACTGCATAGACACACATACACACAAGGCTCATTGAGACATGGATTTTTTTTTTATTCCTTCCATTTCATCAAGTCCTGATTAGTTTCAAGGGATAAACAGCAACACAGTAAAATATTTTTTTTATTTTCTTCAGGAAGTTAAATTTTCACTACCACTTTTTGGCATTTCTGTTTTGGGTTTTTTTGTCTTTTTATGCAATTCATCAAAGCTGGATCTAGTGCAAGCTTCTACAGTGTCATGGTTTAACCCCAGCCCAGCAATTAAGCCCCACACAGCTGATTACTCACTTCCTGGCCCCTGGTGGGATGGGGGAGAGAATCAGAAAAGTGTGAATATTTAAAACGGGGCAGAACTTGAATCTACATTACTCTCAGGGACGAAGAAGGGGGAAATATTCCTCTGTGACGTGCTGCTCCCAAGCTCTTGTAAAAGTAGTTCTGAAAATTTGACTCATTCCAGTCCCTCTTTCACTGAAATGCGGTTTTGGCAGTGGGAGAATATCTGCCAGATTCATGGAGAATAAAGTAGAGTGTCTGTTGCACCTATAGAAGATGTCCAGAAAGGATAATGGACAATGATTGACACCTCTTCTAGTGCTAGATGAGAATTCATACGGAAAAAAAAGAACTGAGAACAACCAAGCTCCTTATTTGTTTCATTATGGAATGAAGTATGTCTCAAGATAACAGGAAAAATTATTCACATAAGCAGAATTTGACCACTGAAACTTAAACCAGACTAATTTTACATTACTCAGACCACTTAGGAAATTGCTCCTGCTAACTGTTCTTTCCTACACCAGCATACAGTGCACAAGAAAGAAATAACACTGTGCTCTGTAACTATTTCTTTCTTTTTAGTCTCTTCTAGCAGGTTTTCCTTTCCTGTATTTTAGTGGTATGGGTCCATGCTGCTCAGATGTTTGATTTGACAAAACAGACTCGGTTTAGTGTAAGGTTGTCTGGACTCTGTAAAGTCTTATGGAGGACACTCTGACCAAAGTGTATTTTATTGAGAAAAGTGGGTAATAGAATTGTTTGGTTGTTAGTAGAAACACACATTTCTCATTTAAAGAATATGACCAAATAGATGGAAACATCCTCAATAAGTGTATCATTATTATGCTAGTGAAGATACTAATTTTGTTCCTTTAAAGAAGTTTGAGTCTGACTAGTATCTAAGTAATGCAAAACATAGACTTAAAGATTCAGCAAAGAAGTATCAGAATCATTTTGTGCTTGATACTTAAAAAGAAATCCACTGGATTATTCAGACCTGGAGCTTGTCTGGGACACAGCACTCTTCACTGCAGGAGTCTAGAGATGGTTGGCTCCTCAGCCTCGTGGCAAAGACAGATTTATGTTTAGCCATAGTAGTTCTCTCTTGTATAACCTGACTCTCCCATTTAGATAAAAATCACTGGAAACAAAGTTAAGAGAGACTATGAAACATCCTCTTCATGAGCCTGTTGTTTTTCTGCATAGACATTTGACTTTTTTTTTTTTTTTTAGAGGGACAGCACCATTTCAAGAATCCGTTTTGGCAATTAGCTATTCAAACCACATAAAAATTGTTTTTAGTGTCTAGACTAAATCTTCCTTGCTACTTGAATCCAGTGCTTATTTGTTTTATTTGTAGCTTATTCCTCTTCCTTTCACAGCTACTTTTTATTCTGTTGAAAATTGTTACCCAGCTAATAGAGCTGTGGCAGATAAGGAAGGTACTGTAAGGTATTCTCCACACACAGACAGGATGACTAAGGAAGAGGGAGAAAGGACAAGCAGAATACAAGGGGGAGCTCTTGTGATACATGTAGCTGGTTTATATCTTCAAACCTTTTCTTCACAGAGGTGGTATATGCTAGTACATGACAGTGTTCTCAGCTGGCAGCGGGGTTATCTGAAGGATCCAGACAGGTACTGCTAGGAGCAGGCAGATTATACTTAGTATTCAGCTTAAAACATCACTTACTAAAGCAAGTCTCTTCTCTGTCCTTGAGTTTGGTGCTAGTGAACAAGCAGCACAAACAATTAGGATTAGGGATAGGTCTAGATATAGGGTTTGCCTAGGAATGCTGGGAACCATGAACTGCAGTTACTAATGGATTTTCTTCCCTACTGGTTCTGCGAAGGGAAAGGTAAACCTGACACAATTAGTTTGGGAAAAACTAAGATCTCTCAATGATGGATTCTGTAATGCTTGGAATTAGAGGGAGGGCTGTAGTACAGTATAGGTAGGTTTGCAAACCTTATCTTAAAGGTCCTAAAACTTGATGGATTGGATTTATTTCTCTAGAATTAAGTCAAATACTATAACTATAATCCTAGATTAGGATATAAAATTCCAGGATACTGCCTTGGAAATAAATAATATATAGCAATTATTATTCTGGATATGGAAAGTCTGAGCAGTTCCTGTTATTGTAGGACCTAAACATGTTAATCGACCTAGGCTTATGGACTTATAGTCCTTTTTCTTTAGGACTTATAGTAATGCTATTTCTGGAAATTTCCAGGGTGTTTTCCCTGGATTCTAACATGTATACAAGATTAGGTTTCCAATGCTGCTGTGGTTGCAAGGATTAGAATTTGGTTAGGATTCTGAAATTTAGACATTTCTGAGTTGTAGTCAATTCTGGGCTTAGAAATGTTCATTAACATGACCTTTAGGGCTTGTATCTGACAGGAAGTAATATGCTAAGTGATTTTCCATCACTTCTATTATGTTGCACCTGAGTCAAATCTGGAGTTTGGGATAAAGAATGCCAAGAGATCATGATGAATTTTAATAGTGTGGTTATAAAACATGTCTAGGCTGAATTTAGGGCAGTATTATTTGGACCTAAGAGGTTTTGGGTTTGTTTGTAATTTTGTGGTTTTTTGTTTTGTGGGGTTTTCTTGAGCTACCCTTAGTCTGTGGCATGAGGTAAGATTAGATATAAGAAAAAGTTACGTGCCAACATTTTGGAATCAGTGCTTTTAAGGAAGTAAGTGGATAGTCCACATAAATTATTTCATGTAGCACTCAGTATGAAACTAAAGTGCTTAATTTATGTATTTATGTAACTGCTTGTAAGAAAGATACCTAACATACTTTTGTAGTCAGCATAGATCCAGTTAATTAGTGATTCATCTGAGACTTAATTCATAGTGAATAGTCACAGAAGTTATTATAATTCTCATTAAAAAGTGACTGCTTGTTTCATTTCAGCTTAGGATTTGATTTGGATATATCTAGGGATGGGGTATAGCCGTCCAGTAAGTAATGCAATTTCAACTTCTTCACCCAGTTCAAAATTGAGCTGCAGCTTTAATTGATCACCAGCACTTTAATCCTTGCATTTCATGAAACCTATAACTTATGATTTGATGTTACCAAAAAACTCTGTGTGTTGATCAGGCAGCTAATGCCAATAGTAGTAGAACTGGGTTAGTAACATTTTTCAAATCAT
The DNA here is from genome assembly GCA_035222235.1 of Margarornis squamiger. NCBI lineage: Eukaryota > Metazoa > Chordata > Aves > Passeriformes > Furnariidae > Margarornis > Margarornis squamiger. Next base: position 30,278,811 of record JAWWTY010000077.1, on the reverse strand, counting down.
AGGCCAACTACTGTTCAACTTTTGCTGTATGTATAGCAACCACAAGGATCAAAAGTATAATAATAGCAATAATAACATTAACAACAACAGCAACAATAATAATAATGCTCTATTATTTTTCATTTTAGCATTCAGTGATTCCTCACTAAGCCTTTCTCTCTTCTTCCTTCCTAACCCCACTTATGCCACTGGATAAACAAGGATGAGGAATTTTAATGGCATCTACTTTGTCTTATTATTTCAGTCAAACCATGCTTTCTGCTAAGTCATTCATGAAAAAGATATATGACTGGCTTCATACTTCCACATAAGGGGAAAGTATAATAACTGAGAATGGTTTTGTAACAACCTTTACAGAATGAGCTATTAGTACATTAATGACTCAATCATGACATTTAACATTGTTACTTGTTAAAGAATGAATGCTTCTGTAGAGGATTTTTAATATCTCTAGGAATCGATGGCTGGGCTACGTTACAATCTCACAATGAATCTTAAGAAATTGCAATTGTGTTCATAAGATTGCAGCTCTGAACTCACTTTTTAAACACTAGTGAATACTCTGTAAAATTGCCAACCTTGTAATTTTGAACCTTTCAGCACAGAAACAAAACAAAAGGTGGAATTTACAGATAACCTGACTGTATCCCTGAAAAATGCAGGAGTTCCCGTTCTAAAAGCTTTTATTTCCTCTTTAAATTCAACTAGTGCTCTCAATTATGCCATCAGGAAAGAACCTTTTGCAAACTGTCAGACTCATACCATCACAGATACAATAATACAAAATCAGGTAGTGAGAGGGCAGTGCTGTTTCTGAAAACATTAATACCTGTGAATGAAGAGCCTTTTGCATGATTTTGATCTTGGTGGAAGGTGCATAAAATTAACTTGCTCTTATATTGAAAACTCTTGACTGCAATCAGGCATAGATAGGCTACTTAAATGAGATTTTGTACAAACTAGAAGTTCATATCCTTATAATAAAGCTTCAATTGGAATACTGGTTATGGAATTCTGATCAAAACACAGATTACTAGCAGATTCAGTCAAATAAAATCTGACAATCATGTACAACATCATGGTTTGGTCCTGGGTCACTGTCCCAGATACCTACTGCACTTGATGGCAGTAAGATGAAAGGTAGGAACAGCACAGTTCAAAATGAAGCTGCAGCAGGTGCTCTCTCTTTGTGGGTAGTAGCTACTGTGACCCTCTACTTTTCAACAGCTCTGAACGGCACAAGGGCATGGGCAAGTAACATGTACAAAAGGCATCAACACTCATTGGCCAGGAGTACAAAAATAGTTTCAGGAACACTGAAGCTAGCACTTAAGGTCTGAATTCCAGTCTTCATACATCACACGATCATTTCAGCTTAGAAAAGCTGCAATGTTGTGAAAATACATTTATGTGGTAAATTTTGCATGCATCAAGACTTCTGAAACCTATTTCAGAATTTTGAAACTATTTAGAGAAAGCATGCTAGCCTGAAGAGAAATCATCATTAAGACCCAACAAAATAAACATTGCAACGTGAAATGCCCTTAATTTGCATCAAACCGTGGTGTAGGCATGAAGTCACCTACTATGCAAATGGAAATGCAAGACAAATTCAAGATAATACTGATACAAAAGACTGTGTAATTAAACCAAAGCTTTTAAAACCAGTTGTGCTTAATTCTATCAAATAGTAAACAGCAAAACTGCTTGGTTGTCATATTTCTCTTAATAAGCATATCCTTTAATGTCTTCTTTTCTTCTACTGTTAGCTCATATATTAAATAAGGATTAGGAAGAAAACTATGTTTCAAAGCACAACTGACTGGGTGATGTTCTCTAGTTCATCTCTTCATTCCTGCATATAAAATACAGTAAAACAACAGACAAGTAGGTATTAACAAAACCAAAAAAAGTACTCCATTTGTATCCCTTCAAATGTTTGTAAAGAGCATTTATATGCATGGCAATTTGATGACTCTTCTAAAAAGCAAGTGAATTCTGTGTTTACGGAAGTCAAAGACATCCTTTGAAACATTTGAAACACTGCCTCTGAACTCAAATCCAGAGAAAGTAAGTAATCTCTGAGATTCTGTAGGTCTATTGGTCTTAGAAGACATGCTCTCTAATCTTTTATTTCTGAACTTATCTCATGTAGAAATCATGATTCATCCCATACAGACTTTATTTTAGAAGTTGCATGTACAGGAACCACAACACTACCAGCATGTTGCAAGGTTAAAATTTGAAATACAGTTTACAAAAGAGAGAGAAAAATTATACACAAATGTGTGACATACAGATCATCATGCAAGTTCAAAGGGAATACTCATGAATTTTTCTGATATTCTGGCATAAATAAGTAAATTTTAATGGAGCATTTTGCTACAAGTGCACACATTTCTTGGAACAGAACCCAGTTCCAGTTGCTCTCAGAAATTTCTATCACATACTTTCAGAAAATTTATTTTTATTTCCATCTTTTCTGAGGCGTGTCTATGGACTTCATGAATTACATGAAGTAACCTCTGCTACTGCCCTTACAGAATGCTAGGAAAAATTTCTAGAAAACATTTGTTTTGACATATGGAAGTTCTTTGTTATGTATTCATCACTAATCATCTTCTCTCTTCGTGTGAAATTTCTTGCCAACCTCAAAGCAAGTATAAAATCAAAATATGTCTGTTACACAGACTTAATTTTTCTGTCTTCTGTAGGAAAGTGTAAGTGCCCAAGATAGGTAGCTTGCTTGTATGCAACTTCGTAATTGCTTCTTCTTCCCATTAGCTTTACAGACTTTTGTCACTTTTCTGATACAACTAGCAAATTGAAGAACTCACAGAGTTCCTTTTCTTTAAAAAATTAAGTAAAACCACTCATGAAAGGTGTAAGGTAAAAATACACTTAAATTTTAACCCTGCAGTTTGCAGGTGCAACTAGAGAAACTGATAAAAACCCAAATGCACAAGTATCCAAAGACTTCATTGGAATTGCACGTGTCTCATGCTGTAGTCCTTTCCCCCCCCCCCGTTTTTCTGAATCATAGCATTATAGATGAAATAATTCACAATGATAGTGCTCCTGTCAGAGCTGTAACCAGTTTGCAAATCCTTATAGTTATGCTGAGCTAATTGTGATAAAATGTCAAACAAATCTCCACAACACTTCTCACAATGGGGAAAAGTCTCTCACCCAAGCTTTTAGGCAAATATTCTTTCAGTCTTTCCTGAAGCTTCATCTTAAAAGCCTGTGTCATTTTGAAGCCTGCTCTGCAACATGTCAGCTTGTTTTAAAGAGTTTATTATTTGAATTCTGCATTGAGTGAAAATTTGCTTGCATCTGTGGAAGTGTAAAATCAAAGTAACTAACATTTTTTCACAGTTTTCACTGAGCTTAACTGGAAAATGCACTCATTTGCTCACTTAGAAATGGCAATGCAAAATTTGCAACAACAATCCAAAGGAATTAAGCACAGAATTATCATATTAAAATACTAGTTTGAGGTGTATTGTTAGCTGCCCTACTACCATGGAAATTAATGTAGAAATCCTAAATAAAAGATAGCTAGCTTTCTATATAATACAGCTTAATATTTAAATAGATTCTGTTGGCCAGAATCAATAATTGCACATGTAATTTTAAATGAAAATAGAATGAAAATTTGAATTGCATTGCACACATTTAGCAAGTAAGCATTTATTTCTGTGTTGGTCCCTAAACATCATGCCAGAAACAGATTGTTTAAAATATAGAATATCTTCCTTTGTTTTCTCTCCTCTTCTCCTTTCATATCTTCTCCATCACTCAGCACAGTGATGCAGGTTTATCTGTTCTGTGCCCTTCTTGAAAGAAATTTTTTAATCATATGCTTCTCACCTGACTATTTTCCAGACTTCAGTTTGCAATTTGCAAAGTCCCCTCAATATGGTTGAATAAAGCATTTATGAGAAAAATTGCATACAAAAGGGAAAAGTAGTTTCAAAGTTTTCAAGGTCAGATCCCAGCTTGTGTTGCTTCAGAAGTGTTTCTTCCAAATGGCTAACAGGGATTCTGGTGGAACTGCAGATTAACTCTTGATGTGTGATATCAAGTTTGTAATTTCTATTCTTTTCTTTTTCAACTTCTGCTCTCCTATGGTTCTTTTGCCACTTCTCTCAAACCCTAGCCATATGTCTCAGTAACTAGTAGTATTACAATCACAACATCCTATTAGTATTAAAACCCCTCCTGCATAATTTTTATTGTCCTAGGCACATAAATCAAAAGGGTTTGAGAGCAATAATAGAGATGTTGGTAGAAATTTTTTGGTTTTCATCCGTTTCTGTATATAGAGAACCAAATTTCACTGGAGTTCATTAGTGAACTATTAATGAAAATGCTTATACAGTGTAACAGAGAAAAATCTGCTTCTCACTGAACAGAAAGACTAACAACATCCTAGAGAGGGGAGACAAGTATGCAGTTATCCACCAACCCAACATGTACATTTGTGAAGAAAATAACAATATAAAATTGCTCTCTATGTGCTATGTTGAAGGTCTGGGTTACTCATAAATCCTTGCTTAGCAGAAAGTCCTCCTCTAGAGGCTCACAACTACTGGCTGCAGACAGCAAGCTGGCTGCCTCCAAAATTCTGCTGCTCTCACATAAAAGCATTTAAATAAACTGTGCACTTTGGTGTTAAATAAGTAGAGCCAGCCAGATATCTCAGCATGAAGGTATTAGATGAAGAAGAAAAATAGGCATATGTACATAGATAATTGTCTAACAACAATGCTAGCCAGACTGAAAAGCACAATAGTTAGAGGATATTAGCTCTAGAGTATAATCTAATGCAGAAGTTCAGCAATTTTCAAAAAAACTTCCACAAATCAGGACTTAAATTGGATAATTGTTTTCATCATTACAGGAGAGATACATTTATTTCAAAGATACAATTTTGCTTTAAGAAAGAATGAAATCCTGGCAAAGCTGAAAGCTACTTTCCTTAAGTGGTTCCAAGCACTGAGAAATCAAATATTTTCAATGGTAGTTTGAAAACGAATGCTCCCCATAAGTAAAAAATAACTCATGAGAGGATACTGTAGTTAGACAATGAGGAGTCTGAAGTAAGGGAACAAGCCTTCATGTCTACATGTCTGATTCTACTGCAGGTCTAAAAAATGTAGTGGCATATATATAATAGGAAATATAATAAATTATTCTTCCTAAAGGTCTCTTTTTCCATAAATGCTCTTCTCTCTAGCTATTTGTCTCAATGAAGAGGGATTATCAAATGGAATTCATGGTGACAGAGGACAGCAGATGTCAATTCAGTATGGTTTTATATTTACTGCACATAGGAAACATACATTTACTGGAAATTCAGTGCAGTTGTTCTTAAGATTTCTGTACAAAACTCAAGACATCATAATGACAACTGTTTGTGTTTGTTTCAGGGTTTTGTTTTTTACTTTACCTAGTAAAGGCTGGGGACTGGGTTTCCATTCTGCTTTAGGAGCGGACAAGAAATTAGGACTCAACTTTTTCTTTAAATGATTCCCTGTTTTTCTGAGAAAAAGCTCTTTTGAACTGCTCACCATATCAATTCAATTATCACTTCCTGGGCCATGCTGTGGGATGAACAGTGGGGCTATACAGCTCTGATTTTCACCAGCTCACCTGGTTGAATGTTTTCAGTGATTTTAGTACTGTGATGAATAAGTCCCCAGGTAAATTGAAGTGCTGTTCTAGCTTTCCTAAGAATGTTCTTTTGCACAGAACTATTGTAGTATGTTGTGCAAAACCTTTGTTGTTTCTTATGCCATCTGGGGATTCCCAACCGCTAACTAAACTGGCAGCTGCCTATGTACAGCAGATATAAAACCTTTCAATACCAGCCCAAGAAGAAAATGGAATTTAACTGTCACCAAGAATTTCATGGCTTTTATTTGTTTGTTCTTACAAATATCAACTGAATGATTCAGCTCAGGTCATGGTTTCAGAATAGAAACCAAACTTCTTAGGTTGTATTCAGGCCACGTTTGTACTTCAGATATTTTTAATTGGTGTTTTTCTGTCCCTTGGGCCAGATTATCTGACCACTTTCAGACAAAACACCCAATTTGGGCTGGCCCTGTCAGTATGAAGATTAGCCCAGAGAAGTTGTTTGTCTTCTTTTCTTTGGCTGGGCATAAATGTCTAAGCTGTATTTATAATTCATGAAGATGGAAAGCAGAAGGGAGCTCTAATGCACTATGGTAGGGTCTTAAGAAACTGGTGTAAATTAGAGCTGCCCTGAGGCTGCCCTAAATTATGTTTAGGCCAGCTTTAAGCAGAAAACTAAAATACCAGCAGTATATACAGTTCCCTTTCAGTGATAATTAATTTATTCACCAACTGGATATAGGCTGAGGAGAGAATCTGGCTAATCCTAAATTGCAGGAGTTACTCATGGAATGAATTCTGCTGGGTAGCCACAGCACTTCAAGCCCTTTACCTATTGTGTCTTTAATGTCGAACTTTTGTATTGAATTGCTGCAGTTTCAGTGGGTTGGTTTTTTCTCATTCTGTTACATCTGACTTTGCAGTCAAATGTTTTGCCTTCATTTCATTACTTTTAAAAATGAGAAATTCTATTGCTTTTCATCTGTGGTCAGTAATCAGCTTCTAAATAGCCCACCACATTATAATAATCTGCAGAGGAATTGACATCTGGGTCAAGTGTTAATAAAATATAGAATCAGAAGATGAAAACTCTGGTAGTAACTATGTTGACATGTCCCTGATCAGTTTGTTCCTCTGATCCTCCCCAATCTTCTAAAAGACTTTGTATGCCATTTTCGCTATATTTTAACTCACTCTCTCCACTCTCCTTTTATATTTTATAGCAGGAACTTCTGTTTTCATGTTTCCTTTCTTTTTAGATTGTCTTCTGTGGCTTCAATGTAATTGCAAGAGGAAAACCCACAAAAATTTAGACAGCTGTGCATTGTGTTTAGGAAAGAGTGACACTGGCAGTTTAGACTAACAGAAGCTTTATAAATGTTTTGTGACTATTTTACAACTGTAGCCTTAAATTTCCACTTTGAAATATTCATTGCAATGTATTACTCTCCTCCATATGAAATTCTCTGGAGTAGCCCTTCATGTTTTCAAGTTGAATTATTCTACTTTGAAATTCGTAATACTTTTATTTCCCCATGGTAACAGTTTCTAGATATTCAATAACCTTAAGAGGAAATTATTACAGGAAAATTACATAAGCTTATATGCTTGATGACTTAAAATCATTGGGATTATTAGAATGAAAAAGAAGGTTATATAAGAAAACTGAAAATAATAGCCAATACTGATAAGGGGGTTTTATATAATTTAATCTTACCCAGAGATTTCTTTAACCATTGATATATTTAAAAGATATTTAAAAGACTAAACCATCCATCATGAGTTTTTTGTTTATTTTGATTCTAGTGATATACATATATGTTTATAAAAGTGATAATAAGGCAAATAAAATCAGCCTGGTACAATATTTGTCTTTATAGTTACTTCCTCACCTGTCTCATGACAAATCAATGAGCTTGACCCTCCTGTCATGTGCACAAGCTAACAGGCATTGAACACCAGCTAAAACTTCTGAAATCAGAAAATCTGGCCTTTTAAATGTGAATAATCTCAGAGACTTTAAAAAGCCTTCCAGCTACAGTGTTTACATTTGTGTCTCTTCTTTGCAAATATTATGATAAATGAATCCAGTTTTGGGAAAATTTACCAGAACAGTGGTAATTCTAAGAAAGAATTGCAAAATATTTTTAAAAGGCAAGTTTATCCTTTGTGACTGTAATTCATGCCTGACTAGGGTTAATATATTCATCCAGGAATGGGGCAGAAGCATATCATGCAATCTGTGTGCTGAATCATCTCAGATTCAACTATTCCATGCTGAATATTTGTATAATTACATAAAATACTAATTCAGATCTGCCTAAACTACTCAGTGAATCATTTCTAATGCAGTTTGAGGAACTTGTGCAGTAAGCTTGAGTTTGTCAGTTTTATTACTAAGGTTTACTTCCAGTATGGCAGAACTTTCATCTGTAAAAACAAACAAACACAAACAAAACAACCCCCGCCCCCCCAAAAAAAAACCCAAACAAACAACAAAACAAAAACCCAAAACCAACCAACCAAAAGCCCACTCCCACCCCAAACAAGCAAACAAACAACAACAACAACAACAAAAAAACATAACAAAATAGAGCAGAGACTTTTGTGTTGAAAATCAAGGATCTGGAATAGGAGATATTTCTTTTCTCATATCCTCATGAATGCATACTCAAAGCCCCCCTAGAATCAAAGGGCAATACAACTGAGGAAGAGGCTTCAGGATGTCTCTTTCCCAAACTCCTGAGAGTGTAAGAACCAAATTTGCAGATATGTTAAACCTGTATGTATCTAATTAACATATACTAATAGAGAAAGAGAGGAAGATGCAACCAGTATTGTATTAATATTTATAGTTAACAATGAAATGCTAAATATTTTGAACTCATGCTTCAGCTGCCGTAAATACCCATTTACACCACGTAGGGGCCTGTATTTTTATTTATCACAATGCCAAACAACATTTCAACAGATTTATTTCTAATTTTAGTGTATAAGCTTGGTTCTTACAGTCAGTGAATCAGACCTTGTGTTATATTAATCTTTGCTGTAATTTGAATTGAGATAAACATCACAGTGTTATGATTTCATAGGCAATAATGCAGTTACATTGACAGTGAATTTGATGCGTATTTTTCCCTCACTTCATTTTACTGTTAGATATAATCCCTTGTCGATATTTTTATGTGTGATACATGTAAAAAACTTTCTATGCATAAATCAACGTATGTGCACATATATAGGAGGAACACCTGTCAAGAGTCAAGTTATATTATACAATTCCATCTGGAGTTCTGCCTTGTCTCAGATGAAGCTGTTACATATACAGGACTGCATAAAAATAATGTCATGGCTTTGCATTGTGACCTTTAGAGAGACGATATCAGAAATTCTTTCAGAAGTGTGCTCTGCTGTAGTCCAGGATTGATGCATATAAATACTATTTTATTACATAATATCTTATTCAGATGACTACTGTCCTGTTCAGACTTTTGCATTACTCAGTAAATTATGCTACCTGGAATTCTCCTGCTGGAGACTACAACTTCCCTCTTTTCTTCAACCCTCTTAAAATTAAAAGCCTTCTATTGTTTAACTTTTCTTCTCCAAACTGTAAAATCTTGCAATTTGTAGCTTTGTTGACAGATTTACTGAGCTGAAGGATGTCCCTGGTGATCAAAGTAATGCTTTGATAAAGTTTTTCAGTTTAACAATTATTTTGCAGTCTTGGAAAGCATAGCACAGTGCACCCAGTATCCTTCACCCAGGTTTGCTGTTGATTCTGTTGTTACCAAACAAAATAAAAATGAAGGTGATGTTGACTGCTCTAGACTGAATATTTTTTTTATTATTATTCATCTTGAAATGGAGAAAATTCTCGAGTTTTTTTCTTCTTGTATATATTCCTTCTTATCTTTGGGAGATTATGCTACTAACAAATACTTTCTCCCCACTTTTTGAACTTGATTAGGACTTCTCGAGAAAAGAACTTTAAAAACTGAGGCTGGTGTGTTGCATAAAATGGTCAGTATAGTCGTGTACACACCATGTGCAGAATCTTCCTTGTCAGGAAGTATTTGAGAGAGAGGAATTGAGAAGAGTGCTGCCAGACAGCATTTTGTTCTTTCTTCATCAGCAACTAAATGTGTTGGTTTTATCATTCAAAACCCATCCTTTTTCAAGTCTGTTGTGGTAGTTGAAATTGTCCAGCTGAATTGATGTTAGAGGATATTAAGAAAGCAAGTTCTAATATTTTCTTAAGGATTGGATTTTAGCAGAAATCTAATATCAATTTTTAGAAGCTGGTGTGACTACTAGAGCTATTTCTTCTGTAGAAACAGTGATTAATTTGCAGTGCTACTTGGGCTCATAATAGATGACTATTATTTTGGCCATTACATATTATGATCTCACTGAGATTTGTGGCAGACCTCACAGGTAATTCCTACTGTGTTTTGCTTAAGCTGCACCTCTGCTTTACATAATCACTCTTGGGATGATAAACACAATGGTGATTCAAAAAAGAAGGAACTAGTAGGAAAGTTCTAACAAAGTAGCTCTATTTCTCTAGCATTTGGGAGAGCTACCTGCTTCAGAATAAGTAAAGACTTACAAAATACATTTTGTTAGCTTGCTGTGAGCCATCTGAGAGAACTGATTGTTTCTCAGGCCAGCCTACAATAACTGATCCCTCTGGCTTGTCTCCAGTACTATCTAGAAAGATATCTTCTTCAGGCAAGAAGGCTTCCCAATGTGATTTACAGCCCAACCTGCCTATCCAGACAGATCTTTGGTCTCCTGAGTAATACATAAAAAACCCCACCTCCTTTATTCAAGCTAACTTCTTTTTTGCAGAGGGAACTTTTTTTAGGAGTACTATGAGACTGTCTGAAAATTTTTACAGCTTCCTCAGCTGGGATAACACAACACTCAGTATTGATCAAACAGTCCTCTTGCCAAGGCCAACAGGAACACAGTGAGCCTCTAAAAGAGGAGCTCCTGAAAAATCCCATATCCTGTTAGTCATCTGAGTGCTCTGGGCTATAACAGCAGCTACTGTAGACAGTTATCAATGTTTATGATTTGCATTCTGATAGCATCCAAAACATGTCCTACTGTGTCCACACCCCCATAAACTCAAGCCTAAAGGACTTCTATCCCATTTTGGCATTGCCTTAGTACCATCAGAATTTCCCACTGAGTCTTTGACTCAAAGCATTTACTTATGATACAAAAGTAGAAGATTTGTCTGTGCTCAGTATATATAAACATCTTATCTTGGGTTGACACACTGTGTTGTGAATTTCACTTGACTAATTTTTTTTTCCCAGTAATTAGTTTATAGTCTGACAATATTGTCAAAGGTCTATTCTTTGTGAATTGTAATGCTTGAAGAACTGGAAGTCTGGCAATAAGCCTCCATAATCATTGTAACCTAGAGAAACCATCTACCCCCACAACCACATAGGACTAATATTGTGAATGTTTTACTTCTTTCATTAAAGTAAACAGCAGAAAGGTCTATAAAATCATGTGGCCAGACAAAAGAAATGATTTATTGTATTTGTTCTTGCTGATTTCATTTGTTTTTAACATGCATATTATAGAAAATACTGCATTAACTATTCCAAACTAGAAACCTACTGTCCAAGAAGAATACAAATAAATGTGATTAGTTAAGTGGGATTGTATTTAAAAATTGATGATGAGAAAATATAGTTTATTTCTTGTTCTGTCACCTGGTAGAAAAATTTGTTGAACCATTGATATGGTTCACTAACCTAGAAAAATTAAGCAGGCAATGGGAGCTTGATGTTTAGAAATTTCACCAGCAGGACGAGGGAAGTGATTCTTCCCCTGTACTCGGCACTGGTGAGGCTGCACCTCAAGTACTGCCTCCAGTTCTGGGCCACTCAGTTTTGGAGGGATATTGAGGTGCTGGAGTGGGTCCAGAGAAAGGGCAATGAGGCTGATGAAGGGACTGGAGCAGAAGTATGAGGTCAATCAGTAGAGTTTGATGGAGCTGAGGTTGTTCATCCTGGAGAAGAGGAGGCTCAGGTGAGACCTTGTCACTCTCTACAACTACCTGAAAGGAGGTTGTAGCCAGGTGGGGGTCAGTCTCTTCTCCCAGGCAACCAGCAGTAGGACAAGAGGGTACAGTCTTAAACTGCACCAGGGGAGGTTTAAGTTAGACATTAGAAAGAAATTCTTTACAGAGAGAGTGATCAAACATTGGAATGGGTGGATTCACTCTCCCTGGAGGTATTTAAGAAGAGACTGGATGTGCACTTAGCACCATGGTCTAGTTGACAAGGTCATTTTGGGTCATAGGTTGGACTTGATGGTCTCAGAGGTATTTTCCAACCTAGTTGATTCTGTGATTCTGGGTCCATCAAGGTGGCTGGAATTGGCTGTTTCCAGATCAGGGCAGTTCCTTACCTCCTCCCTTAGAGGTCAGTCATTAGGATCCAACCCCCAGTCTTGCCATTTATATCCACACATTAGCAACATGATCGCAGAGCATCAGCTGCCATGCAGTCATGCTTCTGGAAACCAATTCACCTGTTTGTGAAAAGTGAACAGCAGCAGTTCACAGACCAATGTTCTCCACATGAATAAAGTTGAACCACACGGTACAACTTGCCAGAACATGAATCTCAGCTCATTTGGTATTGAACAAAGACTCATGCAGGTGACTACTCTTCAGCAGTGGTCCTGTAGTTTATGAGGACCTGAACACGAACAGAGGAGTTGAGTGTTAATGAAGCTGGAGACACAGTGTACTCTGCAGAGCTCAACAGCTGGCTTGACTGCCAGACAGCCCTGGTTAGCCTGGCTGGCACCAGTGGTAAGATGGCTTTTATTCCTCTGTAATATTAAGACAACCTACAGCAATGTTCAATCTGCCATCAGTCTGAAGATTGTGCAGTTCCATACAAAACTGTTTGTGGAGCTTGAAGAGTGTTACTGACAGGAGGAACTGGTATAGCCAGTCTCATTAGGGTGAGTATATGCATATTGATACAAATAAACTGCATTTTTTGAAGTTATGATATCAAAATTGTTCTATGCTAACTCATGTGCAGTTACCCATTAATGCTCTGGAGACATACAGCACGTTCCATTGGCTAAAAAGAGTTGCAGTGCAAAAGTGGAGTACAAGACCTATGTTTCTGAGAAGCTGGGAGACCAAAAATTAATTAGCAGCTGTAATAACTAGCTGTGTTAGCTCTTTAAGACCACAATCAAATATTCACCTAAGCCTTGAGAATCCAATGAGTCAGTGCAGTTAAGGCAGGACAGACTGCAATGAGCAGTGCATGGGGAGTTCGATCAGCCGTCTCATATTCCTGGGCTCAAAAGGATCTGGTGGAGCAAAGGTGTGCAGTCTTTTGGTATGGGTTCAGATCAGTATGTGCCATTGACAGATATCTTTGTTGCTTCATACCCCAGGTTAGTACAGAAAAGTCTAAGAAGAAACTCCTTCAAAAGTCATCTTCAGAGTAGCTATTTAGGGTAATTAGTTACATGAAAGTGATTAAAAGGAAATAACTTGGGGTTTTTTTTCTTTTTTTTTTCTTTCTTTTTCTTTTTTTCTGTTGTTATGGCTTGGATTTCTTTCTCGAGTCCCAGACACTCAGTTTGGTGGAGGATATGACATCTCACCCTAACAGCTAGTGCATACAGCAATAAAGTGCCACTGAACTCAGAGGCTTCCATGAGATGAGGAATAACCTGTCTGCATCACTATGATGGAGGGTAGAACTGGCCTCCATGCTTTCTTTCCTTTTCCAAAAGATGCTTTATGTTCCAAGAGACAAAAAGGAAACTGCAGACAGCAAGAGATCTTCTGGTATCAAGTAGTTCTGTGGTGGCATTAAAAAAAAAAAAAAAAAAAAAGAATTTAAATGTTGAATTCCATCAAAATACGTACTTAACTAGTTGATACTGAAACTATGTTTAGGAATTCTATTACTTTTCTGTGAAGCTTTAGGTCAAGATATTCTCCACCTAAAACATTATCCTCAAAATAAATAAAAAGTCTTCCGTGCTTTACAGAATAAACATAAAACACTTTTTAAAAGTCACAATCACAATGACAAATGATTCAAATTTTTCACATTCTTGACTGAAGTTTTTCTTAATAAGCACTTTTCCATAAAATTGAAAGACTTAGATAAAGATTAACCAGGAAGACCATGGAATAAAAATTAACAACATTGGTCTAATCATTTATTAGAGTGTGGTAAACCTACCTTACAATTTAAAGAATGAAATACACCTTTACCTTGCCATTGAAAAGAATAAATACAAAATATGGATGGCAATACTATGCCTCAGAAAGCAGAATTTGGTCCACAGATCCCCTGCCTGTTAGTTTTTTTGTCCATGACACATATTCTTGAGATGAGATGACTTTATTCCAATTTTATGACATTTTAGAATCACTTCTTACTTTCTATGAGCATGAGTGTGGCAGGTGTAAAGCAGAAAAGAATGAGCTCAAAGACCTATTCTCTGCTGCCAGGAATGAGACTTTAAAAGAGACACCAGGAACGTCAGATGCCTGTCTAAATAATTGACAACTACAATGAAGTGAGGGCAAAAGTCATTCCCAACCAGACTATATTTAAAACTGCTAACCTGAGATGGATTCATAGTCTAGGAAACGTGTCTGAGATTCATGTTAAAAACCCTGCTGTGTGTTTCCAAGTTCAGTCATCGGCTGTGGAACAATTTTAAATGAGAGATTTACTGAGCCAGTTATTGCACAAAACTAGCTATATGGAAAGTTACACCGTACTGATGAAAACACAGTATCCTTTGTCACATTGTAGGAAGACTGATTTAGGAACCATCTGCAGTCACACAAAACTTCTGCCTAGACTTACACATTGAAAAGAATTAGTGTCATTTATGATTTGAGGTTGTGCTTTGCTCAGAAACCAGAGAAGAACTAGATTAGCTGTGAATGTAATGCTAAATTCCAGTCAATGCACAGGCAGAAGGAACAAGACCACTATCCAAAGGGTTTGGTTGTTATGTACCAAAACACTAAATGGGCACCAAGCTCAGGGGCCAAATTCCTCATAGTGTCAGTATGCCTTCTCCAGCCAAAGCTGGTGAGGAGCAGCACGCCTACGCTGCGAGGCAGAGCATTTGGAAAAGAAGGAAAGATATATTTCTGAAAAGAAATCTTTCTTGTGTTATTTATGAGTATTGTTTGGTGTTGTGGGTTGGGCTTGGGTGTTTTGTTTGTTTGGTTTTGTTTTTGTTTTCTTCATAAGCCTGCAAAGCTGCAGGATATTGAGAAAACAGATATTGGATGAAATCCCAGTTCCACTAAAGTCATTGGGAAAATTCTTATTGACTTCCCCAGGGTCAGCTTCAGTCTACAGTACAGTCCCCTGTGTATTCTTTCTTGGTGACACTCAAATAAAATGTGCTTTGCTTACAAATCAAAACAATTTTTTTAAGCTGTTAGCTCTTTCAGCTCAGCACGGTAGCTGAAATACAAGCTGTGCTCCTCTCTGCATCTCCTATTATTACCTGTCATAAAGAATACACAATTAGGGTTTAGCTGGAAATTTTGCTGCTGCTACATAAGTCAGATGTAAAATCCAGATTGTTCTTCCAAACCTGTTTTAGCTGTATGTTACACATATAATAGCTTGCGGGGGTGGTGGAATAGTAACTGGATATTTGCCTTCATTTACATTGCCACATTTGAAGCCCGATGAAACAAGTGGGATGGTCTCCCACCCACAAGAAATTAATACACTCCACAATGTTGTTGTCATTGAATTTCTACAATCCTCCAGTTGGGTTTAACACAGCAGCTATTCCAGTGTACCAGACCTCAGCAGAGGTTTCTGAATTACATCAGTGACAGCAGGACCAAGTCTTTAATAGTTGACAACAGTTCCTGCAGACACATACAGGAAGAAACTGACAATTTAAAATACTTTTTCAAACAAATATGACTTTAAAGAATCCAATTAAAAGAGAAATAGTCATAAATACAAGCATTTCTACAATACCACAGTAATCTGTTGAGAGACTTTTACCTACTGAGGAGCAAGAAATGGAAGACAAAGGAGGATGAGTAGGAAAGAGTAGGAAACAAATACAGTGTTCATAGTATGAAGAGGAACCATTTTTTCTTTTGCAGATAGACCAGTGGAGCAGGAAATATCTTGTACCTGCCTTAGGAGTTTAAGTAAGGCAATTTCTTTATGTGTGGAAAACATTGTTTTTCAGCTGTGTGCAGGCCAGACAAACCAGTTGGCCTACACCTTAATCTGTATAGATGTGGAACACAACCAGTATGATAGCTTGTAGAGGGTGTAAGAAACATGACATTTCTTTTTTTGTGAGAAATGCTTCTCACCTAATTTCTGTCCTGTTGGAACAAATTTAAGTTAAAATATTTTCTTTTGCCATAGAATGTCAACATTAATAGCCATTATTATTATATAGAGAGTAATTTCACACTGATCCACAAAAAAATGGAAAACAAAATGACTAATGGGAAATAAAGCAAATATTTCATTTTTTTTAATTAAAAATATTATTAAAATAATGTAATTCCCATGTAGTTTATGTTTTCTCAAAATAATAGTTATCTTAAAATTATTTGACCTCATCTATTTATAGACATTTTTTGTTCTCTTTTTCTTTGTTTCTTTTTGCATTACTGCTCAAAGAATTTTAAACTATGATTTATGCTTATTTGGCAACACAAAGGAGTGAAGCCAGTGACAACTATTAAAATAGCCTGTGTCAGAGATTGTGCTGTATTTACCTTATCCTGAGGCATTTTTCTGTGATCTCTTTGAATTAATTTAATTTGAAAAATGTTGTCCTGGAGTTAAAGTACAATGAATAATAGTCAGTTGTTTTGAAAACTGAATAACAAGAAATAACTTCAGTCCTTTTTGTTAATCTACTAATTGTTTTGTTTATTTAAATTAAGAAAAATGTATGCTTAGAGACATTACGAATTCTCAGGAATATGCAACATTTTCCCTTCCCAGCAGCAAATGTTAAAAAAAAAAAAAAATAAAAATCTGTAATTAATATTTCTTTTCACACACTTTTGTTAATGGAGAGCAAAGAAATCTAGTCCAAAAGCCATTCATTTATTTTCAAATAGGGAAAACCTGGTTTAGTGGTTCCCCTGTTAACTGAAGGCCTTTATCCTCTCAAAAAAGAGTGGAAGTCAGGGAGGGACATGGCCTGTCCTCAAGAGCCTGAGTGGTTGTCGGGAGGTATCTCACAAGGAAACCTTGAACCTTAAACAATTGGGGACCTTCCTTGTAAAGAAGATACTCTGTTGCTTGCAGGCTCTGGCTGAAGCATCATCATGTCTGTCCAAAAATCACAGAATATGCCTTCAGCTGGCATCACAGCAAAATCCTACTGATTCAGACCTGGAGTGACAACACTTAATTCTTTCTTCTGTGAGAGCAAATGGTACTGGAGTAGGCACAGTGCTGACATGTAACAAGAACCAGTGTCTCAGAAGGGCATACCCTAAATCAAATCAGACAAAAAGGAAAGCACAAAGATTATTTCTGTCTTACAAATGGGAAATGCAGAAAAAAAATAAGAGCCCAGAGAAAGGGCTCACATAGTCTCATTGTGCATAAATACCTGAAGGGAGGGTGAAAAAAGGACAGAGCCAGGCTCTTCTCGGTGCTGGTCACTGGCAAGATAAGAGGCCATAAGCACAACCTGAAACACAGGAGGCTCTGTCTGAACATCAGGAAACACTTTTTTTATGGTAAGGGTGACTGAGCACTGACAGAGGTTGTCCAGAGAGATTGTGAACTCTCCATCACTGGAGATATTCAAAAGCTGTTTGGACATAGTACTGGACAAATGGCTCTAGGTGTGGTTTGTGGAGGATGGACCAGATGATGCCCGGAGGTGTCTTCCAACTCCAGTTGTCTTGTCATTTTATGCTTCTATCTCATCAACAAATCTAGAAACCAACACTGCCACCACTCACCCTGAATCCACTGGTGCAGGAAGCCCCTTTGTGCCTCTGAGCTTAAGTTATTTGTGGAATAGTTTATTCACTCATTTTTTATATTCTTTTCAGCAAACAACAAATTTTTATTTAATGTACTCCATAATTTAATGGGAAGCAAACATTCTGATTCTTATATATACTTAGAATCTCTTTATGCTGCTCTGAAAATGTAGGTGTTAGCTGTGAGCATATGGTGTAGAAATTACCTTGTCACAGAAGCACTTCCTTTCATTTTTAATCTGCTGATGGCCCACTAGTTTCAGTTGCATGTTCCTGCTTTATACTGATATAAGGGATAACAAAGCATATTTGCATGAGTATTTTTTCTTATTTAACTTTAAATGTGACTATAAATTTGTCTTGATAGTTCACTAGCCTTGTAGATTTTACTCTGGTGAATGTTTTCTGATTTTTTTTTTCAAGTTTTGGACTCTCACTTTCTTTATAAAAAGTGTTTCTAATAAGAATTATTATTACAGTTTGGCAAAGAAAAAGGGGTTGATGGAGGCATGTACAGTTCAAGAAAAAATTTCTTGTTAACCATTAATTCCTATTATTGCCTAGCATTGAAAGAATGTGAAGAATTAAACTTTTAATTTTTATTTTAAATTTTAAATTTTTTTCCTATACTTTACTGTGGACACAAAAATTTAACTGTTTTCCAAAGAACAATGTAACAAAAGAAAATCTAATTCCAAACTTTCTCAAGTAACAGCTCAGATGCCCCATGCTCAAGGACTATGTTCAACACAATGTATCTCATCACTGGAAAAAAAATTACTCCAAATTAGTACAAAATGGCATGCTCAGAGGGCACACAGTTGAAAGAGTGATTTGTCAACATGCCTGGAAATCGTAGTTTTTCTTGGACTATACCCAGCAAACTGTTAGTTTCTGTAACACATGATTTTATGAAAGATCTATAGTCTGACCCAATACCTTGTCTAATTGGTAGAAGTCTTGCAACTGAATGAAATGTAAAATGAACTGGATATTGCTGTATAATGACTATTCATTGGTCAACATTTATAAGTAGTTTTTACAGCTGAAAAAGCACAGGGCATAATGCTAGACTAACATCCTGCCACATCCACCTATGAAGCTCAGACCGTTTTTGGTTGATAATGTCTGTATATAGATGGTGGTTTAGCGCTAGACCTGCTGTCTGGCTGAGAAGGTTGTTCAGTCACATCACTGTCAGGGGGTTAGGGGTATATGCAGAAATGGCCAGTGTTAACAGAAGGAGAAAACCAAAGGTACCCTGGCTCTTTCTTTCACTTTATAAAATCACATTTGGGCTTTATAAGAGTGTATGCTACAGATGTAATATTATAGAATTCTGGCCTTTCGGCTCTGAAAAGCAAACATATCTGGAACAAATATCCCTAGAGACATATCTCTGGGCTCCTGGTTGCCCTTGGTGCATTTGGTTCCCACATGTTTCAGTCAGATCAGTTCACACATAACTGACAAAGATACCAGGTTCCATAGTCAAAATCTCCGCTCACCGGGGTAGCGATGGGCTTCGTGCCAGGACAGCTCTGCTTACTCAGGTAATTGCCACCTGCACAGGGTGAGACAAGACAGTGTGCTTTGGTTTGCATCTGAATCTTAATGACTCAGTGCTATCATTCTCTACTACTAATCAGCTCTCTGACTCCTTCTAATTAAATGTTAAAAAAAAACCCAAAAAAACAAAAAAAACCCAGCACATCAACAAAGCTCTATTCCTTAGCTAAATTTTACAATGATTAATTTAGTAGTGTTCTAACCTGGGTGAGCAAGAAAAGAATGTAGCTCAGCAAAAAATTGCTGAGGAACATCTTAACTGCAATTGTTTCAAGATAAAGTACTGAGGGCACAGGAAGGAATACAAATAATGATCTTAAAATTGCATCCAGCTGCCACTAATTACTGTAGTTGAGCAATCAAAAAAATCTCATACCTTCCAACTAGCAGAACAATGAGTCCTAGATATTAGTAAAGACTGGTTTTGGTTTTTTTTCATAATCTCTAGTGGTCATATTGCAATAGTATTTTCACTTCTGCTTATTGCTTTCTGTCTCAAAAAGGTGATCACAGAGCTGTGTTTTGGGTTTCTGATTCAAAGCTCATTCCCCAATATGTTTTCCTGATACATTTTTTGACATTGTGTTATATCTCCATGTGATAATTACCAGTCTACTTTAAAAATGCTTATTACTGCATAATTTCTGAGGGTTGTTTATTGTGTATGTACAGAACATCTTAAGTTAAGATGACAGTAGCCTAGAATATATGTATTTAAAAGACTTTCACAGACTCTTTCATGCCCTCCTTGAAATGCGTCTGTGATCAGCACAGTCTCTGATGGAAGGGAGCATGTTGTCTTCATGGGACTGACATTTCATTTCAGAGCTGGGACTGTACTACTCTAAGAGAAAGCCTTCACAAGATTTTCAGTAGGGGAGGAAGAGCACTGCCTTAGGTCATCTCAGACATCTCTAGGAGACTCCATTCCCGTTTTTTTAAAATTTCTTTTTCCACTGGTATTGAACAGACGGTCTCTTGTGAAAATGTGATTTCCCTCACTGTTGTTCCAAATTCTCAATTTAAATCATACTCATAGAAATAACTGATCATGATTTGCATATTTTAACTGCTATAACTACCATAAAAAATAAGTGGAAACTATTTTTATGACCTGCCAACCATTTGAAGATGTTTCCCTTTTAGTACATTCAGTATGACCCTTTTCTCCCAAGTGTATCTGGAATAATTTTAATGTGTTTGAACTGTGTGTTTTTTCTCAAAAATTAACTTTTGATCTAAATAAAGTGCCTTCAAACCAATGTTTTCCTTCTGAAAATTAAATGCTAATTGTACATATAATTAATAAAATGGGAGCAGATACGGGTCCTGAGGTTCTCAAGTTGCTGCTTTCTGGCTTGGCACTACTCATGGTTACTGTAGCAGCACAAATTCTATCATGCATGAGTTATGCAGTCTGTTAGGTTTGTTCTAGCCCCTGTTCAGGCTGTGCTCCCAGTTAGGCAACTGTGAGCTTGAGGAATCTACATGATGGAGGCTGTAATACCTTTGATTCAGCAAAGCCCTTTAATGCCTATTTAGCTGTACATGTGTTAGGTTCACCCTCATTCGGAAGAGTGTTATTCATAAGGTGAATTCTGAACACACTTGAGTGCTGTACTGTATGAAGGCTGAAATTACTAAAATACCTGCCAACCATTACCACTGAAATGTGCTGCAGGGTTCTAAAATATGATGGCAGATCCATAATGTACTGAAGCACTAGTTAGACGCTTGTTTCATACCATCTTAGGTTTCAGATTGTTTTAGTACAGTCTTCACTGTAAGAAAATGTGCTGACTGCATTCAGATTGGAAGAATTTAATTAAAAATCTTGATATAATGGACTTCCATGGAATATGAAACTTACCCCACAAAGTGAAGACCAGAGAGTGAAAGATGACAGAATGTCAGGCAGGTTATGTAAGTCAAAGCACATCTTAATTTACTATCCTGAAGAGATTGCTTACACATTCTGTTTATACAGCAAGACAGTAATGATGTTATCTCACTTTTGCTTTGTTTTGAACACCTAAGGTTAACATATTAAAACAAAACACACACCAGAAAAAAAAAAAAAAGTTCACTAAGGATTTTTTCCTGGTCATTGCATCAAATAAATTATTTAAAATAAAGATTTATGTTTCTTTTTTATTTTGGATCAGTATTCTTAGAGTTCACCCCAAACAGCAGAGTAAATTGATGGAGACTTCTTCCAAGCAGTGACAACATGAACAGCATTTGAAAACTACTCAGTTTATTGCAGAGGACAAGATGAAAATGAGATGTGTTCAGAAAATGTCAGTGAGATCCTCACAGCATAGCAGGTGCTGGGAACTGTATCTGGTAACTTTTGTATGCTTACACCTAGTATGGTAGTACATTACTGAAAAGTGCAGTAGCTTCACGACTGTAGACAGGCTTCACAAATGGTCTGAACAAAATGGTCCAGGTCTTAGTAGATTTAATAATTGTGGAGCAGAGTATAAGAGGGCAGTCCATGTCGATGGCTTATTTTCTTTGCAAAACTGGTATATGCTGATTCTCTATAAATGATCATGCTGATCCTCTATTACACCTCTCCATAGCGTCACAGCTTTACGAGTGGAGCTATGAGATGTACTACAGAGCTGTGGAATAACATCTTTAGCTGTTCAAAATAAGAGTGAGAAAATCAAAGTGTACCTAGCTACTGTCTTATTGCAGGCCATCTTCAAGGCAATCACCCAGGCAAAGGTCCTAGAGAGAAGCTTTCTTTCCATCATAAATCAAAGGAGGTGTAAACATGCTCCATTTCTGTCACAGTTTTTCATAGCAGCCTGTCTTACTAAGAAAACTGAAGAAATGCTAAGATGTGAATAGTAATATACATGTCAGACAGAGAAGCTGGAGAGTTAAACAAGGACTCACTCCTTCAATGAAAGAACTTCTTCCTGCCTCAGTTCCTCATAAACAATATCTTAATAGCTTAAGTAATCAGGTTGCTGGGGGGAGCAGATTATTTGACCAGACATATGTCAGAAGAAACAGGGACTTAATGGATTAACACGTATCTCTGTTACTGATGATGTAGAGGTTAGAGCATGCAAGGCAGCCTTTGCACTAACACTTTTTATCTCACAACTCCTTAGCATCAAAACAAAAAGTCCTCAACAAAGTTTTTCTCAGTTTTCTATCCCACACTATTCTTGTAAAAAGAATGGCATTATGTGGCCCTTCTATTCCCCTCACATATTTAAAATATTAATGTATAAGGGGTTGGATTTGTACCAAGTTTGTGAATACTTGCAAGGGTAAGCAAGAGACAGGAAGACCCTTGATTATTTTCCAAACACTCTCACTTTCCATTTACTTCATGCCCCTACTGAAATGCCCTATCTTCTCTCTCACAGCCTCAGCCCACCATAATAACCATATTCCTCCTAAACTCTTTTATGCCTATGAGCACTGTTAAAACTTCTCAGCCCTTTGAGCTCCCAGAAGTGTCTCTCTAATCTTCTCACTCTTTTCCAACAAGCTATGCTGTTATCATCACAATACTGCATTTGCTCTCCGCAAAAGATGGTAAATGCTCTCCTCCTCTGGCAATTAGCATTAAAAAAACTCAGAATGGTAAGTTGCTGATCCCAGCTGTTATCAGTCCCCAGCCTTCTCTGCTCCTCATAACTCCAAGCCTTTCTTCTTGATGGCAGGGAGAACCTTTCCTTTGTTCTTCTTAAATCCAGACTCTCATGGAAATTCCACATCAAGATCATTTTTTTCCTACATCTACTATACCCTTACTCAGCAGGGTACAATAGTAGAGAGATGCTACCTCCGGAAAACTTTCCCTTACCACTTAAAGGACTTCCTCCTCCTAAACAGAGAGAGCTCCTTCTCAAAGGAGTCTGTGCTGACAGGCCACCACTATCCCTAACCAGTTTGGAAAGTGGGTACAGCTGAAATCTCCTATCTCCCTATTAAAAGACCTGTCCATCCTATGAAAAAATGCAAATATTTTAATGATTGGTAATTTTAGAATTACTTCATAAACACATTGTTTGACCACGCAGTTCAAAACAGTTCCTAGAGCAACCAGTTTTTCATTCTGCCTTGGATTCCTTAGTGGGTGACAACTTGTAGTGGATCAGAAGTAATGGGTCTATAAAGATCATCCCTCTGAGTTACTAAATATAATCTCATACGATTTATGTTCCCTAGATCTCTATGAGAGGGTTTTTAGCATGGCACTACTGCACCAAAAAATGGCCAGAAACTGCTGCACTGCTATAGTATTCATGTCAGTAACAGTTAGGCATTTTGGTGAGGTGTCATACTCAGGAGTAGAGCTTCTGGGTGAATATGGGTCTGCAGATGCATTCAAAGGTCTTCGCTGACAGGGAATTATCTGCTGTGGAACCTGGATATCACAGCACATGGGAAAAAAAACTTCCCGTTTCTGACTGTCATCCTTTCTTGCAGTTTCCACAGAAATATTAATGCAGAAAGAGTGCTTGTTTAACAGGACATTGGTGTTAGATAAAAGAGACCTTCTCAGTTCAGCTACAGACCTTATGTACAATGTTAGACAAGTCACTTTAAAGACCCTGTGTTTCATATCCTTGTATTTAACGTGGCAGTAAGTAATTTTGCACACACTCTTAACGTTTTGATGAGTAGCAGGAGACAGGATTTCTGCATGGATTTTTGATTTCTTCAGTTGAAGGAAGATCCTTCAACCATCTGATCAAGCTAGTAAAAGGTGCTGCAACAGACTTATTTATAGTTGTAGACAAAAGGTGGTATTTAAGAATAAACCCAAGAAAAATTAATTTACAGCAACTTTTAATTTGGTCTATCTAGAGTTCATTCAATTTTCACTACCCAAGCCAAAGCTGAAAATATGTGAAATTTTCAATCCAATATAAATGACTGTCACAAGTCCTCTAACTTATCTTGAATGAAAATATGTGCCAAGGAGTTTTAGAGTATCTAATCAGATACTTTTGTGTGTGTGTGTGTGTGTGTGTGTGTGTGTGTGTGTTATAAGCCAGTACCTTAATGACTTGATTGAAGAAAAACAGTTATGAGCTATCAACCTTAAGAGTCACTTCAGTGCCACAGATCCTAGCTTTGCTGGGCATTCAGCAGAAAATCTGCCTGAGTATTGAACTTTAAACAGACAAAATCAATGACAGTCCCTTATCTTCTCCCAGAGGAGATTCTGATGGAGTTTGCTTCCCATTTTATAACACCAGTGCATACTAACCTAGAGTATGAACAAACTGAGGACCAAAATGTACTGAGTTGATTTTACACAGACAACAACCAACCAAACAAGAAAACAACAAAAAGAATGTTCTAAAGGCTGTTTTGCACAGATTTCTATAGATAGGATACAGCTGGTTTTAGAATTAAATCAATAGACATCTCTTTGTAGAACCCAAGGCACTGTATCACCCCACACACTTAAAAGGTGTTTGTTAGAGTACTGCTCTCCCATGGTTTTGCTTCAGTCAAACTTAATTGAAGAGATCCAGGTGATCAAACAGTGTAAAGAAATGGAATCTGCAAAGTAAGGTGAAAGCAGAAGGTACATGTGAAAAAAAAAAAAAGGATTTGCAAGCTGCTGTTGAGGAAAAAATTTTCTATTTCCCAAAGAATGTCCTGGTAGAAGTTCTTTAGTCTGTGTCATATATTCCAAAATATCTCAACTGATGTGCCTTGGTACTGACTAGAAAATAAATCCACAAGGTAGACGAGTAATACACCTTCCAAGATCACTCATATTTCTATTTCTTCATCCAAGACTGCTACCCTATATCCACATATTAGTAACACCAATGCTTAGGGAGTATCTCCCCTCTTGGAAGTGCACCAATTTATTTCTCATCCTCTCAGCAGCCATAGGATGGTGTAGTTTCAACCTTACTCACCACTTCCTAGGCTGAATCGGATTCAATGTCCTGAGTTCTGATTTAATGCTATAGGCCCAATTCTTACTCAAAATAAAGATCTTTATAGTATAGAATATAGAACACTATAGAATATAGAACACTGTTTATAGAACACTATAGTATAGTGTTCTAGAAACACATGGAATTAAGAAATAAATAAACTCAAACACATTATCAGCTATGAATATGTGCTCAAAAGTGTTACATAAAATGGGTAATTTCCAATGGAGAGGCTACAATCTTCTTTGGGTCTCTTGGTCACCAGAGACATATAAGAGACCTAATATAAATGAATCTTTGTAGTCTGATTTCTACTCCTTCACTGCCAGTATTATGTCATCCAATTATCCTTCATCCCGCTGTGTGACTAGAATTTTTTTTTGTCGTGAAGCAATTTTAAAATCTCCAATGACATAAAAGAGAAAAAGAAAAGCTTTCCCTCAAAGAAGTCAAGAAGAATAAGATTGATGACTTTTGTTCATGAACCCAACAGTTTAAATTAAAAAACTCAAAGCCCTCATGACTCTAATTAATTTTACTTTGGAGATGGGATTTCATTATTTAACTTTCTGAAGTTATAATAAAAACTTGCCTACACATTGAATGATTTTTATTTTTTTTCCTTCATTTTTCATCATAATCTTTTTGTTAGGGGAATCACAAATACAGGAAACACTTCAAAACCAGCCAGTTGAGACAGACAGTAGTTAAGTAACTTAATATTGCAAAGATGTAAGCATGTGCTGAAATGCATACATGAATAGTCCCATGTGTAAAGTTAATTGCCTAGATCAGCACATAAAGATGATGCAGCATAGCACAAATAAACTGAAGTGATTACATGGACAAAGACTGTATCTTTTCATTTTAAAAAGATAGTGATTAGAATATTACATTTCCTTCCTGTCTTTATTTGCAAGGGTGCAAAACAGAGATAACTCATGCAGCTCCTCCTGAGCAGTGTTATTAAGTCTGGCTGAGGTCTTGCTTAGCTCTTCACCTCTCTGCAGCCTGCAGACTAGAAAGTGGGCACCCAGAGCACTTCCTCTCCTGCTGTTGGATTCCAGTTTTATATCCCTGTTTTAATAACTGTTACATGAAGTGATCTCCATCTAGAGCACACTTTTCACAAGGTCTCTTTCCCCCCATCTTTCTGACAGCTTATTATGACTGAAGTGGAAATGTTACATAAAACAAGCTGTTTATGGAAATCTTATTTCTGTCACATGAGCTCTATTCTGATGTGACAGGCACTCTATCTGGCTGCAAGTATTAAATATATTAATTATATCTGTCATTATGCAATTCCACTCTTATCACCACTGGTTTTTATAGACCTGGTAAAATATACTCTGAGCAGTAAAATCATTGCACCTTAGCACACTTTAACGTTTATAACAATCTGACATAATAAGGATACTGTCATTGCAGAAACACCTTCCTACACCCATGTGGGTACTTGAAAATCTGTGCTTTCTCCATCTTCCTACATAAATATAGTAGCTTAGGAACTTTTATGCTGTGCCTTGATTTTTAATGATAAGGGATGTCAGGTACCATTTAAAAGACAAGAGATGAAAAGGGGACAATTCAGCTTTAACTATAATACAGTTCTGCTTCTCTGCAGTGAGAAAAAATGTGAGAAAATATGAAACAGCTAAAGTTTTAAACAAGAAAGCATTAAGATCCTATCTCAAGACCTCTCCTTCTCACTCTTGGGTACCTAAAAAACATAATCAGCTTAAGGTGAGAAACTTCGAAGCCAGTCTAACTGCACTCACAGCAATTAAGTATGTAAGATTTCTACAAATTAGAACTAAATTCTGGCCTGTAATGGTGGATCTAATCTTCTCAAACATATATAATGCCTATTCTCAACACACAAGACAGTTTGTGGAGTTCGAAGAAATAAATTTAACGAGGACCTTGCCAATGCTATATTGCAATATATTGCAATATATTGCTCAATTGCACCATGAAAATAATGGACAAGTCTAAACAGTCCTTCTGGATTCTGGCACAGGAGTATAGGCTTTTTATACAGGTCAAGAATTGTAGATTTTTCATACAAGGAAAAATTCCATAGAAGTTTTACTTAGAATGAAAAAAAAAATACCATGTATATAGAGAAAATTAGTTAAATCATTCACAATGCCATTTTTTTTGAATCCTGACCTAGATTTGGGGGATATAATTTTCCATGTAGTTTCTTGCCCTCTTGTTAAGGTAAATGTCCAAAGGTTAGTGATCCATATTTAGGAGAGCCGAGGTATTAGCTTGAGTGTCTCTGTGTTACCATGTTGTGCAACACATCTGGATTGTAAAACGGTAGTCAGAGTGCCAAAGCATTCTCTGTATCTGAGGCATGGTAATAAAGATTGATATCAGGCAATCCAGTATGGCTCAAGTAGCAGCCCCGGATTTCTTGTTCAGTTTTGTTTTGTTGCTCATTTGCTTTGTGACTGACACAGTTCTGGCCATTGTCAGAGCGACAGGAATGGCTACACCAATTG
Source organism: Margarornis squamiger (assembly GCA_035222235.1). Classification (NCBI taxonomy): domain Eukaryota; kingdom Metazoa; phylum Chordata; class Aves; order Passeriformes; family Furnariidae; genus Margarornis; species Margarornis squamiger. The sequence continues at coordinate 30,251,113 of JAWWTY010000077.1, read as the reverse complement.
CTTATTCTGGCAATCGGGTTTTGGAGAAGACCAGAGTTTTGCAGTGGTGAGACACGACACGCTCCAGACCTTTTACTAACAGAGGAGGAAGATGCTCTTCCTCCTGAATTTTGACCGCAACACCTGGAGGAAGGGAGGCGAGCGCAGCCCCCCGCGGCTCCGGCGCTGCCGCCGCGGGACGGCGGAGGTGTGCGAGCGGGGCCGGGGCGGGGCTGCCGTGCGCCGCGACCGGGCATTGGGTCTCCAGTCCTGCATAAATACAACCGGGTGGGCTCGCCGCGCTCCTCTACCCCCCGCCCCTCAGCCCAGGAAGAGAAGGGCGAGAGAAACAAGACGGGGTGTGTGTGTGTGCGTGGGAAAATTCCCGGTGAGGTCATTCCAATGAGAGCGCAGGAGGCGAGCAGACAAGGTCGACTTTCCCGGCGGAGGCGCAGCCCCTAAGGAGCGCGGGGCCGCGCACCCACCGCCCGCCCGGCCGGCACCTTGGAGAGCTCCGCCGCGCCGGGGCCGCGCTCGGGGCCGCGCTCGGGGCCGCGCCCGGCGGTGCCTGTGCGGGGCCCGGCGGTGCCTGTGCGGGGCCCGGCGGTGCCTTTGCGGGGCCCGCCCGCCGCCCCTCGGCAGCGCCCGGCGGCCGCGGATGCGCCGCTCCGGCCCGGCTGGCGGCGAAGGAAGAAAAGTTTGGGGGCGACTTAGGGTCGCGGGAGCGCCGGAGGAGAAGGAGGATGCGCGGTTTCCCCGGCTGATCGGGAAGGAAGGATGACCAAGGGACGATGTGCACCAGCAGCCAGATCATCGGGAGCCTCTTGGTGCTCTCCGTGCTGGAGATAGGGTTAGGGGTGTCCAGCGTGGCCGTGGGGGCGGTCAGTTTCAGCCTGGTCCTCACAGAGCATAAACCTCAGCTGGGAGACTCTTCTCCGGTATGGAGCGGGGTGTGTGTACGTTAGCCATTTCACTCTCTCTTTAACTCTTTATGGTGATGATCAGACCGTGCGAAGGCATCCCCCCTTCCCTTCCTTCCCTTCCCTCCCGCGTGTGCATGCTGCGCCGAGAGCCTCGCCGGGTCCATTTGCGATGTGCATGGGGTACGGTCTGCACAGTCGTGGAGCGGGAGGCACGGCAGGGAGAGATGCATGTGTGTGTTGGGCGGGGGAGGGGGGGGGCTCCCTCTTTCTCACTCCTTTGCGTTTTTTTGCCGTGAACAATTGAACTTTCTATGAACCCCTTCTCACACCTGGGGAAGCCCGATGCTTCGAGTGGAACACGGGCCATAGCTTACAGTCTTTGAATTGACTGTGAGTTTTGCTTTTTAAAAAGAACAGCCCTACCCCTTTATGGGGAGACTGTCAAAAGGTGCTTCAAATTAATATCAAGGGTATGTCAGTTGAGGCCCGGGATTTTGGAGGAGAAAGAGGAAATGGGAAAGAAAAGGAAAGATATGTTCTCATCATCTAGGCACCCTGAGCTTCTTGTAAAATGAACCAAAAAATGAAAAACCAATAATGGGCTAATAGAAGCAGCATGTTCATATCACAAAGCATTTCTCACTTCTCAAAAATGTTTCTTATTTTTCCAGTTTGAGATATGCATGCTTCTAGGAAGAATTTTCTTCCAAATGGTTATTTATATTTATGAAACAGAGTAGGAAATATTTAATATTCAGCGTAAACATGAGTGGGCATTTTTGAAGTCCAAAGCTGGTTTTGGCCAGCTTGGATTGTACAGCAGTATTTGTAAAAGGATTGTTTGATTTGCTTGAGATAACATGAAAAATGCAAAACATTCTTGTTTGTTCACCAGCGTAACCTCCGGTAATTTATAGACTCATTCTGACAAAGTACTTTGTGTAATATTCTTATTGTTGGTAATTATTAATTATTGACAATAGTCATCAATATCTTTGATAGTATATAAACACACACATAAATCTGCATTGCAGAACAGGTAGGTGAGAAATGAAAATGAGGACCAGATCAGATAAGACAGTGGCCAACAGGTAATGATATTATCAAAATCACTTCAAAAAGGGAGGTTTCTGGTCATTGCTGATGAAGAAAAAACAAACAAACAAACAAAAACCTTAAAATCATGTGTCTATCTGAAGATTTAATGATAGAGGGCAATATCCTGGGTTTCACTGTCTGAGAGCTTTGATCAGTCAGTGAGATTCATATTTTATGCAGTGATTGCATTTTGTGACAACGCTACCACAGCTGGTATCATTTCATGACGATGCACATTTCCTGCACAACTGCCTCATTCATTGTTATGCTTTCTGTTAATCCAGCATTTTTACTAGCCATAGATAAAGATCCTATTACATTAGATGTTGGCTCCAAGGAAAATGGAATAATCGAAGCAAGAGACAGATATAGGGTTAAAGGGTGTAAGGGAGTATGAAGAAATAACAAACCAAAACTGAGGGGTATAACAGGTGGTTGCATTAACACACTAGCAGTCTGGCTGATTTCAAGCTGTTCATAGGTGGAGTTTTAGAGAGGAAGACAGAGGAAAATAAAGGGGTTTCGCAGATGTTTATAGGAAATTATCCTCATATATGAGGACAGAGGCATGGAAGGGAACCCAAAGGGACTTTTTTGCAAATGTAACAACGGATGCCCACAACCAGAGCCAGCAGAGGCTGGCATCAATTGCTAGGAACTGGGCAAAAACTGCAGGTAGGCAGAGAGAGGCCTCAAAGAAATTGTAAAGTGGAAGCAAGCACCTTATGTTTCATGCAGCAGAGGAAATGAGAAATCACAATGGCATGCAGAGTGGGGTGACATGTTTATAAAGGCTTACTTACTTCTCCTTGAACTAAAGATCTGTGGTCTAAATTGTCATCATTATAGCACTTTCCTTGTACTGCTCCAGCAGTTCAGTTTGTTAGGTTGCATTCTTCTGACTAGGGGACTAGAAGGTGAGACAGGACAAGAAAGGGGTCAGAGATTTACCATTCTCCAGGGACACTTATGGGACATGGGTAACTATTTCCAAATTAAAACAACTGCGGGAAGTTTTTTTTGGACAATCCTTAGGATTGCCCTGTTGCAATAAGCTGCCTTTCTGTTCACTGGATCCTACACTGAATTCAGGTTGCCTATATTGAAGACTATGTCTTCCATAAAATATGTTATTTTTTTCCAATTCTCATTCTTGAATCAAGGTTTTCCTTTGAGAAACATGCACTAAGGAAAATAAAGGGATATTAAAGGAAAAACTAGTTCTTTGACATGTTAGAATGCAAAACACTTAAGTTGAAGTGTCATGCCTGCTGTTGTAATTCACTTCAAAATACGCAAAAAACCTTTGACCCTGTTCTATCCTTTTATGTGGGTGTAACTTAGCAGAGACCCAAGTTCAGAAGGAAGTAGATGAAGATAGCATCACCATGGAAACCTTAACCTGAATTCCTAAAATTTGGGCATCTTAAAAATCGTGCACATTCTGTCTTCTATACTTGCTTCCCTGCAATGCTTTGCATTTGATGAACATAAGCTTTTTCCTTAAAAGAGTTGTATTTACTGTTCACTACCTCCCTTCGTACAGATAATTTACTAACACACCAAACTTTAAGCATGTGAATCCCACCCATAGGATAAGAGATAGAACTGAAGTGTGGGCTGAAGTGATCTGATCATTATGTATACACAAGCCAGGGAAAGTGTAGTAGACAAAAACGAAGAAGTTGAAATCCTGGGCAATGTCTACATCAAAAAATGCATGGAAATGGAAAAAAAAGTTTCTAAATTTGTTGTTCTCATTGGAGTTGAACTGGATTAAGATAGTAAGAGCTGTTTAAAATTTAGCCGAAAGAAAACAACTGAAGGTGTGTGACTGACTTCTCAAATTATCTGAAGCACGTGGAGACAACTATCCAATTTACATAATAGCCAATATGTCCTTTTTAAATAGGCCATGTCTGCTAAGCTGCAAAAACTCCCACCATAAAAACAGTCCCAAATACCCTGAAGTGCACATGTTGTTGATTTCTGAATTTTCTTTCTGTTTGTTATAATCTATTGGGATAAACTATTGCACAGGCTGTATTCAGTGTCTTCCAGATTTATTTATTTCTCAGAAATTGACGTATATTTCTGAAATCCACCATTCCAATTAAGTTATATGATGTACTATAGAAATGATACAACCAATGAGAACACTGAACCACTAACACTAACATAGTAAGAATGACAGCAGCCGTAGCAAAGGCTTTTGCACAAACAAAAAAAATCAAAAGATAATAATTGAAAAAGTATTCATAGATATTTTTAAATGGTCCCATACTTTCCCGTCTATATTTAGAATGTAGTGGTTGCATCACTATCACTATGAGTAGTGACTAGATATTCATACACACATGTACACATACATGTATGGTTCTAATCCTCATTTATTCTGCAGTGGTGAATAAATCCTTGCTATAAATGAGACTCCCTCACAGAGAGAGAGACAGAATGAGACACAAAAGCCACATCTTTATGCCATCTATCTTCATATGAAAGAGAGATACCCAATGATGTGGTATGGCTATGGCTGTGCTCCTCGAGAGTAATTGTTTCTTCCCTTATAAAGACAAATATCTAAATGTATTTGAGAAATATATGTTTTCTATATGTTGGTCTGTCTGCCTGTCTATAGATAGAGGCAGAATTATTGTTTCCATGATTTTTTATGTTAGCAAAGTGTAAGTCTGCCTGCCCATTAAAACTCTGCATTTATAGTTTAGCTACAGAAATTTGTTCCAAGTTGGCACTTGAAATATTTGATTTAAATGATTTAAAAGAAAAGAAAAAGTGCCAGTCTGTATGGAGCTCTCCCAGAGCAAAAACATCATTTTAGATTATTAAATCAGTGTTGGTGGCCTAAAATTTTAAAACACTAAATTTTGCTTTTAGTTTTTACTGCTGCCAAGTTTCCTTTGGAAAGGACAGTAAAACTATTTTTTTTCCAAAAATAACACTCAAAAATGCACATTATTGTTTAGCATGCAGACAAAATGCAGATGTGATCCTATTTTATTTTAACATGTGCATTGCATTTTCATCAAACTGACCATATTTCTGTTTGGCTCGTGCTCCTGTGAAATGAATCTCAGGGCTTTCAGTGAGCTCAATGGAAGCTGGGAAGAGTTCTATACCTACAGATGAGGAAGGATGTACCAAATGTGGGAGCTTCTGTCCTTGCATGGAGCCAGGACAATTCACTGTGGCTGAAGTCTTTCAGTAGGTTGTCTTTATCATTCAGAGACTCCAGAGGCATAAATCAATCTGGAAGATGGTCAGTCTAAGGGAACTTGTAGTTCCTGGGTTGTATTTAGAGGATCTGTTGAATACAGACTGACTTAGGCATATGCTTAAATGTTTTGCTAAGATAAGACTTTAGTTCTCCTGCAGGGAATCATCTTTAATTTATTACTTTTTTTGAGATGTAAGCAGTCATACCTAAACTAAATATTTGATACAAAATCAACAAAAAGCATTATTTCTCATTATTATTCTGACAGGCTGTAAACAAATTAAGTTAATATTATTATTATTTTGTGATGAGAATTTAAGTGGTTTCAGAGACAAAGGTTTTTTGAATCACTGATAGCAGGTAGACTTTTGGATTCAGAGATACACTTCTAAATTTCCTTGTGTGTTTCCAAAAACCACTTCCCATTTCTAAAGCATCTTTGCAGGTCTAGAGCCAGATGAATGGAAACACTGGAACGAAATTTAAACTGCTTGAATATTGCTTGAATCAGCGGGAATTGTAGCACACCCGAGCCGAAAACACCCCATAGCACACTGCCAGATCAAGGTATTAGCTCAGATTAGATATGTTTTAACACTATGTCTCGTTTATAGCAGAGCCTCCACTCTCAGCATGACAGATTTGGTGGGACACAGGGTTGCGTTATGGCAATGCTGTTGCTTCTGCTTGTATCTCTGGATGACTTTCAGTCAGTCAGACATTCCTGTGCCCACAACTTCTTACATGGGACAACAATATCACTAGAACTTTCCAGCCTCCTTTTGCAAAGATTATTGTATTTCTCTGTGGAGGTGACAGCCAAACCTACTACCTAGGCTTGCTCTTTTTGCCTGTTGTAATTTTTCTTTAGTTTGATGCCTTTGTTTTCAGGAGTGGATTATGTGCCCTTTATGCATGCACTAAGAAAACTTAGTTCTTGTTCTGAAATACTGCTTTGAAGAAGAGTTACAGTTAGAGATACATCCTCTGCTTAGTTCATCCGTTAGAGATTTCAGGTTTTTCTCATTTGGATGGAGTTGAAATATGATTAAATAGAGTCATCTTTTCCTTATGTTTTTAATTTCAAACTCCTGGTTATTCTCCTGGAATAGCATTTCTTGCAGCTTTAGTGTAAAACACAGATTTTCTGGTTTACTACCTAACAGTAAATAAAAGTGAAGGGGTTGATTGTCTCTTGATGGTTTAGTCTTCCAAGCAGAGGATCATTTGAATAGGTATGATACACTTCCATTTTCACTGTGTTATATTCCACTTTAGAATAATTTCTCTTCCTCTATTTCATCAGATACACGTGGATGACCCAGAATGATGGAGGACTTTCCATGCAGTGTATATAGTTGTCTTCTTTGTCATGAACAATAACTAGGGATCAAGCAATCCTTATATTCAATAGGTTTTCTCTACTATTTTGTTCAGCTTGTCTCCAGGAAATTTTTTGATGTACAGTTTTCATTTTTTCAATATAATTACACTCATCATTGGTTTTGCCTCTTCAAAACAGAAGATGGAAAGGTTTCTTGTCTTCAGTATATGAACTAAAAGGACTTTCTTTTCTTCTGAATGGTGGAAACCAACAAATCTTTGGCTTTCTGCCAATATAACTAAAACTGATCTATTTTTTTTCAGACTACCAGGAAGAAAGTACCCATTTTACAGGAGAAAGTGAAAGAGACCAAGTCTTTTGTTCCAGAAATATGAAATAGGGATGCATCCAAACCACAGAACTTGAATCTAAATTGAGATTTCAGCCTCTTTACCAAAATTTCTGTGTGTTTGGATCTCAGGTCTTGTTTCAAGCCAATATTTAATATAAAGTAAATTAAAGCAGGCTCAAAATAAACATTCCCCTTTTCTGGGAGGTCCTTGGGTTTTTATTCCAAAGTTCAACAGACAAAAAGAGAGATTTTCCAATACGCATATTGAACATTAGTGGGCACAGTTGCAGTGTGAATGGCAGACTCTACCGACGCTACTGCATCACCTTGCAATCACACTAGTGCTATCAGCGTGACTCAACTCTGATAGTTCCCTGGTGAATCATCATTGAAAGGGGGGTTGAGGCACTCACAGTTCACTGAGTCTTTAAGTAGCTTTTATACTTTGTAGTATCTTTCTTTGGATTTTTTACCATTCACCCAGTAGTGGTTATGCCTCTCTCTATTTCTGCTTGATACACTCATAGAGTCATAGGATTATAGAATAAGGGCTGGAGGGACCTTAAAGATCATCTAGTCCCAACTGTCCCTGCCATGGGCAGGGATACCTCCTACTAAACCAGGTTGCTCAAGGCCTTGTACAACCCAGCCTTGAACACTGCCAGGGCTGGGTCACCCACAACCTTCCTGGGCAAATTCTTCCAGTGTCTTACTATCCTCACAGTAATGAATTTCTTCCTAATATGTAGCCTAAATTTCCCCTCTTTCAATTTATATCCATTACACCTTGTCCTATCACTACAGTTCCTGATGAAATGTCCCTCTTTGGCTTCCCTGTAGGCCCCCTTCAGATAGTGGAAGGCTGCTATGAGGTCTCTATGCAACTTTCTCTTCTCCAGGCTGAACAGCCCCAACTTTATCAGCCTGTCTTCCTAGGGGAGGTGCTCCAGTCTTCTTATCAAATTTCTGGCCCTCCTGTGGCCTTGCTCCAACAGTTTCAACACATGCCTGCTCTGCTAGTTTTGACACAAAACTTCATGTATATATAGGTTTTAATAAGTCTGCAACCAAAAGTAACCTCAGGATCAGTGGGGATTGGTTGTAATTAGTGACTTATGTAGGTTTTTGAGTGAGCTTTAGGATCTTTTAGCATTTTATGTTTTTGGTTTGGTTTGTTTTTTTTTTTTTTTTTTTTTTTTTTTTTTTTTTTTTTGTTTTTTTTTTTTTTTTTTTTTTTTTTTTTTTTTT
>JAWWTY010000077.1:30214764-30241672 GCA_035222235.1 Margarornis squamiger | reverse complement strand
TTTTCTTTTTTTGGTTGGGTTTTTTTTTTTTTTTTTTTTTTTTTTTTTTTTTTTTTTTTTTGTTGTTGTTGTTTTTTTGTTTTGTTGTTTTTTGTTTTTTTTTCATGTGAGTAATAATTAAAAAGAAAGTCCAACTGTGAGACATCTGTTTAAACAAGTCCCAGCTGAAGGTCCCTCTCTGGCTCCCAGGGCATTTTGTAGGCCTTACTAGTTCAGCTTATCCTTAATGAAATTTTTTAGCCTTATTCTCCACGAGTTGTGAACACTTCAACAACTGAATATTCTTTACAAGGAGCTTACCTTCAGTGATGTATTTCTGTTTCACTCTTGATTTACTGTATTTTCAGTATAAGTGTGTTTGCCCAGCTTACCTCAGGTGTAACATGGTTAGAAAATGTAGCTACATTTAAAGAATCTGTGAGGTTGGTTGGTAAAAATTGATTGAGTGTAATCAATGATCGAGAAGAAAGGAGGAAATCCTCACAATGACAGTGTTAGCTAGTCGTGGACAAACTGTAGTCCAGAATAGCTTGACAGTTAGAAACGAAGTTTAACTGGTATGACATTGACACGAAGATGAAACTTTTCAGGATTGCCAAGAACAGAGAGAGAGTGGCAAGAGGACAGAGCCCCTGGTGACTCCATTCCAGTTGGTAATATTATAAAATAGAAGATTTCTAATTGAAAGCAAAACAGGAACAAATACAGGAAATTCCTTTTCAGTCTGATTTGTATTCACATCCTTTTTCTGGTACAAAGAGCTAGTATATTTTCTCCCATCCAATTTTCATTACTGCTGATCATAACACTGGGACATCAAAATTTTTACAGGAAATGCCTATAGCACCTTCAGAATAAAAAAAAAAAAAATCCCAAATGTCTACCTATTCTATCAAAAGTGGACAACAAAATCTATCATATAATGTTATGTGATTATCATTATAATGTTATTCTAGAGATCTCCACATTGAGAAGCCTGGCTAAAGAAACTGCATGAGCAGTGTTCCTGAGCCCTGGGTATTACTAATACTCTCTCCATAAAGCAGGTTTCCGCTGCTTCCAGTGAATCAGCCTTAGAAGTGAGTGGTAAACTTGGCTTATAATTTTCAGCTTTGCATGAGGTTTAATTGCCTGACTGTGTGGCTCAAATTCATCCATGGGTTTTTAGTTGCAAAATGCCTGCTGTCATAAATAAATAACCATACTGGATTTTGGGCAAACCTTTTCTCTATGAATGCAATACACTGTCATCTAAAAAACAAACAAAAAACCAAAACAAAACATAAAAGCTAAATAACATTAATCCTTTGCTACTGCGCAAGTGCTTTTCTTCCAAGCTTTTTAACATATTCAGGCACATAAGTGCATTCAGTTTCACAACTTTTTTGTCCATAGTCATTTGGATTATAAAACCTTGGCATGATCTTCTCATGTTTACACAGAAGAACATGGAAGAAGCAGGAATACCCAACTCGTCTGAGTGAGAATAGAATAGAACAGAATAGAATAGAATAGAATAATTTCAGTTGGTTCTCTGTTCAGTTATTTAACTACAGAACACATTATTCCTTGTGTATGTGTATAAATGTTGTAGATGTAGAGAGAGAAAATACATACATTTGTATTGTTTTGCTTTGCTTTACTTTGTTTTTATTGTTATTCCAGTTAGAGGGCTCTAGTAGCAATTATCAGTTGTATGTTCTGGTATGTCTTGAGCCATCCAGCACCATGATCTACATGACTCAGCCCTCCCTGTAATCAGACTGGTATTAAGTTCACATCCCATACTTAGTGTAAAGGCAAATTATATACAAAATTTAACCACATTCATTGTGGGTAACTGATTTGATGGGTCTAACTCAGAGTAAAAACACATCTCAAGGCTTATGCTTAGCTATATGCACAAACTACTTTAGTAGTAGGAGAGAGATAAACTATGCATCAAACTATGTATTAAAGAACCCCCTCAACTGAAATAGTGAAGTTGCAAAATTTTTGAGTGTAAATGAGATGTACCTGCAACGCTGTATAGAAACTCCTTTGGTTTTGGTTTGTTTTTTTTTCCTTTGCTTCTTCAGTTCTTATGTAACAGTCAGGTCTGTCCTGTGATTTAATCCTAAATCAAGGTCAAACACAGGCTTTTTCTAAAATATCTTCTCAGTCCAAAAAGGATGTGGAAAAATCCAGGTTTAAAATTGCAAAATGTCTTCCCAATAGGGGTGTAGGGTTAGTTTTACTGAAAATAAGTAGGCTAGATTTCTTAATAAAGTTGTTTAGGAGGTATCAAGGAAATATTCTGACAGTATTACTAACACCTGGAGAAGGTCTTATTGCTTTTATACAACTATTGTAGTTCCTACCATGATTGCTCCCTTGGGAACAATTCACTGTTTTCTTTGTTAAACTTTTCTGTAGGAGGAAAAAGAGACATCAGAGAACATCACTGCTCTTTGACAGAGGTCACTATAACGCAGTAGCATCTATTCGTATCAGCTGGTAGGGAGCGTTTCTGGTCTCGTTAATTAGTTTTTGCCTAATGCTTGATCCCACAATTAGCAGATAAGTTTGTATGAGGGAATTACAAAAAAAAAAAAAAAAAAGTGCAGATTCGTTCATGCTATCCCTTGCAAAATGTGCTGTCTAGAATCTGAAACAGATCTTCCTGCATGCTTAGAGTAACCTCACCAAAGGTGTACTCATATTTACATCTGCAACTACAGAGGTGACTGAATTACATTCTTGCCTGAGTTTCACTGTCTTGAAGACAACAATCCCTGTATGATCCCTCAGTTCAGATGGTAGGAACAAGGCATTAAGTGCCTAAGCTATACCTGGAAATAGATGATTTGGATCACTGACTACTACCTTGCGAAACTTTTGTGAGGAAAAAGAAACCATGAAAAAGGCATTTTTTTGCTTGCAACACTGGGGTTTTTTTCCAAGTTGTTTAGGCAAGAAGCTTAAAATTTGGATTTTCTTTCTTCTCTTATGAGTAAACATGCTCAGTCTGACTTCTCACTCCAGTTTCTTATTGGATAAGTGTGTTCATGGTTGAGTTACAACTTTCTGAAACATAAGGTTTGTGATAAAAATGCTGACAAGTGTAATCATTGCCTAAATTGCTGTTGTGGTTACCACCACAGCAACACACTGGGATTTAAACTTCATACCTTAAAAGATGTAATAATTGTTTGTTGGGTTTTTTCTTTGCAGTTCCTGCTTTGCGGCATATGTGGAATACTGTGCGCCAAAAAAAAATCTGGACTTGTTGTAAGTTTTTCCACTGCATCTATAGCACATAAGTATTTGAAAGACATACTTATCTAACTTGAACTCTTTACTGGGGGCTTTGTGTGTCCAAGTATTTTTGATAAAAACTTAGAAAAATTGCAAGTCAGCAATCTAAAAAAGCAATCAACACTTTGAGATAATCAAGCAAAACAAGGCAGTTCTGAAATTGACTATGTAGGTCATGCCATTTAAGCCACACATCCCCATCCTTGTCTGGATAAACTTGGATGGGAAACCTCTTGACATAGATTTATATCAAGTCAATAAGCATTTCTCAATAATGTCTGGATTGTATCTTCTCTCCTTCAAGGAACAACACTGGGCTGCCATCTAAATAAGGCTGCTGACCAAGATTGATTCTAGATATCATAGCTGTTAAGTGTTCTAATAAGTTCATTTTTCAATCTGAAATGTGTGTAAGTCAGTTTTAAAGTGATGGCAGATGTTTTCTGTCTCTTCTAAGAATCAGAAGTACAGTCATTTTCCTGACTGCAGCAAAATGGTGTTATTACGATACAAGTCACAGCAGAACTTTATGCTAAAGATGTGATTCTATTGTAAGTGATAATGCCTGACTTAATTTTCTGTCAGCTTGATTATTCTGTCACATACAAATGGAAGTCACATAAAACCAGCGTAAGTGTGAAGGGAATTGAGTTCTCTCACATTATTTTTTAATATCAATGAGTTATCCTAAACCCTGTTAAAATGACAGTCTTATTTCTTAAAGCATGTGTACCATAACTAGTTTCTAAAAGCTGTCTGTTCTGGTGATCTCATGGAGTAGTCATTTGCCAGTGGACTGGAATATACAGGCTCAATGCCACATTCTGGGTGAAATTCTCATCCCAGTTGTGTACAGAAGTGGTCTGTAAGGCTCCATAAATTGTTGCTATCACAGTAGATAAGTACATATACAAAGCCATATTGAGAAACACCAAAGGCCCATCTAGATCAACATCTGACAGGTCAGCAGTATCAAGGGAAGGGAATAAGATAATAATTTAGCACCGTCTCCATAGTAAGGTCTTTTGCTCTTGAGGCATTTGTGGCTCAAGGACATCCTGAACCAGGACAGCATCTTTGCGATTAAAAGCATCTTTAAACATGTCTCACTAATGGCAGCCTGTTTCACAGCCTTCCAAAGTTCTCCGAAACATTTAATAAAGTTAAAATCAAATAAACCAAACGAACCAACCAACTAATTAAACACATTTACCAAACTGATCTTCTGTAGAGCAGCATCACAGATTTCTTTGTTGTTTCTCTTGCTTCTTTGACCAGCACATTTGCCTTGAATATTTTTAAAGTCCCCACAAAAACTGAAGAAAACCTCCAGTTTGCTGATTGAATAAATCATAACTGAGCAGGCAGTGGAGTCAGATGGCACACAAAGCAAGAGAGATTCCCTACAAATATGTGAGGCATTCACTCTTGAGGTGTGGTGAGAAACTGCACAATACAAAATTACAACACATCCTGCCATGTTACTGTTTTGGATGAAGAGAAGGAAATCAGATTTGTGTCCTAGCAGTCCTACCATTGAATAGGTTTTAACTTCACCTCATCGCCTACTCATTTTACCCAGCTTTATCTTACATGCAACATCAATCTTAAATCTTGTATACCAGAAGGTAATGTATTCCCCTGAAGCAATGTGGGCGCTGAGGGAGTTAGAAACAGGTGTCTCTGTGGTGTTTTGCAGTCAATGATGCTATCAAATAATTGAATTATAGTTAGTCTCATTTTTTATATGCATGAATCCATCTCTGAAAAATGTTACTGCGACATAACTTCTCTTGTCTCTCCTGACAGATGATACTTTTTTCTGCCTGTTGCATCTGTGGACTAATTGGAGGAATCTTAAATTTTCAATTTCTTCGTGCTCTGACAAAGAAGTCGTCTGCTCTCTATTCTTTGCATCTTGCCTCCATGTCTCTTGCATGCATTGGAATTGGTGGCTGCACCCTTTCTTCATGGCTCACTTGTCGGCTAGCCAGCTATGAACAAAGGCGAATGTTCTCAGAAAGAGAACATTCATTGCATCACTCCCATGAAATGGCAGAAAAAGTGAGTTGTGTGTCCTCCCTTATTTGTTCTGCTTCTCCTGAAATGTTACTGTATGTGTTGAAGTTTACAAATGGCAAGAGATATATTCAGTTTTCAGTTTTATATGAGAAAGAGCTTCTGGGAAATGAAATGCTGCCATTCTGTGTAAGCTTTATTATGTTGCATTATATGGAGCTATTTTTAGGTACTGTATATTTGCAGTACATCCATTTCAATGAAGTACATCCATTTTCAACACAATTCCATTGTATAGCTATTCAAGGGCTTAGCTGCTAAATATAGCATTCATAAATAATTGGAAGCCTTATTAATATGGATTATCATGTACTGTGAAAAAAGCACAGAATGCCTTCTGTAACCACATCATTGCATGCTTCCAGGATTTAATCAAGTTCTTCCTCTCCTGAGTACTCAGATTATAAAGTAGGTTATTTAAACACAAAAGCCACAGTTCACAAACCCAGATAACTAAACCTAAGCATCTAAGGGCACATAAATTAAACTGGACTCATTTGCAGAAGCACTGAGCATTTACTTCCTTAGTCTGTTACAAGGAAGCTTACCAAGGTGTGTAGGAACATGTTTAGGTGCTGAAACTGAAATTCCCAAAGCTGAACACACAGGGTCAAGCCAATTAATTGAATGGAATTCTTGAAATCAGCTCCTTGACTTTACAGATCTGATTAATATTTGAGGAGTTAAATATTCACTGCTACCCTGTGCTTGACTTAATATCAAATGCCCTTCACTTAAGAAACAAGTAGAAAAGAGAACAAAAGTCAAGTGGACTGCCCACCTAAACCTCCACACACAAGTTTGCATTACAGTTAAGTTCAACAGCCTGTATCATATGTACCAAAACCTCTGAACAGCAGAGTGAGGATTAATTCACTCAGACTATAGAATGTTTTCAAATTCCCGGACAAAACATGATATAGCAGTTAATTGTCCATTAAATAAAAATGACTTGTCATTATTCTTTGGTTTCTTAACTGAGATGAGACTCCCAAGTAGAAAAAAATACTGAATTCACCTTAGATGATATTTGAAACGTTTTAAAAAGTTAACTAGTAAAGGTTACAACAGTAACATAAAGCAGGGTGATAAAATCAAGAGAAGAGATATATTTCTCCATCTGATTTTAAAATGAAGTAGAATTCTGATGAGCTATGCAGACAAGTATGATCATGGTCTTTCAGATGGTAGGCTAGATCTTGACTTTCAAAGAGGCTCTTGTCTCAACAAGGACAGAGGTGAGAGAAAAGAAGAGAGGGAAAGGAAAAAGAAATGGGCTGGGAAGAAAAACCTTCCAAAATAAAAACACCGGCCAACCCTATCAATTTGGGCTGAAGATGACTATGTATAGCAGTAGTTCACTGCCTACTTCCCCGGCTTGTTGACCTGTTGAGCTTTTTGACACTTGGCAGCAAGGACTGCCAGGTGCCCGTTTACCTTGGGTGAAGCGCCATGATGCATGTGCAGAGCAACCCTTATTGCACACGCTCAGCGGATGTGGGATGCGCCCCACCAATGGCGGACCTCCCACATGTCTGCTGTAGGATCAAGTATGCATGCACAGATGGCCTGCTCTGGAACTTCTTAGATCTGTGGACTGCCTGCGGCTGGCAGGGTTGAGTATATTAGCTCATGGCATGCCCCTAAAAACTAATGAAGGATACTTAAAAACTTACATTAAATTAGGCCCTGATTTAGAAATAGCTTTAAAGTGTTTTATATATGACTATTTTGTATATTTATACTGATATACAGTAATATAGACATTTACTGCATGTGCATTTGTTTGTGCTATATTTATTGTATAATTGTTATATTTATATTAGAGATTGAGGGGTATTGAAATAACCGACCTGCCCAGCTGCCCGGTGATTCCCCCGACACCAGAGTTACCTCCAAGGTACGCTGAACACTAGGGAGCTACCATGTTGTTATGTCACTTCAGGAAGGGCCACCTCTAAGAGAAAGTCATAGTTTCAGCTAATCAAAGTTGGCTGATGCTATGATGTCACTCTGAGTCAGGAATGGCGCTTCCAGGTAGTGACATAACTCTACGTGGTGAACGCTGCAATCTGGAAGTAAGTTGAGTATTTAAAATATTCACCCTAGTTATAGGCATCCAAATACTCTTATTTGGATGTAGCCACCATTGATTCACTCTGCTTCTAATCTGTGTGCTCCTTCATTCCTTGAATTTAGCAACTTTTTTTTTTTCTTAAATGTATTAATACTTTTTTTTTTTTTTTAAATAGGAATATTGGGGAAAATAAATGGGTTTTGATATTTTCTGAAATTATGGTGATATCCTAATAGCTGATGTCTGCAGAGGATTCAAGTGATAAAGCTGACAAAAGGAAACTTACACTCACTTATGAGTAGCCTTCTGCCAGATCATTGCTATCAAAATGTGGCTGACCAATAAGTTACTATTAAATGGCTTTGGTATTCTTGGTCCCTTTTCCAGCTGACAGATATTTTCAGTGTAGATCCAACAAAGGTTTTAGGCACCTACAAATAAGCAAAACATAGTGCCCTTTTCAGAGCAGAGAGCCCCCAAACTTGAATCCAGAGTCCAGTGTTAGGCATGCCTGTTCCTTTTCAGTATATGAGGAGAGTAAGGCAACATACAAAAACATCCAACACCGTTACCTGCAAATGGGTGATAGAAAATACTCAAAATGCAGTAAGTTTACAAACCTTGTTTTCTCTGAAGCTTATGCTTGATTCATGACTACTAATTGGCAAGGCTACTTGGTCTGATGGCCCTAAGCTTACTTTGTAGAAAGGAATCGGACATCCTTTCTTTCAAAAACTGTGCAGGGAACAATTAAGTCTTGTGATTTACTTTAAAATGTAGCTGGTAATACCTGAGAGAGGAGGCATCAGGGCTTCCACTTTATGTTAAACTCTAAGTTCTGGTCTTTGCTTCCCAAATATTGTGGATTAAAAGAAGAGAGAGAAAGAGCAAGATGAGTAATAAAAACAAGGTTGCATAATTTTCTTCTCTTTACCAAGAATCTCAGCTACTATGCTACAGAGTTGGACTCTTTCTGTCACTCTCTCTCTCTCTGCCTAAGCAAATGAATCTTGCTTCACTTTTTTTCATAGATGCTTCCACAGAAAGGGGGACAAACAAATCCCTTTTATTCCACATTTTCTCCAAGTGTACCTAGAAGGAAGGACAGGTGAATTTAATCTTTCCACACAGAGAAGAGCTTCTGGTTCTCATGCAACTATTATAGAACTAGTTCCACAGTGGCACCTCCACCTCATCTACCTGAATTTTAAAAATACCCCAAGCTGCACTTTTATGTGTGCCTATTCCTCTTGACATAGTTAGAGGTTCTCTGTCATTGGACATAAGCATCAGATCACTTATTTCTGCATCTGAATTCAATGTGGTATGAAATAGGCCTAGGACTGCTCATAATAAGGCAGTTCCAACCATAAACTCAATGTGGCTTTGCAGTCTTGAAGGTCAGGGAACTGCTTAATTAATGTAAACATCTCTATGCTTAGGCAGCTGCTAAGTGGGTATTGTTTGGATTTCAATTTAAGAATTAGAAAATCAAACTCCAAACAAATCTGGGCTTAGGTGCTTTAGGATTCTGACTCATGAGCAGGTCAGCTTACTCTGGGATGACTCACCTGTCACTGGAATAGCAGTTGCCAAACTGCCAAAAACTTGTAGGGTGGCATATTAAGGGAAAACCAAAATTGGTCCCATCCCAAGGGAAAGCAAGCAGTTAAGATCCTTAGATCCTCTTTGGATCTAGACCTACTTCCCAAATGTCCATCTTAGCAAGCATCAAATGGGATCTGTTTCTAGCATGTCAGCACAGAGAAGAGTTTGAATGGAGACAGAGACAACTACCATCTCATTCTTTTGTAGATTAGCACACAAGCTTGAGTTAATGCAATTTCAAAGGACAACATCAAAAAACTTGCACGGATGCCATCAATGCTGTATATGTGGTCTGAGTGTAATGTCCAACTCAATCACTACCAATGAGTCTATCAGCTTTCAAATGTACTTAATTTATGTAGGAAGAAATCTGATTTTTTTTTTTTTTTTAATAATGAGATTTATTGAGCTGAATAAAAAATGTGAAGTTTTTCTGGATGTTCGAAATTCAGAATTTGTTGTTACAACACTAGCTAACTGAATTTTGAGCACCATAAAATAATTCTAATTTTAATTAGTGTTTTCTATTCTTGTTCCAGGAAATGACAGACAACCTAAGCAATGGTGGCCCACATCTGATTTATAATGGAAGTGTATATTAAGAGATTTTTAAAAGTTCCATGGAAAGAAGTGGTTTTAGAATTTCCTCCAGGAAAAAAAAATAGACTCCAAGAAATTGAGAAAATGGGACTATTGTAGTTTTGTGGCTTAAATGTCACAACTGCAGACCTGCACAGTTGCAATTCCCTTTTAGAACTATATTCAAAATTTGTCTCCTAAACATTTTGCGGATATACGATATTTATTCACTTCCTGACTACTGTCTTTCAGGTTTTTGTCTGAATAACTTTTCAGAATTATGATAGTATTTGAAGTGGACTTCTCAAGACTCTTATTCTCATGAAGACTCAAAAACCAGAAAAAAAAATTAAACTGGACCACATTTAGCCAGCTCACAGGAGAAGGCAGAGGAAAAATGGCTCAGGGGAATCTTTTTCTCCTCTTCACTTAGCAGCATCTGGTGTGATATGATGGCTTCAGGTCATGGTATGGTACAGTAACACATCTGCACAGTCTCCCTCCGCACATTTTGAATGCATCCTGCCTCAGTTTTCCCAGTAGATCATATCAAGAGAGTGCAAATTCCTCTTCCAAAAGGCTCCCATTTCACATCCAGAGAGTAAATGAACAGTATGCTGAAAACAACACCAATGTCTTTGTTTTGAAAGACAGAATGCTCTAAGAATGCCATAAAACAAAACCTCAATAATGCCTTGTTGTAAAGAAATTGTAAATATTTCCAATTTGTGAATGAAGTATATTTCGTAATTTGTTCATAAAAGATGACAAATAAAATGAAAACTAAATGAGAGATTTTAGAGAGATCTTTTGGGTTTTTTTCTTGCTAGAAAGATCTTACAAAGCTGAACTGTAATGCTTGCAGTTTTGCACAACACGTTGAAAAGTTCCTAAAAGTGTGAAGCAAGCTCAGAAAGGAGAAAAATGAACAGAGGCACAGTGAAGGTCAGAACATCCTGGCAATTCTTCACACCCACAACAGAGTTTGGAGTATGTTAAGGCAGCAGCTTTAACTGACCCCAAACTTTATTGTAGGATCTACTGGCTCATATAGCCATGAAAAATTGAAGATGCAATCTGTAACCGAACATATACAGCATAATATACTTAGAAAATATTCATATAAAATTACTCATATATTACAGAGTGATACAGAATTTTTCAAGTCTGTAAGGGAGTTTGCGATCTAATTACAACATGAGAAACACCTTCACTGTTATTTAAGTCTCTCATTTAAACTTCATGCAAATTAGTTGGATGGCTAAGCTTGTGAGTCAAAAAATAGTCCCACCTTGTAAGGCGTTTCTTCACTTATTTACTGCCCCAGAGAGATTTTGAATCTCCTCAAAGGTCCTGATATCCTGATATTTATTACATATATTAGAAATTGCTAATGAGATTGTTCAAGTTCATAAGGAATACAGATACTGTCATAGCAAAATAACTAGATGTTAAGGCATCTCTGCTCAAGGAGATACTCCCCTTTCCAGGTACTACCATTCTTCAGACTGTCTTCTTGATTACATTCCAGTTTTTTGGGCTCTTTATACGTGCCACTGCCCTTTCAGTTTGACACTCCTCTTCCTCTGCAGCAGGAAACATGGAATATATCTGTCCCAAGTATGTGCCCCTGTCCTGGTTTAAATGTAAACCTGCAGGAGAAATGAACCCAACTCAAAAAGAGATTACAAGTCAGAGTTACAATTTAATAAAAAGATTACAACAAATACACTGATACAGAGAAAAAATTGGTCTTAATCCATATGTATAATGCAGCACCCTGGGCATGAACAGAATCGTGTTCATTAGCCCCTGTGCTGAGCACCACGTGGTGCCCCTGAGCACAAAGTGAAAGGAAAACCTGTTGGTGAGGATGACGGTCGCAGTCTAGTCAAGAGTGGCAGTCGCAGTCCTGTTGAGGTTCTGGTCCAACTCTGAATCTGATGAGTGGTACTCCAAGTTCCAAGCCCCTTATGGGAACATTTTTGCTGCAGCTCCAGACACAACCTGTCAAGGCAGGACCACTGCCTAAATGGTGTGGAGGAATTCATGTATGCTGAAAAAGCCACACTGAACGTACAACCAGAGGAAGCAGGTCTGTAAGAATCCTTTCCCCATTGCATCAGTAAAAGCAAAGGAAAGCAAGAGTAAGGTAAAAAATTATTCAAAAATCCACCTCGGAACTACCTGGCTGAGGTTCATCACTACCTCTGTAGGACAACTGTAAAATCACAGTTCACACAGAGGTCTTTTGCGACACCTCAGGACTAGGAATGGTAGCTCCAGATCCTGGAGTAGTTTGGAGTTGCAGTTCAGACTCTGCTTAGGAACGACATGAAAAAACAGACCATAACATCATCCAGTTACTTAGCGCAAACACTTAATTTCCTGGCATGTTAGTGAGAGCACAGGATAGTGCAGGGAAACAGGTGATTCTTCTATATCCAACGCAGTAGACCAGTATAACAGCCGCTTTCTCATGCTTTGGAAAGGAAAGGGGGATACATTCGCCAAGCTCACAGTGTTTGAAGACTTACTGTAACTTATGAAATACAACTACACTGCTTCTGCTGTGTTTCAGGAGGTGCTAGAAGGAGAGGGAAGAGATCTGGACTCCAGATTCTGTTAGGGATTTTTTTCCTTCTTTTGGTGCTAAGCCTGTATAACACAGAAAAACTAGCTAGTCCCTGCATTAATAAAAGCCTTGAAAATACAAATGTGGAATTCTAAAGACTTGCAAACAAATGTGGCAGACTGCTTTTACCTGAGACATAGAAAGAGGATCAGGATTCTTAAGTTCAAAGTAAATAACAATAATATATGGATGTGGTAGGGGAATTCTAGGAAAACTCTGACTTTGTTTAAAGAAGTTTTGTTCCATAACTGCATGGAGAGTTCAACTGCAATGGAAATATTTTCTGTATGTTTTCATTACTGGTACAGTTGAAAGGACATTCATTATACTTATCCAACTGCATGAAAAACAAAACTTTCAGTTTTCAGAATAAGACCAGCGAATGTGTCTACACCAATAGCTTGAAGGCTGGGTACCAAAGTCCATGTTCATATAAATAGGGTGAAACATGTATTGCCGTTGACACAGTTATGTTTGATTCATGCTGCTGTAAAAGTAGATGCTGGCTCAGATTCTCTCAAAGACAGTCAGCTGTTATTTACTAGGTCAAGCAATACTCTTCCTGAAGGGACTTACTTATTGAACTATGTGTGTAAGACTTAGCTGATAAGTCCTTGATGTATGTTTCAATATTTTAGGCTATATTTTAGGTTACACTTTGCATTTCATTGAACCCCAGCTGATGAGAAACACACATATGTTTTGAATTTATAACAATTGACAGTTCTTATGGCAAACTGTGCAGAAAAGTGTGTATAATATGTTTTAAATATCTGTCTTGCTCCATCTTCAATATGTATTTGTTGCATTAGGACACATGAATTTTCCTTTAAATGGTCTGGAGAGGTATGAGGAACCGTGGAGCAGACCACATTCAACAGGAAATCGATATGCAGTAAGCCATAATCACAAATAGTCACACTGATACTAGAATTTTCCCTGAGAGTGTGATTTTTAAGATAGAGTGAAAAGGGAGTACAAAGGTTCAAGCCATTTTTAATCCTTTCAGATCCCAGTCCCAGACAGGTTAAGGAGTTAAAAGTAGACTTTTATAATTAAAAGCTTAGAAATATCTAAAAGCAGACTGGTATTAAAACTACCATATCATTGTGGATGTTTCTACATAATCTTCCTGTCTAAAATGATTCTAGCTAGCTTTCCTATTTTGTATTGAAGTAACATCTTCAGCTCCACTATAAACTTCCAACATGAGCCAACCAATGTGTGCAACCAAAGCTGTCATACATGCATCTGGAGACAGATTTCAAAGAATATTTTTAGAACTTGTAAAACGAATAACCAGACAGACTCAGAGTCTCTAGAGGGGCAGGAAAAAAAAAAAAAAGCAAAAGCAAAACAAAAACAACACCCCCCCATCCCCCCAGAATATTTTGGTAGAACATAATTTGATGCTAAACCCATCCTAGTTTAATATTATCAGTCTGAGAAACTCTAAATTATCTTGGGAAGATTGCTCAGAAAGGCGTCTTTCTCTCCTAATTATAAAATTATGAAAATGAGATTTAGTGTTCTGAAAGAAAAGAAGAAACTGGATGAGATGAATCAGTACCTGGAATTTCAGCAGAAACTGTGCCTGGAGATACTTGTTTGGCTATGAAAGAGTTTTTCTGCTACAGAAAGAAGCAGCTTTGTCTTAGAGCAAAAAGTCCAGAGAGCTGCACCAAGGTCTCTCTTGCCACTTCTCATTAAAATAGTCAAAGAAACATTGAAGACACTGCATAGACACACCTACTTCTGCCAGAGAACTAGCAATAAGCTGTGCAGAGTACCCTCACGGTTGCTCTGCAGTTCCCTCAAACAAGCTCTGAGAATATACAAAGTGGTAATCTTTACATTACATTTGATTTGCTTTAAGGTATCTTTTATGTCATTTAACCACAGAATTATAGCAGGCTGCCTTAGTAATTTTGCTTTGTAACCAGTACAAGGTTTGATGTTTTGGTTTTGGGTTTTTGTTGGGTTTTTTTTGTTTGTTTTGGTTTTTTTTCCCCAGAGATCACCCTGAAATTAATTTACAATTCTGCCATAAACTGCAAAATGTTTCTTTCTAAAAATACATGCAGTTATGAACATGATGACCAGGTACATTAATTAAAAATAACTCCTCATCAAGAAAAATAGCTATTTTGATGAAGTGGCATAAAGCCCATGGGAACATATTAGGAAGGCAAGGAGAAAGAGGGACCATAAACAGAACTGAAAAAACTTTGAACTGCAAAGTGTCACTACAATTTCACTGATATAAACCAGGTGTGTGAGTCAACACAACTTCTCCCTGTACTTTTAAGAAAGCATACACAGATTTAAAAGGAGCTGAGAGCCATTAGTATTTCCTGTCCTTTCTCGTATCCCATTACTAGTAGCTAGTGTGAGACAAATCAAATTATGTTACCACTACCACAAACTTCTTCAGCTTCTCTTCCACATCATTAGGTGAACCCTTTTTCTCTCCCTCTAAATTCATGCTGGTTCAAGCTAGGAGGTCATGTCCTATATCTACCCTTATCTATTATCTTCTGCTAAAATACAGCTGTATCCTTTAAAGTGTTTAGTATTGAGTCAATTCTTACCTTCCTTGCCCAGAGAAAGCAAACACTCATCATTGCCTTCATTTTACAGTGAGATTGCAAGCAAGGCAAATCTAAATCTAAACCATGAAGTCCAAACCTGTAGACTAACAGTATTAAATTCCTGTGGTTTGCTACACTTACTGATATCATTATCTTCCCCCCTAAATCCAGGAATAAACTCCAGGAATGCTGACAGATAATATTTTTTCTGAGGACTACTAACTGTGTAACACCCTGGAAAAGTATGTGTATCAGAGCTCTTTTGGTAACTATTACACATAAAGGACAGTAGGGTAATACTTAAACCCACACTATGGTGGCAGCAGCAGAGATCTCAAAATGGTGCAGGAGTTCTGGATCTAAATGCTAGAAAAGGCGTCAGGTTCTGTATGATTGTATTTATGCAATGGATTGTTTTGCTTCTAGTTTATGCTTGCTAAAAATAATGTATAAACCATGAATAAAACTGTTGAGTTTGTAAATTAAGACATTCACACAAAAAGAAATCCATAATGGATTTTAAAACTGGAAATAAACTTATGATTAACTTTTCCTTCTGTATAGCACAAGATATGACACTTCATATTTTATCTGACAATTCTTTCATCAACCACATCTGTCGAAGAAACATATTTTTACATCAAAAGATGTTATCTATCACCTCCCTTACACCAATGAGGACAAATTTTCCCCCTTTAAAGTGAATTTTTTCTATGCAAATTTTCTAGGCACTGGTTCTCACTATGCTATTGTCTGCTAAATTAAGGAGGCTGGGAGAAACTAGGATCAAGTCATGTCTTAACCTTTGCCTGGGTAAGCTTCTTAAGTTCTGTCACTGTGGGGTGGATTTTTATATATATATATATATATATATATATAAAACTTCTTTCCTAAACCCTTTACAATTTTCCCATGTAAACTTTTTTTTCTCTCCTGTGCATAGGAATTATGTCAGTATCTTTAACATCTTATCCCATTCATTCCTGCCTTTATCAGTTTCATTGGACTGACAGCCAGCAGGCTGGGTTTTCATCTCTCCTTGATTGCTCTGAACTAATCATTATCCTATAAGGTTTTTTTAATTGAATAAATTCCCTATTCTTTCACCTT
Source organism: Margarornis squamiger (assembly GCA_035222235.1). Taxonomy (NCBI): domain Eukaryota; kingdom Metazoa; phylum Chordata; class Aves; order Passeriformes; family Furnariidae; genus Margarornis; species Margarornis squamiger. The sequence continues at coordinate 30,225,696 of JAWWTY010000077.1, read as the reverse complement.
TCTCTCCCCAGTTTCTTCACAGACAAACAGCCTATTTTACCTGTAGGAGTAATGAGGAAAATAATGATTTTTATATATATATAGTTTAGAATCTGTCTCTTTCCCTAATTTCCACCAATGGATAGACAAATCTTTTGTATAAATTTGTTGCAGGCTGGCAAGTTTAACACCTAGGTTCTTAAAAGGTTCACACTACACCTTAAGGAATGCTATGGAGCCCCTCTAATCCTCAGATGCAGAACCAGATACAGTGAAGTTGTACTATTGAGGCACTCCTGACCTGAGCTACTTGACCATGCTGGGAGGTAGGGCTGACAAACCTGGACACAGAACCACACACACAGACACACACACGCACGCACACACACACACACAAATACACTGCTTCTGAACATTGCAGATCATGCACTCTGTGGCACAGGCACAATTACACTGCCTCTAATCCATGCCTAGCTCGGCACAGACAGAGCTCTGCTCTTGCTAGCTTTCAAAGCCAGCTGTCAAACAAATCTGAAAGACTACATAGAGATTACATTCCCAAACGCCAAAAGAAAGATGCTTGCCTTATTTTAAATGGCTTTCTCAAGAGAGAATGACCTTTCTTTCCCTCTCTCAGGCTATATGTTAGCTTTTTCAGAGTCTATGCTATGGATTCAAGTCATAACAGCCTCTTGGCAAGTAATGGAGCCAGAATGAGCATCCAACAAAACAGCTTCAAGGATATATAAATACTAATTTGTCACAATTTGCCATTCAAGAAAATGTTGCAACAGTCTGAACTCTGTGGTAATTCTATGGCTGCAGTGATGAGCTTGTATAGGCACAAAGGAGCCAGTTGCAGAGAAAGAAGGTTTAAGGGTTTAATGATGTATTGGCATGTCATACTTGTAATGGGAGTGAAAAAAAACCCCAAACACCCAAAACAGCAACAAAAAAACAAACAAAAGAAACAAACAAAAGAAACAAACAAAAGAAACAATGAAACCATAAAAATCCCAAACCAAAACCAAACCAAACGCAACACAAATGTGTTTGTTCAAGGTATCTTTAAATTCTTCACTTTCATTGTAACAATTTTTTTGTGTTCAATTTACTTTTTTATGTCATATGCCTGTGACTGTCATATGCTGTATAATATTATATTCAATATTTCATTTGAAAAACCCACACACATAAAAAACAATGAAAAATAATTAGTTGTTCATGCTTCATGAGCAAAAATAGTATGCACATGTACCTTGAGGCCCAGCTTCTCAAATACTAAATTAACATCTCTTTTGAGGACTATATATAAAGATGTGATTAACAACCTGCTTCTACTGAGAGTAACAGAACTAAGATTTATATTTAAAATTAAACCTGGACAACTGTCTGAAACAAGGATTCTAACACTCAAATGAGTCCAATGACTAGCAACTATTCTTGGTTTGCAGTGGTGTCAGTGTGAGAATCAGAGCCTTAATCCGCATTGCCCTGAACACTGCAAAAAATAGAAACTGAATGTGCAGGCACAGAAGTGATCAACAGAATAAATGATTTTCATAAGTACAGATTTACTGAAGGGAGAAAAAAAAAAAAAAAAAAAAAAAGGAAGGGGCAAAGAAGGGGTTTATACTGCTTTCTCCGCACTTTTCCATCAGCACACAATAGTGAAAAATGCCCATTTCTATCAGTCAATGCAATCACAGCTGCCTTGTCTGCACAGTCCTCTGATGTAGACTGCACTGTCCTTCACCCCTCACAACACCTACATTTAGAGCCTGCAACATTTGCAAGTCTTTAGGATGACTCTTTTTAATGGTTCCCTCAAATACACTGCTCTTAACCCAGAGAAATGGTTCATGCTTGAACGCTGAATGTTTGTTTGGAATGATTTACTTTTGGTTTCAAGTAAGTATACATTCTGGGGACTTCCAGGATATTTATTGGTTCTATCAAGGAATGGAAACATAACAGATGCCCACCAGCTTACTGACAAAGAGAAGAGGTTCTGTCAAAACAGCACATTTATTTGGAACAAAGAATTTAATTTTAAATCTCCTTTTTGATGACACTCATATTTTTGGCATTTACATTTCCAATGTTTATACTACTGTCTTAAGAACACTTAAGTAAAATCTTATTTCCAAATAAAGTTTCATAACTTGGCAGACTTGTGCTCTCTCTATAAATCTACGAATTCTAAATATTTTTCCATACAAATATATGTAATATTTCCTACAAAAAGTGTGTGACAGCCAAGAAGTTTAAGTGTTCTCAATCTATAAACCTGAATAAGACAGCTCATCCAAAATAATGCATCCACCCAGGCATAATTACAAATATACATGTCCAGTAAAGGTAAATAAATACATACCTTCAAAGTATGAAATAGCAGTGACTTGCCAGGAAAATTATACTGTGTATTAGAATATCCCATAGGTTCATTGGAAGGCAGTTGTGGCGAAAAATTATAGGAGACCTTTTCCTCCCAAGAGTCTCCGTAGTTCTCTGTTGAGTTGAAAACTAGCAAAAACTGAGGAAGGCAGACACTCCAAGTTGTCCTCTTTGCTGGGATGCACAGAGCCAGGCATGGAGGAGGCTGCCACGGAGAGCTGTTCAGTTCCTTCTGTCACCAAGCATCTGTGGAGATGGTCCAAAGATGTGTAACACTAATGTGGGCATCTTGCCTCCTGCTCTGAGACACAGAATGAAAACAGAATGAAGAAAACAAAAACAGAATGAAAAAAAAAAAGTGTATTTTTCCAAATGACAACCTCATGTGCCACGTGAACTACCACTGATTGCACAGGGGGTGACTGCAGAAGCAGACTCACCAAGAAAGAGCTCGGTGCTGGCTTAGTGCAGATTACTCAACTTTTTGGACAGCTCATCAGCAAGAGATTAGGAACAGGCCTAAGTGTGGGTTTAAGTGTGCTGAACCCGGTGACCTTCAATGCTCATAGCTTCCAGCAGCAGGTCAGCCTGGCTGCTGCCACCATGCTGTTGTGGAGGAGCTGACCCTTGGCTCCGTGTGAGTTGGGCTGCACCACACCTGGCTCATCTGGCCATGAAGAAGCTGGGAGCACACTAAAGCACAAAATGTCCTCATGCCTCTGGAGTTTGGCTTGAGCCTGGCTAGGCTAGTGAACCCCAGTATGACAACAGGTCTGGATTTTTTTATAAATCCTCCAATGAAGATAGTATAATGTACTGAAACCGAAGCTAAGCACAATTTGACTGTGCAAAGTTAAATCCCACAGATGAGTCCAATACAGTGTAAAAAGGCATTAGATTCTGATAAACACTTTGGGAATCTGCAAACGAGGGCTTGCAAGCCTGATACCATACGTGCCTTGTGTCCAAAGTTAATTATGTATTTGGCTAACCGGGGAGAAAGGGGCAGCTTTGCCGCTTCAGAGGAAATATTTCTCCTAATCCAGAGCTCCAAATCTTTACCTTAAATCAGGAACCTGTGAAGGAACTGAGCATTTAAAAACTCAGGCTGCCTCAAGAGGACTTCAGAGTTCTACCTCTTGAACCACAACTGGACAGCAAGAGCCTGTTTTACTCAGTCTGAATGCATCCAAATGCCCATTCCCACTTCTCCCTAAAGGTTATGCTGGGAGGCCCTCTTCTGTCAGAATGAAACATGAAAGATTTACTGCACAGAGGACCACACAAAGCAGCACTTCTCCGGGAACTACTGACTAGGACAGTCAGCTGCAAGCCTTGAATTTTGCTGTGGACTTGTCACACTGTTTCTTTCAGGTTTTGATGCTGGGGCTTCTTTCCTCCATCACTGCCTAAGCAGAAAAATTTCTCATGCTTTTTAGCAATTTGGGTAAGTGAAAAGAGAATCCGATATGAGAGCAGGATTTTGTTCACACTGCATTTATTTTTCTTTTCCTACTTTCACCAGTCTAGGGAACATTAAAATTGTATCTTTGTCATGACTGTCATAGAAGAGTCCCTGATAGTCATGTTTTGTTTTGCTTTGGTAGTTGTGTGGGTTTTTTTGTAATTGGTTGGTTTGTGTTTTTTGTTTTGTTTTGTTTTTGTTTTGGGGCCTTTTTGTTTGTTTTGTTTTGGGTTTTTTTTTTTGGGTGGGGGAGGCCTGTTACTGATTTGCTTTGGGTTGGTTTTCTTTTTTTGTTTGTTTGTTTGTTTCATTTGAGGTTTTTTTGCTATAAACATGACTTTTGAAATCTTGGAATTTTTACATGTGGCTGGACGGATATGATGGTAAGCAGTTGAACCAGGTCAATGAGAACGTTGTGACATGCCAGAGTAAACCACGAACTCAGCAACAAATTAAGGGAGAACAAAAAATCTTCTCTTTAAACTAGGACGACCTGGCCATTGCCTAAAAAATATGCTATCTGATCTTTAACCTTGACATTCAGAGTTACTGTCAAGTGATACCTTAGCACTGAGTCACTCAGAGGTAACACTCAAACAGTTTCTAAGAGCTACTATAGGCACACTGCACTGGAGGTTGCCTAACTACAGGTGCATTTGCTTCAGCAGCTAGAGCTGCTGTACTCAAATGCAAACGGTGACATCAAGTTCTTCAGTAACCACTTGAAAAAATGACTACTAGTTTTTATTTTCCTGAAGGTAGATAATACTGTTATTGATAGTCAGAGCCTCAGCTCTTCTAAAAACATCATATTATAGATTTTCTGAAGTAGTATACACTACCTGAGAAGAACAGCAGAAAAATACTAAATCTAGAATTATTTTACACTGATGCAATTACTTTTATGCTTGTCTTCAAGCACAGATTTAGGAAGAATTTATTCATAATTTAGGCAGATTTTTACACACAAAATACTGATTAAAATTATTAAAAGCTTATATTTGAGTTATCTAAGGTTATTCCTGGAAAAGGAAGCCCAGTCATTCTGGAAAATGAACAGGATAAACAGGCAAATGCTATAATGCTTATTCAGCCTCTTTGGCTTACAATATGAGAACAGAATTCCCATCAGATTTGAGGTATTTTTTTCATTCTTGTGGGATAGAAATAAAAGAACAAGTATTTGACAAACAAGTCCATATTCGATCTTATGACCCTATACAAGACTATACAAGACTAAAACTAATAACATTTTTGAATCTCAAGAAAAAAAAGCAACTCTCTCTCATTTCCATTACATTTGGGGAAAAGGCTTCAACTTTTCCATTCTATCAAGAGAAAAGCATATACCCTTAACTGCAGAAGAAAATACAGACAAAAGAAAACAGACTAATTTGTTACCATAAAGACTTGATAATAATCTACCAGTTAAATTCTGTAGATAAAATGAAAAAAAAAATCCACATAACAATTCCTCATCCTTCTTATTATTTCTCAAATATCAACTCATCTGAAATTCACTTGCAAAAATCAGATTGCAGGACAGGGGCCTTAGTTTAAAAGTAGCCTAGGAGATGTAATCAACTATCTTTCTTCCAAAAAGATGGTTACTTTGGACCTCTTTTAAATGGCAAACTCCTCAGATTTGGAACCTGGTCTCCTGGCCAGAAGGATTAACAGTTTTCCATTAAAAACACAGATGCAAAATTAGAAACAGAACTGCAAGTTAAAAGTTTCTGTGCCTCAGCAAAATGTACATTATTTCTAGAGTTTTTCTGAGCAAGGATTTAAGTCTAATCGTCTCAGTGTTCTTCATTTCATTATAAATGTCTTCACAATTTTTTTTCTAACAGCCTATGAGCACTGAAAAGAGAGAGTAATCTACTACCAGTAGAACTAGAAGATTATTTTGTCTTCTGTAGCATCTGGAAGAAGTACAGAAGTCATAAAGCAGGATGACAAAAAGACACTTTCTACTCCTAAAATTAATAGCAGCTGACTTTTCTGGAGGCAATCCCCTGTGGATCCTTAATTCCTACCTTTCCTGACAATTTTAAACACACTGGAGTAAAAGGTTGCTAGAAGTTTCTCAGAATACGAACTGCAAAATAGCACAGCCAGATTGTTGCAAGACACCTCATTTACCGCATTTGCAACCTGTGCATTCATCTCATTTGTTAGCACTATTCATTAGAAGCATTCACAGTGCTGTAGAAAAGCCTTACTGTTCTTTATGTTGGCATAGGCTGCTTCCCTCCCTTGTTTCTGTGGCAACATCACCTCCTGTATATGTGGGAAAAGTATACACATTATTTGCTCTACTTTAAGCCAGTATCTGGACACTTCACTCACTGGCTAGAAACATGGAGGAGAAATTCAGAATTAGACCAGCAGCCAGATCTCTACGTGATGACTCTGTTATTGAAACTACGCCTTCAAGCACCAGCAAAGCCAGAGAGGGGTATCAGCCATCCTACACCAGGTTTCTTTGTTTCTAGAGATGTAAGGCCAGGAAGCTACTTAAACACGGTTCTTTCAGTAATACATTTATAGACAAGATATTTTATGTTCACAAGAATAATCACCAGCCACATCAGCCATTTCCCAGCAGACAACGACCTACTTAGAGAATCAGTGGCCAGTGGCAAATCTAGCCAGTCCCTATCTGTTAGGAGATGTCCATCATAAAATCCAGATATAAAATCATAGAATGGTTTGGGTGGAAGGGACCTGGAAAATCATCTAGTTCCAACCCTCCTGCCATGGGCAGGGATATCTTCCATTGGCTCAAAGTCCCGTCCAACCTGGCCTTGAACACTTCCAGGGAAGGGATATTCACAGCTTGTTCCAGTGCCTCACTGCCCTAATATGAAAGAATTTCTTCCTCATAACTAATACAAACCTACCCCCTTTCAGTCTGAAGCCATTTCACCTTCACCTATCACTCCATGCCTTTGTAAAGAGTCCCTCTCCAACTCTCTTGTAGGCCCCCTTTAAGTACTGAAAACTGCTATAATATTTTCCCAGAGCTTCTCTTCTCCAGCCTAAACAACCCCAACTCTCTCAGCCTACCTTCACAGGAAAAGTGCTCCAGCCCTCTGATCATCTTCGTGGCCCTCCTCCAGATTCCCTTTAACAGGTCCCTGTCTTTGCATCATAAACGTCACTACAAATCAAGACAAATTATTAGCTGAAAGAAATTAGCATAATTGCTGTCTTAGCCCATTTCTTTCCCTTTAATGTTTTTCTAAGTAATTTCCTAGCTATTAAAGATTGACCTATTAGTTGCTGACAAAACAAAGCAGAGTCTGCATAGTGTAACACAGATTAAATTTTCAGCCAGTCATGCAGTTACCATCTTTCTTTTGGATGACAGCACTTTTCAGTATCAAGGCTTTAGTGTGCCATCTGGTGGATTTTCAGCATTTTGTATATTTTAAGTACAATCCTGAGATAGAGAGATTCCTGATATATTGATAGGAGTATCTACCTTCTTTGGCCAATGACAGTATTCATCTTAACCTGTATTTTCTCAAATTATATGTTTGTTTGAGAGTAATAACTTAATTCCTCTCCCACTTCCAGTCAAATGAGCTTTTACTGCTGTAACTATCGTTAACTTTAGCTAACCTTTTACACTGATTGATTTTATACCTAATTGAATGGTGGACCTCTCAAAAACAACTTCCACAAAACTAGCCTAACAGAATTCCATATTTAGAACCACAAGTTGGGACCCTCAATGACATCTAGATGCTTAATTCTCGATGACCAAACATGCTAGGATTAGTCTCTATTTGAGATGACAGTCAAAAATACTGAAGCAAACCTATTACCATACAACTTCAAACAAAATCGAATTAGAGTGGTGACTCCTCATTCTAAGTATGACAGCAACAACAGTAGGGTTAAAAAAGGAAAAATGATAAGCCAACTGAAATATTTGAAAAAGAATATAGAGCGCAAGTTTTGTACTGTATCCACCCTTTCTATGCAACCCATTTCCCCTTTTTATAGAGCACAAGTCTTGTGAGATGGATTCAATTTCAAAATGCACTCAGTCCTTTGAGCACACAGTCCTAAGGGGGCACGTTTCTCCTACTCAAGCCCACGGCCACAGGCATTTTTCCATTCTACATGAGATGCAGTATGTGCTGTCGCAGCTGAGACTTACAGGGTTTTAATGCTGGATGCAGGCTGCCCTCTGAATGAATGAGTTGCAGCTGCCACAACAGAGCATCAATGGGCAATTGGGTGGGCTTTCTACTCAACATACAGTGTCAATTCAGAAGGCATGGACAGAAGATGGCAATGACTCTATATGAAAAAAAGACCAGCTGAGAGGTGCTGAATTCGTGGTTGTTAATGACTCTCCTTATTGGAGTCTGGCCTTCCTTTCCTAGAGAAAAAGAAGATAAACACAGATAAAACAGAAGGGAAAAGGACAGCAGTGATTGCAAATGCAGCTTTTGGGTTTGGTCCCTATTGTTACTGGCAACTTGACCACCAGAGAAAAGCAGACTCAGCACAGTCTTATCAGCCATTGTGAGACTTGGCAAACATACCAATGGTTGTACTGTATTAGCCATTGATTTTAGCTGCCTTTTCAGACACAGGCTCACTGCAGTGCTGCTGAGAGGTCAGCCAAGACAGACTTTTTAAGCTGAAAGCTAACATCAAGAAGTGAAAAGATATACAACTAGGGAAGAAAAAGAAGACAAGAGATGAACATAGGGATATCAGGGTTTAAGTGTTATGGTCCAGAGGGTTTTAAGAACTGATCTGTGGCTAGGGGAAGTGGCAGTTGGATTGAGATGCCTCTCATCAGAACATCTTTTACAATCAGGTAACAAAAGCCCAAGTCATACCACGGGACTGAAGTCTCTAGAAGACTGCAAGACAACACTGGTTTTGGTACAGATAGGATATTTTGCATCAGCAAGCAGTGTGACCTGACAGGTGTGGACTCACAGAGAAAAACAGTTTGTGCTGGGACCAGCTATCTACAGAAAAAGAATTTTAAGAAGGCTATTTTGAATTAGCACTGCCCTACCACACAGACTTACTGACCATTAGGATTTAAAGTTCATTCTCCAGATTACTTTAGCCTGACAACAAATGTGGAGGTCCCAAGAGCACTGTGCAATGAAAACCAAGCACAGTAGCAGGGATAAATGGAGATTCCATTAGAAAGCATGGATTTGATCTCTGTAGGGAATTTTCTAGGTCAGAAGTCTGCAGGGATAACCTTGGATTGCTGGAGGCTCAGAAAGACAGAGCCTTTCTGACATCACCTTGTCCACCCTGACTATGGGGTGAAAGACAAAAGTACAAATTCTTGTTCATGTTCTCTTTCCATCTTATTCTCAGTTTTTATTTTAAGAGCAGATGTAGGTTTTTATTATCCTGGGTAATGTTGAGTAAAGCCCTTAGTGTATTATATGTTCTCACTGCAAACTAAATCCACTCATAAATAAGAGTTATAAAACATATATTTCTTTTAGGAAGAGAAGTGCATGCAGTTATTGTATAAGGTCTTCAACCAAGATTGAAAGCACATTGCAAGGTTTAAGTATGATCCAAACAGATGAAACAAAGAATACAGATATTTCTTCCAGAAAGCTGAGAGCATGTAACATACAATTAATTTCAACAGACATTAAATACCTTGGAGGACTAAAATCACAAAGGAATAGATTACAGTAGTTCAAGACATTTTCAATTTTGCAAGTTTGATATGACATCTGAAAGCCATTTTTATGTCAGTTCTCTCACACTAATCCAACTTTACTTGCAGTAAGTACTGCAAATTGTACCATTTATTTTGCTTGCGAAAACTAACGATGTCCTGTCTTCACAGCACGTTCAGTCAAAGAAAACCTTCTGGAAATGTAGTGTTTCAGTAGTTTCAAGGGCTTTTGCATCACTTAACATTTTATAGCGAGTTCGAGGATTTCTGGTATCTGACTAATGCTTATTTTCACAGAACAACAGTGTTTCTGAAGTCTCCACAGTAAAAAAAGGAATTTTAACACCTTTAATGAAACTGATACATCATAAATTTATAACTCTCCATATGGATTCAGTTTGAAAGTGTACATTATGAAAACACATTGATATAAATTAAAATTTAAATCAGCGAGATAATACCTTTTCAAGGTTTTGCACCAGTTCCGTTAAATCAGTTTTAAGTAAAATCTTAAGGCACTGCTGTGCAACTTTGTGGGCATGTACAGTATGACTGATTTTTTCTGGACAGCCTTCAATAGCCAGCCACAAATTCCATCTGCTACAACAGGACAAGGTCATTGTGATGTACAGTGTGCCAGCAACCCTTTTTGTGACTTTTGTAAAAGTTTTATCTTTCTTCTCTCTTCTAGTCTGTGGTTGATCAAAGATTATTATATTACTTGTGAAAACCAACAATGTCTTGTCTTCACAGTACACTCAGTCAAAGAGAACCTTACGGTGATGTAGTATTTTGAGTAGTTTCAAAGGCTTTTTCATCACTTAACGTGAGGAAAAAATCTCTGTATTTCTACAAAATTTCCCATCACATGCACAGGTTAGATCCGGGCTCCAGCAACAGAAAACAAATTCTCTGTTCTTCAAGTTGCCCTGTATGAAGAACGTCACTTAAGGTAACTTGTCACCGCGTCTTTTGCCTAAATCACCAAACGTTCAATTGAAATGTACGATGACACCGTGACACAGCTCCTGCCCAGACCCCCAAAGGCTCTGTTTGTGCCCACGGGGCAGGGGGACGCGCCCCGGCCCAGGCCGTGCCCGAGCGCCCGCCGGGGAGAGCCCGTCCCTCCGCGCCGCGCCTCGGAAGTTCGTCACTGCGGCGGCCGGCCCCCGGATGGAGCGGGGAGCGGGGACGGATGGCTCCTGACGCCATCGCGCCGCGCCGCGGGGCCGCGCTCTGCCCGCCCGCACCATGGCCGTGCCGCGGGGGCCGCCGCCGCTCCCGGCCCCGGCCCCGGCCGCGCTCCCCGCCCCGGCCGCCCCGTCCTTCGGCGCGGCCCGCGGGCTCGTGGGGCGCCGCTACTCGTGCCTGGTGGTGGCCCCGCACCGCAGGCACGTGGCGC
>JAWWTY010000077.1:30145453-30206604 GCA_035222235.1 Margarornis squamiger | reverse complement strand
GAATTTTGGTTACAACCAATAGGAAACTAGGGATAACACCCAATGGGGAAAGGTTTAACTAAAGGCCAATAGGGGGACTTCACATAGTCCTGCCAGAACAGATTCCTGCCCACTAGGCTAGGGAGATAAGAGTTTTCTCAAGGGTTTTTGGGAAGGAGAAGGGTGACTCGGAGGAAAAGACAAGGAATCCATTTTACAATACAGTAAATGCCTCAGTTTTTAAGGCATTATGGCTGGTTTCTTCATTTTCTTCACAGACCCATTTCTGGCCTGATTTTTTCCCATTTCTGATAGTGCAAGTCCTCTGCCACAGATGATCTCCTCCCATGCCCCAAACTGATATGTCTATAGTGTATCTATTACTGCTTCTAGAAAATTTGTTTCAGCCAGAGACAGTTCAACTCAACAGAGAACTTACTTGAGAAATCTATTTACAAAAATAGCTAAAATGAACTTTCTGTACTGATGGCGAGTGAACTGCAGCAGTTCCTAGCACATAGCAAAGAAACCTTATGAACAGAGGCAAGAATTTTGGTACAAGACTCATTATCAACATCTTTCTCTTTTGTGGATTGTTTTGGTGTATTTCATATGACTAGAAGGTTGAGCTGTGACCTTTGGTCTCTGAATCTATGATACTTAGTAAGAACACAGTTACTACAATAGGACTAAATACTGCACTTCAGAGTTCCTTGCTCTTTATTCCCTATGTTTCTCTATATTTTGTTTCACTGGTGCCTTTGGTGTATGGGAACTACTCCAAGAATATTCATACTACACCTAAAATATGGTGCCCCATTCAAGAGCAGATTTCATTGTGCTGCACAAATTCCTTGAGGAGAGTTATTTGTTTAAGAAGCTCTGGTAAGAGCTAGTGTGTCAGTACTGTGTTGCTTAAAAGCTTACATACCTCATGTGAGCTTCTAAGCAACATTGAAGTTTGGACACTGAAAGAAGCAGATCTTTGTCAAATGCTTTGACTTGAGTTGCAGTTAAGGTTGCATTCAGAAATAATGTTGCAGTTCTGTCTGCAAAGTCATAATCAGTTGGCATGACCTCATTGCAATACGTACACGCACAGCACACACAGCTTCTGGAGACCTGGAGTGCAGCAGTTAGTGGAATGCAGACTGTGCAACTACAGTCCCAGATTTCATTGAAAGCATTGAAAGCTAGTCATTCATGAAGCTGGCTGAATCCAAAGTCATCTTTATTTCAAGAATAGTTGGACTGGGCAAGAGCTGACCATGAAAAGTCAAAAGCCTGTGCTTTTATTTTCTTATAATGAAAGTGTTAGCATATGGATAAATTAAAAATTCTGTATGGATAAGTCAAACCAACATTTAAAACCTGGAGTGAAAAAAAAAGGGCAAATTTATCCTGCATTAGTAAACATGAATATCAATATCAGAAAAACTTTTTGCATCAGCTCCCATTTTGTTTCAGATAACAAACCAGTGACATCTGACCCTCTTTCAGGGTAATGCTACTTTATTTCATTTATACATGAAGATTCATTTTTTTCTCCAGAAACTTGGTCAGTGCTCCAGGAACTCAAAGATGACCGGTTTTTTTGAAGCACTTTTATAGAAAGACAGCTATTTGTTTCCCTGCTGAAAAAAAGCCACAACCCCAAAAACCCAACAACAAAACAAAAAGTGCACAGGTGGTATAGGTATTTTGTAGTTTCTTCATGGAGCCTGTCAACATTAGTTTGTGGATTTGTGAAGGAGGGCATGCTTTTGCCTCTGGTGTATCTACATTCTACCCAGAGAAGCAGTTCAGGACCTCTGCCTTTCAAAGAACTTCCATATATTGTGACTAAAAACGAGTATGTGGAACAGTCTACACTGATGTGTGGAATGCGCTGATACCTGTATTTGATGTGATTGTGTTGACATTAAGCTGAACTTAGCATAAGTGACCTGCTTTATGTCTGTATTACAAAATCCTATGTTTTCCTAATTTTTTTTTCTGAGAAGATAATTCCAGTTTCATATGTATAATTTCAAAATTAATCTTTTCATTTCAACTAGGCATTATTTAAAGTTGAAGTCTTAGTTTTCTTGGGCCAAGGGACAGTTGTAAGGTCTCTGAAGTAGAGAAAAGGGTGCATGTGTTACAGATTTAAGTGCATTTGCACATTCATTTTTTTTACCCATATAGTATTTCTGAAGTACTTACCAAAATATTCAGGTGCTCACAGATTAGCTCTGTAGTCATCTGTGTTGTGGCTATTTCTATCTCACTTCAATGCCTGGTTTGCAAAACCATTGTCATAAATTATCCCAAAATACAGCCCAGCATCATCATATTCATTCTTGATTTATATTTATCCTATAAATCTGTGGTTGTACAATATTATGACGGTGAATGTGAGGACAAGCTGTTGCAAATAACTTTATATCTTCCTATTAGTTAAGTATATTTTCTCAGGCAAAACAAATTTCCCAAAGGCGGTTTTCTCATTTTATGAACAAATCTTAGAAGAGTAATTATTGTATTTGTGAGACAGACTTTTAAAGTTCTGAATTGCATTTGGAAGAAAAGATAGTTGAAAGATGTTGACAAACTGTGCTGAATTCAAATAACAATAACATAACAGCAATAAGAGTGCTCTGTTCCATGAAGGAAGAATACGATTGCCAGTTTTTAGCCAAATAGTAGCAATGGATGTAAAGTGGAAAAACAGTAGACTGAATACCTTTGCAATGTCTTCCATGGGGGTTCTCACTGAACTTGAAGTAGGCTGCAGTTTTAAACATTTTCAGATTGTGAAGGCAACAGGGCACTTCATTGTCACCAGCAAAGGACCGTAGATACAAGCAGCACTTCTTCATATCATAAAGATATGTGGAAACTTGCTGAAGGATTCTGGCTCTCAGAATTTTTGTTTTGAATGCTCCTATAATAAGAAATGCAACAAAAGAAAAAAAATATACTATTGCCTTTTGTAGAATTTTTAATTTGGTGATGTTTTTATTTTGCCTCTGAGCAAAAATATTCTGTAAATATTTCTAGTGCTTAGGAAAACTTGAGTACAGACAGTTCTGATACTTCAGACTTGTTATGTTTCTTTACTGAAACACATTTTGGAAAGTGGTCTAAAAAATTCAATGAATATATGGAAAACTGAGCAGGAGAGATGGATTAAAAAAAAAAAAAGACAGAGAGAAAAAGCTGGGGATTTATTCATAAAGAGTACAAAGGTGAAAATTTCAGTTTAAGTAGGTTTTTGAAATGTAAAAATTTTCCCTGAGAATGAAAGGAAACTTGAAGTCTTCTCCTTAAAGGCATTTTTCTCATCTCTCCATTAAGTATTTTTAGTCCATTCAAAATGCTTCTCTAGTTTTTTGGCGTATGACATAAAACATTTAAAATGTGCAAGTAGTCATTTCAAATTGAGAAGGTATTCTAGGTATCTGAATTGCATTGTTAGTAGTGAAGGATTCTTTTTTTCCTCCCAAATTCATATTCTGGTGAAATTGACTGTTTGTTAGTTTTTGGGTTTGGGGTTTTTTTGGGTTTTTTTGTTTGTTTTTGGGGTTTTGTGTGGGTGGTTTGATTTTTTTTTTTGTTGGGTTTTTTGTTTGTTTGTTTTTTGGGGGTTTTTTTCCCACATATGTCAGAATATGATTTCAAGAAAACTTCCCTGCTCCACAATTACTTTATATGTCAAATCAATATAGGACTTTAGGTAGAGTCTGGCTTGCAGAAGAGTCCTGTCTGTTCTCATGAATTGCCACGTGGTGGAGTATTGCTTTTTCTTTCAGGCTTTTTCCCCACATATGTCATCTAAAGAACTCAAAACTTCTTTGAACCTGTATTTGATGAGAGGAAGTATTTCAGCTAACTGAAATACTACTAAAAGAGACAAACAGAATTTGTATGTGCTCTGCTCATATTTCATATTCTTTCCTTAATTTGTTTGTATAGGAAAAGAGACTTACGTGGCCATGCTGTGAATACAAGCACATGCAAATGCTCTGAGGTGTATGTGCATTTGTTTGTCCTTCTTTAGTAAATTTTTAGTTAATGGCAGTTTAGTTTGCAGGCCTCTGTCTACTTAAATGAAATTGTGAATTCCTGTAAGTTTCATGGGAATTACTTATTGGACAGAGGAGAGATATTATATTAGTTTCTCCCTTTGAAGAAAAAGTGACCCAAGTTCAGCTGTGGTGAACTCAAACCCCTCTGTGGACTCCATGGCAGTGGGAAAAGCTTCAGGGAGAACTTTGCACCTCATTAGGCATGAGGGAAAGGAAGGCATCCTTAGTTCTGGTGCTGAGGAAACAACTTAGTTTTGTCTTTACTAAACTTGGATTGGTTTTTTTGTTTGTTTTTTACAACACAGAATTATTTTGTATATATTCACACCTCTGTTTTTTTCTGGGTTTGCTGTAGACTAGTTTGTTCTTCTTGAGAACAAGGGAAAAAGAGGCTGAAAAGTCCATGTTAGTCTTGAGTTCATCAAGGCGTTTTAGTTTTCACACAAGCCCAGTTAATCATCACAATCTCAGTATTGGTCATACCAAATCTCAATGGCTGACGTAAGACCTGGAATTAAGATTTTAATGAGCAAAAAAGAGGTGAGGAAATTTCTCTGCATACCACCAACCCGTGTAGGCTGCTGTGCTGTTACAATACCACTAGTAGACACATTTGAAATATATTAATGTAAAAAGGGTGACATCAGATTACACTTTCAGCCTTCTGCACTATATCAGTCACAAATTAAAATACAGACATTTTCTTGGTGGTTGAAACCATAACCTAGTTGACTTCGCTGAAAGACAATGTGCTCAATTACACCTTGCTTTGTTCTTAATAAGGTACTCTTAAGTGCTTGTCTGTAGAGCTTCACTGGCAAGGTTAAAAGGTGTCTTAATCCTCCTTAGTGTGTTGAGTGATGTTCCCACCCAAACGTAAATACATGTGTTTTATGTCTAAGCAATGTAAGCATTAGAATCTTGCAGAAAAGGTGAACAACAAATTCTTTACCTCTGGTAATGAAGTACATTTTGAAAGCAAACTGATCCCTGCTTATGCAATGGTTGTGGGGAGTTGTCTTTGAGAGGCTTTTCAGGCTTGTGTGCATGGGGTCTCAAAAACATCGATAAGACTTTGCCATGTGTGTATGAACATTGATCATAGAACATGACAGATTATGCAACTGTGTGCTCTGGAGTGGATGTGGATCTAGCTCAGATTGCTTCAGACTTAGTCATGAAAGTATCCTTTGACTTATTTTAGGAATTGCATGATTTTTTTAAAGTTTAAATAGAGGGTGGTGTTACGGGGATTCTCTTAAAATTCAAATGCAGAAAGCCTAATTCATAACATTAGAGGCAACATTGAATAAATCTGCTGTGAAAGACAGCTAATGGTATATAATGAATTGTGCACTAAACTATGGAAGATGTTCACACTGCTTTCTAGTGGATGGGATATTAAAATCAGTGTAGGACCCTATCAAGAAAAACAGCCTATGTGGGACCAGTTTTTGGACAGCTCTGCTTATTAAACCTCTAGAAAACAGAAGTTTCTCTTTGATAGGCACCACCCATGCTTAAAGACTTCCCCTCTGTTAGACTTACTAAGAAGTGACTTTCACTGCTGAGCTATTTTATCTACTCTTAGTCTTGAAACGTGATCAATATATTTTGAAAAAAAACTTCGAAGTGTCTTTCTGTAAGAAGTTGTTAGTGCTGGAAAATTGGTAGTGTTTCTGTTTTCAGCTACCAGACTTAAATCTAAACCACTTCTTTCCTCTTGAGTTGGCAGATTTTGTAATTGGAAAAACTTTGCACACAAATTGTAAGGAGAGTACTATTCTCACTAGTTCAATATAAAATTAACAGACTGCTTGTGAGATCAGTACTAAAATATTGTTTAAGTGACAAATCAAGTAAATTCTTAGTTTTGTGTGTCTGTGCAATTTATGTGGTATGATTCATAGCAGTGTGCAGCAAAGCCAAGATGGGAAATAGCAGGACTTCTGATGAAGGCCTGAAGTTAAGGCAGTTAGGAGTGTATGGTTAGGAGGTTACAGGAGAGTAAAACTATGGTCTCAGTCTGCTCTCCATAACATAATATATCAATCTGATCAGTATCAGAAGAAAAAGAAATGGTGTTATCTCAGTATTTTATGCTAATTTAGACTGAACATCCTGCAGTATTATTTGGCACTGTGCTATTGGTGTGTCATCTGTCTCCAGGGGCCCCGTCAAAAGCAGAGGAAAGTCTCCTGCTGTGCCAATGCTGTAAAATAAATAACATTCTCAGAAGATTAATACAGAGCTGGAGCACAGAGTGTTACTAGTGTCATAAAACAGACAGTAAAAGGGTTGCATTCTAAAAGACAAGACTAAGGAAATGACTGATCCCAGGGAAGGATAAGTTTGTTGATCTGGAAACATCATTTGAGAAAGAAATGATGAGCAAGTGTCCAACGGCTGGGAAGTTATGAAGGGACACGTGTTCAAAATGCAGATTGTATCTAAACTTCTTCCAAGTACATTAACCTTGTTTGGTCTGGAAATCTCATGAATCTGAATTGTGTTTTAAATTTACACTTATCAGTATTGGTGTTGTTTAGGCTGGATGTGATATTCACGAAAGCTATCTGGAGTGCCTTTTTTCCTTATATTGATAGTCTCATTTTTAACTGAAATTACTAGATAAGTAGTGCATTAATTACTTAAAACAAACAAACAAAAACAAACAAAACTCAAACAAAACAAACAAAAACCAAAACCAAACCAAACAAACAAACAAAACAAACAAAAAAAAAGAGGCAAGCTACAAATGTATGTATTGTGGGTTGACAAATAAATTCCTGTTCCGTTTCCTTGTCAGTTAGGTTTTGTGTCTGATTTCCAAACTGCATTGAAACAAGACTTATGTCTCTCTTCATCCTTCTCCACCACCTCTCGTAAATCAGAGAGCAATCAGCAGTTCCAAACTGCTTACTGTGTGCCTACAGATATTGTAAGTGTTGCTTAACAAGAAGTCAAACAGCTAATCGTAGTCATACACACTGTAGGTAATTTATGGCTATGCCAGAGGCTCTGCCACATGCTCCACCAGCTGGATCCTGCTGTGGAGGATCACAGGACTGTCGGACTGAGCTGCTCCCCCCATCCAGCCTGAGCCCCATCTTTCTTCTCCATGGGCTGGAGGTGTACACATAAGCACCGTCTCGATTCAAAGTATGATTGTAGCCACAGGAAGATGCTACCCAAGAACTGAGTATAATCCTCTTTGAATTACAATTCTGGAATAATTATAAAAGAAAGAAGAAAAACTGTCATGAATTGAGAGAAGAACTGGCCCTTTGATGTTCTTCATCTCAGCCAAAACATGTATATCTCAGTAACGTAAATGATAATTCATCATCTTCCAATCATTAGCAGCTACTCCAGAGATAGGAATGGACTGTTGCTTAAGGCAAAAGTAATTGTTAAGAATTTTGAGAATTATAAGGAAGAGTCTTACCTAGTTCAGGCCAAGGGCAGGCTTTCAGGGCAAGCCAGAGGGAGGCACATGCACAAGCATCCTGGATGCAAGAAGAGCACACCTTGGGCCCTGCCCCACTTTTGCTAGTTGCATGGAGGTTTGGGTCAATAAGTGTTAGCTTTAGAAGGGTTTGACAGTGCTATATTTTTTTTCTATTATTTTAATTTATTTTTATTTTTTTTTAAGAATGCAGCATGTTCTACTTGATCATTGTATTAGTGTAATGGCTTTCTTCTACAACTGTTTCTCAGCTTTTTGGTTATGGGTGTGTTTGCCTGTGCTACAGTAGGTAGCAGCATCCCCAAGTCTCACTTTTAGTCCCATTCTCTTTTTGTCACTATTTTTCTCAACATGACTTCAACAAATTAATCCTATTCCTTCTAATCTTCAAAGATTTCCTTTCCAATCATCACAGATTTCCTTTACTTTTTGCCTGGTTTCTGCAGCTGAAGCAGAAGTTAAATGGGAATTCCCATCTGCCTTTAATGTGCACTTGGCATAATGCCTATGTTATTTCTTTAAAATAATTTCTCCTTTTTAAAAGCCAAAGTTGAAAGTCTAGCCTTGATCAAGTCAATAGGATTTTTGCCATAGAGTAGTGGGGCTACCGAAACCAACCCCAGGGTCCCAGCAGGTATATTTTTATTGTTTACTTTAACCTATGAGTATCAGATTGCCTCTTATCCTTGACTCCTTCATTACTGTCTCCTCAAGAGTCCCTTTAATCACAGAAAATAGGCTTAAGGTGTTCAGTCAGCTACCAGAGGTGGGAATAAAGCTCATAGAATTAAGCTTATTTTAATTTCTTTTTGGGCTTAATGAGTTTTTTATTTGTATGCAGATGTAGTGAGAAAAATGTCTTTTCTAAATACTTTTTTCCCTAGATCTAAGTACCAACCTTTTCATAAGAGAAGCCATTCCAATTTTCTCTGTTTACAGTTTAAATCTACCAGTCTATTGCTTTGCATGCTTTTCCTGTTTTTTTTCATAATTAATAACTGTATTAACATAAAAATTCTC
This sequence comes from Margarornis squamiger, assembly GCA_035222235.1. Lineage (NCBI taxonomy): Eukaryota > Metazoa > Chordata > Aves > Passeriformes > Furnariidae > Margarornis > Margarornis squamiger. Next base: position 30,198,066 of record JAWWTY010000077.1, on the reverse strand, counting down.
CAATCCATTTAACTGATCATGCATGAATATGTGGTGCTAAGATCTCAGGACCTTAAGTAGAAAATCCAGAGGTCAAAACCAAGATTATGTACTTGAGGATCCAGAAAATAGGGAAAAATGGCCATGATCTTCATTAGAAAGTACAAAGCAAGTCAACTGCGGTGTTACAGGGAGTGTAATTTTCATTGTGGGCGGATGGAGACAATAAAAGGTTAGTCCATTATGGTTCCCTATTTCAAGATGTTGTCTGGGTAGCAGAATTAAATAAATTCTTTTCTCTCTCCTGGGTATTAGAAAGTATCTCTATTCCCCTTTATGAATTTGTAATTGGTAGCATCAAGCCCTTAAGCTCAGCACAAAAATCTCTGCAGTGGCTATTCTGGTGTAACATGACATCCTTTATTCCTATATAGTAACAGATGGCATATTAATTTTCTTTTGCTGAAATGCTTACTCTTGGAGCAAGCTGGGCTTTGCTAAAGGGAACTTTCTTCCCACAAAATGATGTATGCTTCAGTTACACATCAGAAAAAAAGATGCAAATTTTTCCTTCCTGTGCCATCAAATGCTACTCTTAGACAGACATTTCTGATGCTTGGCTTTCTCTCAGAATATTTCTGAATATCTGCATGTACTGAGTGCAAAAGAAGGTAGGTTTTAATCTCTATCTGACTTCTCACCATCATGTTGCATACAGCTTTCACATTCCCAGGGATCTGTCCTGAAGCAAAACATCATTCCTCCTTCCCCTACCCTTCTATGATTTGGTCCTAGTTTTTCATTCATATTTCATTGGCTGTTATTTTGACCCTTCAGAATCAAGCCAGTTCTTTGTGCATCATGCAATAAAACCCACTGAGCACTGAATCTTTGTTTAACACTGGCTGTTACAAAGGAAGGATTAGACAATGGAAATAATCCATATTTGATATCAGCATAGTTCAAGCAGGATGAGTGCCAGGGATGATGACTGTGAACCTGAGAGCCCATAGCAGCTCCTGTGAAGCTCATGGATTTATCTCTAAGATAGTTTGAGCACCTTGGCAAGCTTGCTGAGAAACCTGCCAGTTCTGCTGTGAGGACAGCAAGCACATGAAAGAGAACACACCAGCTCTGATTTTTTATTTTTAAAAAAAATGAGACAAATGCTCAAGAGCTCAGTTACATGAATGATTGCAAAGGAGCATGGGACAAGTAAAAAAAAAAAATAGAATACAAAGAGATGAACCCAGTAAAAAAAAAAAAAAATCATACTAAACTCTTTTGGCTTCAATATTTTTTCCTTACAGCTTGATTCTACTTCCCCTTAATTGTTTTGAGGTTTTTTCCTTAATTTCTATTGCATTTTTATTTTTTTTATTTTTTGTTTGTTGGTTGGTTTCTTTGTTTGTTTGGTTTGGTTTGTTTTTTAAATTCTCATTTCTGCCTTTCTAGGGAAAGTAATTTATGAATACCTACATAGATCGTAGGTGTGATGGTGAGTTACAATTAGTTAAATTACGGAAGAACCTTAACAGCACTTGTGGGATGCAACCTATTGCAGCAAAGAGGGGATCATATGTGGTCTCTCTCTTATATCAGCCTCTGTTTTGCCTATACATATTATTTAGGAGGCCATTACAATATCAGACATTCTATTTAATGTGATATTTTGTGTCTCTTTGAAATAAAAGGGCTTCTGGGTGCAAAATGTAGAAGAGGAAGAAGTAGGAGCAAAAGGATTTCATTGCAGACATCCTTACATGTGACGTTCCCATTCCATGTTCCTAAAGTACATATAAAAAACAATACCTGAAAGCTTTATTTATGTAAAAAATAATCCAAAACTTAATGTAGCAACACTGTGAGCTTTGATCAGCTCTTGAATTTACTCCATAGCAGGTATTTGGTACCCATATGCTGGTAAAACTGTTAGCGTATATTAACCGTTCTCCAGGCTACCTCATATGCTTGCACAGCCTTTGCGTTTGAATGTGACCCAGAAAACCAGCGTCATCTTGTTACTGAGTTCTCTAAAATGGAAAGCAAAGAAAGGAATTCCCAAGTGATTATAAATGAAATATTTTTTGCTACGTGTCAGCATGGTCTCACATAAACCCAACAATTTGATGTGGTTTTCCATACTTGCAGGCCTCAAACATTTGGTGTGGTAATAAATATCCCCAAATCTTATGTCATTGATTGTTTGGCTTCAACAATGATGAAACATGGAAAACAAAATAAAGGAACATAAACCTTGTCTGAAATTTATTTGGAGACCATGTGTGAACCATACCTGGCTTTTCAAACTTATCAAAGCTCCTGACAGAAGTGACATATTCAGCCTTAGCCATGTCTAGTTTATCTTGTCAGTGTCTGAAACAGACAGGGGAAACCTTTCAACATTGTACTTCATAAAATTGCAACCAGACTGATAAATCTGTTTATTTTTCCTTTAAATGTGCCCTGGTTTTCATAACAGAGACAGCTTGCATGGATGCTGATGAATGGTTACTCTCCCATCACAGACTTTTATGGACACTTTGCCAAGAAACTTGTTTTGTGAATTCCTCAACTTTTTTTATTTTTTCCCAACACCTGAAAACTTGCAACTGGCCTGGCTTGAAAGCCGCCTTGGAAATTCTACTAAGGCTCTTACTTTGATAGCTAAAACTGACCTTGAAGAATGATTAATGCTGTGTAGGGGTTGATGACATAAATCTGTTAAAATGTTCCTGATGTACAGCTTCACATGCAAGAATGTTATAGTCATATTCCTGTACTGACACAGTGACACTGAACAGAGTAGAGCAGATATAAAGTCTAAAAAGTAAATTAAAAAAAAAAAAACCAACCTCCAAAAGGATTAGAATTTTTTTTTTTTGAAATTTTTACCAAGAAAATGCTTCTGGCAAGAGAATATAAATTATAAATTTAATGAAAAATAAAAACAGGGGTCTTAAAGTACATGGGCACATAATTCTAGTGGTTGCTATCAGGAATGTACGTACTTGCCCCCAGAATTAAACCATCCACTTTTCTGTGCGGTACTGTTTGTAATGCAAAACAATAACAAGCCAAAGTTAAAAAGAAATAAAAGCTCGATTCAGTAGCCCAAGAAATAGGTCCAACCTTTATCTTAAAGTATCTGTGCAGATCTGTCCATTGCTAGTAATTTTGGCTGTAGCTATTTAGAACACATAGGTGAATGCCTTTCTAACCTAAAAAGGAAAATATAAATCAAAAGAAGATAGCTGAAGGAAAGATGATGTACTTTACTTAACTGATAAGAAATAAATGGAAGTTGCTATCCTTAGCCAGAGAAAGTGCATGGATTACTATTTTGCCTCTGTGACTATGGGAAATTAGCTGAATAATTAGATTTGGAGAGGAGCAACTTTTCTAGCTAAGAGGTCTCAACAGTAGCTCGCCCTGTGCTTAATCATGGGGAATTACAATGATGATCTCTTTGCTGTATATTGGCAGTGAGTCTCTAGTAAACATTCTTTTGTTCCAGTGTGTTTTCCTTTGCCTTCAGCAAAATTTTGGATAGTCTGAGGAGTGGTAGACAAGTATCCTAGAAGTACTTAAAGTACAGTTCTACGTGCCAGGGCACCTTTTCTGTTGCACAGATCAATTAGCATGCTTCCATTTACAGCCTCATCCCTTTCACCAGCTCCCATGTCCCCCAACATTGCAGGTCTTTGTGGCTGCACAAAGCTGGAGAAGCCTCCAACTGCAGTTTTAACAATAAAATATTCTCAGCACAGACTAGTTTATACATCTGACAGTTTGGCACCTTTCACATCACTAAATTAGTTTGAAACATTCATCACAACACATGCCCTGGGAGAGGCGAAGGAAGTACTAAGTAGGATTTGAGACTTGGTAAACTTTCTATTTAAGGTGAAACAATGATTTAAAATGACAAGAAAAGGCTGTAAAAACAACTCAGAAAAATAACTTATTTCTATTTAAGACTTGGCATATATAATAGAACAAGAAATGGTACTAAACCCACTAAAATGGGTGTTGTCCTCTTCTGTAAAACTAATTAAAATATGACAAGACTGATTTATGTGAAACTTTGTAAAACCATTCTGCATCCCAGCCTTTCCCCAACTAGAACTTTGTATGCCAAGTTTCAGCTTGAGCCATTTTTAGGGAAATTGTTCCTTAACGCATGAGAATTATATAATGAAGTACTCATATCTTAATCCTAAGTACAGTTTCATATGTGTCATTTTTTAATAGAGCAAAGTATAATACAAAAAACATTTGAGGTGCATAATGTACACATTCTATTAAAACTGCAGTGTGTGCAGAAACTTAAAGAACCTTACTATAGTAAAGCTTTAAATCATGCTACTGTATCTATATCCCAGGAGATAGATTCCTACAATACAAAACTAACATTAACATTTTCGCTAATGCTTACTAGCCTGGCAAAAAGCTTTGTATGATTTTATGGGAGGAGAAGGTAAAAAGCCATTTGTTGTATGTTTTTGGGAGAAGTAATAGTTCATAAATTAAAAGGCAATTTACCAATACCTCTTAAAAGATGAATTTGAGTGGCTTATGAAAATTCACACACATTTTGGCACTTTTTAAGATTTTCCAAGTGATTCAGGCTAGAGTGGAGGTGCTCCAATAATTTTGTCTTTAGTTCTTTGACAGTTTTTTGAGACCTTGTTGGGTTTCTGTGATCTGAGAGTCTCCTTTCAGTTACACCTTGAAACTTCATGATGTTTTCATTTACAAGACAGATAACTAGCATGACTTGTCTGACTATTATGAAGAAAAAAAAAAAAAAGAAGAAAAGAAATCCCCACAGACCAAAGCATAATATATTTGGATTCTAATGGTTCCCAAAGTGGAAACTCTTAATAAACCCATGTATTTTTTACAGAATTTAGTGTTAGTGAAGTTTTAAAACAATTTGTCATATTCATGTTCATGAAAACACAGAGGATTGTTGCGAGGATTTTTTTACTTTTTGCTATCTATTTGAGCTCTATATTAGAAAATAACATGAAGGTGAGTAGCAATAGTTTTATTTAGCCTAGAGTTCTTAAAGGGTGAATTAAAAGGAGCAGTGGATTTGGATCTTAGTCTAAACTCTGGAACAAGACAAACATATTTGGAAAAAAAAGAGCTAAAAATGTGCTGTAAAAATGTCTGGTTTGATTTTCAAAGTTCAAATATGAAAAAACCAGGCAAACAGCATCAATAGTGAAAAATGTGGCTGACTAACTTTTTTTTGTATTAGTAATTTAAAGAGTTATGAAGAGTTCAGAAAAAGTAACCTTTTTGTCAACAATATTAATGTCTTCTATACTGTTAGTTGCACAGAAATATCTTGGATGGCCCTGGTTTTTTTGAAATGACCTTTGCTTTTGACATCTCTAAATCCTTACTTGGCTTTCTTATTACTCATGATATAACCAACATAAGATGGTCAATATTTGGATGATCTAGTTCATTCATACAAGAATATGAAAATCAGTCAAAGACCAGATAGAAAACCCTCTTCTATTTTTTCCAAGGTGTGTCTAAAGACAGTTCACTACCCTGACATCTTCAGTCATTCAAAGCATCAGATTTACACAGTAGCTTTAATTCTACTTGGAGTAATGCTGAATAGAGGATTTAAGTGGGGTTATATTCAATTTTATCTGATGCTTTTTTCTAACCTTGATGTAATCCCCTTCTTCCCTAATCATTGCAAAAAGAGATAATTTATTATAATCATAGGGAGGGGGAGAGAGAAATAAAAATAAACAGCAACATCTGTTCCTAACTTTTCATTTTCTCAAAATTTCTTTATTACTCCACTTCCCTATGTGTTTCTCTTTCAGCCTACCAGAAATACAAGACGTCTATTATCCTCTTTCTATGTAATCTTATATTTTTGGAACCAAGAAACAGAAATATACGTTGGCACTTATTTCTCAAGAAAAGAAAAAAAAAGCAATAAGACTCTGTGGTGCCATGTAAGATAGACCAAAATACCACTTGTCACTTTTGGACTACATCACTGCACCCATCACAAGGGTCATACTACCACTTTTCGTGTTTGTGTAACATCTACCTAAAACACTGTGAATTCTCAATTTTTTGTCACTTCTTTCAATATCACATCTCTTTAGGCTCCCTGACAAATAAATATTCAATTCATCTTGCCAAATTCAGTGCTGTCAAGGTCATTAGGATTATTCAGATCCAAATAGGATACCTGAGTCAAAAAATAATATAGTATATCTTTAAAACCACTCTTATTTCAATCAGGGGTTCTGTTTTGATACTCTCACTTTTTGTTGTGCATCCCAACAGGACGACATTTAGTGATGCCATCTATAAACTGAATATCCTTTGGTCTTTGGCATTAACTGTTGGGAGAACTCCTTTGTGAACCAAACCTGTCCTCTGTAGACATATTGGGTCTCCCACATGTTGGTACACTGTGTTGTATTCTTGACCTAGACTATGACCCCATCAAAAAGTGTCTTTTGTCCACTATAGATCAGTAGGAGAAAGTAACAGCCAATAACAAACAGTAACAACAAACCCTATCTTTTAGCTGAGCACGGTCTTTGCTCTCAGTAGAGGGCAGGACTAGTACCAGTATTATATGAATTGAGCATAAAGGACTATTTCATAGACCTGGCAAATGTGCTAACCAGCCCTTTATAAATCTATGAGACAATGCCTAGTCCTGCCTAGAGCAGGACTTCTGAATGCATTCACACAAGGCACACCTTATCACAGTGACATAGCAAGAGCACAGACTCCGCCAGAGAACTACTATTAAATCCTGTGTTTGTAGGCATCCAGAAAGGTGGGATTAGTAACACAGGTTAGGAAGAAGTCTCCAGCAGCAGAGCAGAGATTTTTAAATTACATTTGTGTTAAATAATGTCCTAGTCAAAGTATTTGTAGTGCTGTGGTTGAACAGTACTGCACACTGTTCAGTCAGCATTAATCTTATCAATCTCAGACATGGACTTCTACCAACACTCTGAGGAACAGCAGGAGTCTTTCAGTATTGTCCTTTTTATGGCTTTATATTGGTAATTTTCTTGTCAAAGTTCAGTTTGCTTCAGAGTTTCTATTTTTTTTTTAAATACTGATTAAAGTCTACTGCATCCCCACATGGGTTTCTACACCACAGCTATGAAATCAGAGTAGGATTTCCAGATGCAGGTTTACATGGCTACAAAACAAAAATGGACTAAGTCAATTACACTACCCCATCAGGCCGTATTGGAGGCCTGCTACTGTTATCCATCCAGTAGCATTCAGCAAACCGACCACTTAACTGGCTATAATTTTAAAATCTCCTTCCCTGTGAGACTAGCTGTAAAGTCAGCATGTTCCAAAGCATCAGGATCGAGTTCCAAAAGTACATGAGAACTTCAGTGGAAATACTACCTCTACGCTTGATTTAGAATATGAAGATCAAGTATCTCTGTTTCATCATTATCACAATGCCTTGGTAGTGACTGATTCTGCACTGCATGCATGATCTGGAAGCATGGCAGTATTCATGTACCACAGCCAAGCCAACTGTAGACCTGGACTCCAGAGCTTGTGGCTTAAGGTGTCCCTCCATGCCAGCCACTTGTAGCTATGGGAAACAGTCTTTTCCCTACTCTGCTTTTCCCCTTCATGTTTTTTAAAGAAAGAAAAGTTGCCATTTTTCTGGACAATACTGGGTTCCTAATAGTTTAAACACATGCAGTCCTGCAGGTCTATGGCCAATATAACTGACAGGCAAACTTACACATATATATAACAAACTCACCAGGTTTTAAGTTAAAGTAAAGTGAGAAAAACTAATTGGCTGAAGGGTAAGCATAATAAATTCTGGGGGGAAAAGTGTAGCTGATCCCATCATAAAACAACCAGAATGAGAATGTACTACATAATAAAATAAGTGTTACTGTTTTCTACAATCACTCAGGCCCTGCATTTTGATTGATTGCAGATTCTGAATTACTGAGAAAATGGCAGTTAATTACGCCTAACACCTTTGCAGAAACAGCTTGGAGGGGACTATGAAATTAGCACTCTGAAGTCTGAGTTAAATATATCATTTTAGCTTAATGGAATTTAATAATATTGTAATTCAAATGTATGTTGCACAAAATTAATAGCTTTTAATACTGAAATGCCTTTATTTGATCTGCCCCATATTTTATGCACACTGACATTTATTGATTTCTTCTGAAATAACCATCACTTCCAGAAACTGGAGGAGAAACTTGGAAGTGCATATTTCAGGTGAGGTACTATTCCAAAACCAGCAGTCAGGACAGAGGTTTCATGTGCTTATCCTGATAGTTTGGCTGAATTTTGCCACCCTGTCTTTAACTGTCCCAAGTTAGTTGTATCCGGTTATGAGCCCAAAGGGCTAAGCTGTGGTTTTCCATCAGAGCCCTTGGAGGAGGGCAGGTGGTGGGAGTCCAGCAAGAGCCTCAAGCCTGCCAGTTGCTGAGCCAGAGCTCTGCTGCAGCCCCTCCAGCTCCCACTGGCTTTACTGGAAGAGCACCCAGTGAAATCCTGTAATTTCATTGTTCTGCCAGCAACTGAGCATTATTTTATAATGCAACATGGTGAGCTAGTTAAGCAGTGAGTAGAAATACTATGGAGATTACAAGAATGGGGCAGAGGTACATCCCACAGCTGTATCTGTATGTCTGTATGATGTGCTTGGAGTCACAGCTGCCCATGAAAGTTTTATGGGGATTTTTGGAAGTGAAGGATACACTGAAATATCATCTTTTTGACAACCCTGCTGAGTGGCACTGGGCTGTTCTTACTGCATCTGTAAGACCCCATTCTCAGTTCTTCTCAATCTGATTAAAGCCCACGTTATTAATTAAATTATAATTTGTTTGGATATAGATGAATAAAAAATAATATCTAAGGTCTAGTTGCTATTTTATAGACTCTGTGAAAATTAGAAAATAATAAATAGGCTAAGAGAAAACATATGCCCAAGAATTATCAAATATGTCAGTTTAAATAAGAAAAACCCTCAAGTCAAGTTGTTTGAAAAATATTGAACTAGATTTTATACTTAGGGAAATCCATTTACATAACAAGGACAACAATAGAAAAATGTACATCTCCCCCATCCAAATCAGAATCACATTCACATGGTGTCGGATGCTTTTCAAATTCAGAACATAATGCTTAGACTCGATGATCCTTCCAGCCTTAATGACACTATGATTCTGACTCCTGCTTACATCATGGCAGGCAGCAGAAGCTTTTCAGAATCACTTCAAACCCAGATCCACATTATTTATAAGTCCTATATTGTCCTTTCAGTTCTAAATTCAAGAATAATTTGTGAATCTTTAAAGTAAAATCTCTTCCATGTCTGAAATATCTGAACATATAAAATACCAGATGCATCCTCTACTTAGGTCCTTTAGTTCAGAAATAATATATTTCTGTAGTATGTGATCCATTCAAGGAAAAGATTAGTAATTAATATAGAGATAAATAAAACAATGTGTTCACCCTGCAAAATCTTACAACTCTCAGTAGGGATGATGGGACAGTACGAGCAAGCACGCAAGCCCAAATATAATGGTTATTTTCAGATATGTACCATAAAAAACAAACATAGTAAAAACATCACTGAGGACTAAAAGAAGACCAAGGTATATTTAAGTATATTTTATAGATGAAAACAAGCACATAGACAGAAAAGTGACAGAGTTTAAGATTACTTGCCTGGAGTAAAAGTATCTCAGATATTTTAAAAGGTATTTGCACAAAGCATATCAGATACAGAGACTGTATTTTATAGATATTGACATTTTTAAAACATTGTGCAAAAAAAACAGGAGAATGGCCAAATATGGAATATAAATATATTCAATTTCATTCCCAGACTTATTTCTTCCTCTGCAGAATTTTGTTAGCGGAAGAAAACTTACTATCTGTGTGTCTGAACTCACAGGATCACATCTACCTCCCTTGATTTCATAATCTCCTTAGATTTTTGTCAGCTATAACAGTCTTGTCTACAAGTAAGTGAAAACTCTCCAGTCAAAAACCCACTCCTTGAACAAGAGACTTGAGTAAATCTTATCAACACTTTCGCCTAGCATTGACCCCTGGTTCTGCTATTGGTTTTTTGTCAGATTTAACAGAATGGTTTACATGGTATTATATGAAAGGCAGAACAAATGTAAGACAGGTAAAACCTATTTAACTTGTGGTATAAAATATTGACTGCCCACTGTTAGGGAATTTGAAATACCTACTGTGAGTCAAAATCAAAAAGTATTGTTTAAAATACAGTATGCATCATGACCCAGACCTGCCTGAAACCCTGTGTTAGAGATTCATGTACTGCTACATCTCTGATCCCCAAGGGAATCACCCCAGCCCAGAGTAGATGAAGCATCCCAGCCAGGTCAGTGATGGACGTCTGTCCTGAGGACTGATCCTGCTCTGGGCCCATTTGCTCTCTTTTCTCCTTCTTTTCCATTACCATCTATCGGTTCAAGCCAATAACATTTTGTTCCACTATTTATCCACTGCATTGTTTTGCTGGGCCACTCTCTTGACATAAACTGTTCTCAAAGATTTCTTCCAAGTTTTTACTTTCTTCCCAAACAGTATGTCTGTAATGCTCCCTGTAAGATTGGGAATTGTGCCCAGATGGAACAGAAAACTTAAAAGCAAAAAGAAATATGTGGTTTTCTAGTGATTATGTGTAAATCTTTGCTGTACACTTTGTCCTTTGCAAGTACTTTTCCTGAATTGCTTTGGATTTTTTGTTTGTTTGTTTTTTAATATATGCATATTATATTCAAGCTAAAGGCTATCTTGCATGTCAGGTGAGGATACAAATGAAAATCTTGGAGCAAGGAATGAAGTATTCCTTAGCAAGTTATGAAAACAACATCAATGAGCAGTTGGTAAAGCAATCAGAGTCCCAAACTGAAACATACAGCAAACGCAGTGACCTTAGCCTTTCCCTTTTGATTTACAGCAATGTTGGAAAGTAACTTGACTAGGTGCCATGGGGCTCCAAGAGCAGTTGAGTCAATGTATTGTTTAAATAGTTATGGATGTTAATTAGATTAGCAATTTGATGTTGAAACCTGCAGAGAGAAGCGAATGTGCTCTTTGAAACCTACTTTTCTGGCTTGAAAATTCATTGGAGATAAAATCCTGCACTGGGGAAACTGGTGAGGTTCTACTGAGTCCCAGAATCCTTACCACAACAGCTATGAAATAGCAAAGGGATTATCTTCCCTGGTTTTGGAGGTAGAAGGCACCAGTGTTCATGACCTTCTCAATACAGGCACAACAATCATGGCATGAATGTCATTCATACTGGTATATTACAGTTTCAGGTCTCTTATCAGGTGCTAATAACTTTTTATTGATGGACTGGTGTCAAATCAAAAATGTTAATTAGGAAAATGGAGTTGCTATTACATTTTTAACCTATCTACTGCTCATTACCAAAGTAGCTGAGCATCTTTCATATAAATTAGGAGAATTAGGAATGTCTGTAGAAGATTTCAAGGAGTCCTTGACACTTTGCCATAGTCTAGGCTGAAAAGCAAGAAATAAAGCACAAAAATTCCTGCTAGAAGTTGGGGGGTTTTAATCCTGTGGAACCAAAGTTCTCTTGTGCGTTTGGAAAATACTGCAACTGACTGCTTTAATAATATAATGGCAAGCTATTAGGCTTTTGCCTCAAAATCTTTTTTTTTTTTTTTTTTCAAATGCAGCTATGCTCCTAAAGTCTTTGAAGAAATCTATAATCTTTGTCATTCAGTTTCCACAATTAATTTGAAGTGATCATATATGCACTTATTTTGCTGAACTCGGGCTACAGAAAGGAAAGAGATCTGCTGAATCTGCTCTTCTTATTGCCACATGGATTTCTGCAGAGGCCTGGCAGGACTGATCTTTTTTAATCTTTTGGAGACCAGAATAAGTCTCCCACATATCACTACTGCAATTATAAGGCAGGCTGTCAAATGAAGTCAATCTTTAAATCAATCCAGCAACTGGAACTGCAAACTTGCTGCCTTTTTTTGTTTTGTTTTGTAGGAAAGAAAGCAAATGGAATTCTAAATTATGAAGCACCTTACTGAAACCTCCCATCTAGTGCTGAGTTCAGAGCAGACAAAAGCAATGTGAATTCCATGATGTCAGTGCACCAGTGTCTTTTAACTCCAGTGAAGTGCTGGTAGAAAAGTCCTTGATGCCAAAACACTCAACTTTTGCGTAAAGGAAGATGATATGATAAATTACCCCAGCTCCTGAAGAGAGATTCTGGTTCCTGAAGAATTCTGGTTGCAGAAGAACCATGATAGTAAGTTACTCAGGCACTGGCATTTCTTACTTACGCATTCCGAGAGAACGGCCTGAAATTGTGTCAGGTGAAGTTTAGGCTGGATATTAGAAAAAGGGCCTTCACCCAGAGTGTGGTTGGGCACTGGAACAGGCTTCCTGGGGAAGTGGTCACAGCACCAAGCCTGATAGAGTTCAAGAAGCATGTGGACAATACCCTCAGGCACATGGTGTGACTCCTGGGGGTGTCCTGTACAGGGCCAGGCATTGGACTCTATGATCCTTGTGGGTCCTTTCCAACTCGGCATATTCTGTGATTCTGTGATCCCAGATGAATTCCCTGACTCTTAGACTTGTTGCTATTTTTTAGAGAAAAGGGGTTTTGGTTTGGTTTTTAGCAGGGATAGGAACCAGGAAAAAACCCTACAACCATTGACTTTTTCTCTTCAAATACAGCAGGACAAGAAAGCTTCTCTCTCCCTTTTTGTGCTTGCAATGCACCATGGACTCCCTGTGTCCTCACGGGTGTTACAACAGTTTGTGATTTTATCCCTGTGACTTCCATCAAACAAATGAAAATGATGCAGTACATCTCATTCCCACTTCTGATCCACAGGCTCTTCCATGCACATCTCTGACTCTCACTACCATCCTGAATGTCCTGAGCCATCTGTATATGTAGAAGGCTCATGGACACTTTAACACGTGCCTGCTTTAGGAAACTACTGAAAAAAAATAATCAATGCCCCTAAGCTGTCTTCTGAGAAGATTAGCTAGTGCAAAATACTGAAATGAGAAATAGTTGCATCAATAACATCAGGATTAGTTCTGACAGCAAAAAAAAAAAATGTTACTGCACCTGTGCCAGGTTTAATTGCTATGAAGACTGGGGATGGTTTAGGTTTGGCATTTTCTCATCAAACAAGAATAGAGCAGGCTATATCCATGCTGTCTCAATCTGCCTTTATATCAGTATAAAAATATCCCTGCAAAGAAAAATGAACACATTTCAGGGAACCCATTTCAATGCACTGAAAACAAAAAGGTCAGTTATAATTAGTGCTGCCAAAAAGTGTGGTGGCCCATTATAATTACACTACTACTTCTGCACAGCCTTCAGTGTGGTGGAGATTGTTCCAAATGTACATGTATAGTGGAAAGGCAGTGTGTGGCATTTTTTGCAACTGCACTGATAAGCTTTGGGACAAATTCTGTACTTCCTGCACTACAATCCTATTGAAGTTCTTGAAGTTTTGGGCTATATCTGAGACAAAGATTTTTACAGATTATTCACACAGAATTTACAATTTAGAAATACTCCATTTGGAACCAGAACGTGAAGGATGAATAGTCAGCCACCCGGGCACTTAGGAACTGCAAATGCCACAGTGACATACATCAGTGTTTAATATTATTTCTTTTGAAACAACTGGTGGCTTCTTTCCCTCCTTCCAAACAGGCTTCTAGCTAATGGTTAGATACCAAACTAACTGCTTCACATACATGCAGATGTATATCATCATCAGTGCCTCTAAGAGATGCTACACCTGGTACAGTTAGCAATCACTACTTTTTCTGATTGTTGCCATCTTTTAGGTAACTTAAAATTAGTTCTCTGCTTGAACTATGGATAAAGTTTGAAAAAGCCTTGTGTCATATTGCACCACTAGAGAAATCAGAAGAAAAATCATGGTTTATGAATTACCCAAGGCACATCCAGAACATAGCAGGTCTTTAATGTGGAATGAAGTTACCTCCTGAGGGCTATAGAGCATGACCCTAGCAGGGAGATGAGGGTTGGCAACCCACTGGATGCAGATTAAGCAGAAGTGGACTGAGTGTGTGGTGGATGCTTACTGCCCTGTGGCCTCAGCTGGGGGAGATAAGGGGAATGCAACGGCACTGGTCAGCTGAGGATTTTTCCTTTTGTTCTTTCATTTGCCTGGGTTTAGATTTTTAAATAACCCTTGATTAGGATTTTCTCCTTCCTTTCTGTGACTGCCCAGCAAAAGTAGAAATGACTTAGTGAGAAGGAAAAAGCACTCATTTCCTACCACAGGACTTATACCTCTTGCACATTATCCTGTGTGCATGGGGCAGGCACAAGACCATAATCCTAAAAGTGCTCCAAGTGTGCAGCATGTGGAAGACTGCTTGCCACAAAGAAAGTTGAAGTGTTAGCCAAGTGGGCAAAGACAGTAAGAGTGGGTAAGGAGTTAAAGCTCTTTCACAGAGTTGTTTAACATTTCAGAATACACTACTGGATTTGCAATCAGTTTGGCAGTGGAGTCTTTTAACCAAACAGACGTCTCTTTTAAGAAACCTTTGTATGTCTGAACAGAAAGAGGTTTGTCCTCAAGCAGGAAGCCTAACGCAGAGCTTACACAGCAATATATTTTCAGTCATGTGGCCAAGACAATAAACATGCGTCTTTTGATCTGCGTGGCAACAGCACATGAGTTGTAGTTTATGCCGGATAAAATGAGATGCAAATCTGCCAGGAGTGAGTCACCACTCTGGCGTGTTTCTGCACATCCTAAATTTCACCAGGCTGAAACTAGGGGACTTGAAATAAATGTCTACAGAACCCATAAAAGTATCCCAGCAAGCATGATGGTTTAACGCCCTTATGTCAAAACACAGGAACAAGCAGTCTATTTTGTATAAAATATTTTTTCGTCCTCTAACTATAAATTAAAATTCTTTAAAACGTGTGCTTCTGTAGGCATATATTTACCGGCAGCCTTTTCCTCTTTATATGATTCAAAGAGGGGCAGTAATACCTCTCCCGAGACTACGGAAGGCACGGGTAGGATTTTAAAATACTGTTAAAAATTATCTCATATTAATCACTGTCACATTCAAATTTGAGCAATATCCTCTGTCCATTTAATACCAGTGCTGCCATTATACTTTGTTGTCTTACGACATTATCCAGCTAACCACACTGGTACATTATTTCCTAGACCGCCTCTGTTTACAAATCAAAGTGTCTCGCTTAAGCGCAGCCTGCTGAAATGCGGTGCTGTTATTAGGAAATGTGAGTGGGCTGAAGTGGGGATCCCTGTAGAGTTAACTTGGCAGCCTTCAAGATCCTGGCTCAACCTGATATTAAAAGTGAGTCATCAGTTTACCCACACAGCAGGCCCTCACTTTGTACTTTTCATTGCAAGCAGCTCAGCAGAGGGCCAGGAGATTCGACGTTTGCTTCTCTAATTAATATCCAGCTGAAAAGAACTCCTTGTTCAGGAATATTTGGTGGGGGTTTTTTGTTGTTGTTTTGTTGGTTTGGTTTTTGTGTTTTGTTTTTCTGTATTCTACTTTGGTTTTCTCGTTTTGTTCTTCAGTTCTACCACATGGAAGGCTAGTGTGCAGTGAGCGTTAGTCGCCCAAAACAGGCAGCCTCATTTCCTCTCCAGGTCTCAGGCTCTGTAACTGCTTCAGGTCCTTCAAAGTTATTTTTGTATCTGCTCAGAGCTATTTGCAGCTCAGGTCTTTGATTCATGTTAATTTGGAACTAGTTTTTTTTCCCAAGAAGATCCGCAAACAGCCTTGTGCACACAAAGGGCCTCAGGCAGAAGGTATTGCATCTTTGAGCAGCTGAGAAATCACAATATCATAAAGACTGCAGGGTTAACATGCCTTCCAGGTTAATTGATCAAGGCCAGGTTTTCCTTCTGGCATACATGTTAAATATCTAACTAATTGGTCTTTCATGGAGCATTTTCTTGTTCTAGCAGTTTTGCAGCAGCACCTGGTGGCATGTAAACAGAGTCTGATGGACAGACTGTTTCCTGTACTCTGAAGCTGTCTTGATTCTGCTGTTCTCTTGCTTTTATCCCAGTCCATCAATCACATTTATATGCCTCTCTGTAACTGAGATAACTCATATCTCTTTTACAGCCTAAAACAAAAGTTCATGATTTACATGCCCACTTCCCTTATTTAAAGGTACACTTTACTGAAAGGTATCTCCTTCAGATTGAACTTTTTTGCTTTCTCCACCCTCTCCCCCCCCAACATGAGGTAACATCCATGTGAGATAAAGTTAAAGCATATGGATTTCAGTGAAACTTGGGAAACTAAATATAGATGTATTCCTGAGGCAGAGCCTGCTTTTTTGTCAACTTTCGGGTTCTGAATAGAACAGTAGTCAGTATGATATTTCACTAGAGGTCCTAGTAAAAAAAAAATTGTGCTGTGAGTGCAAAAAGCAGTCAACATCACAGTTGCTTTGACGGCAGAATTGTATGGACCAAATTCTATGTTCCCCAAATACATATACAACAGACATATACATATCATTATTCATTTCAGGATAGGAAATACATGGCAATACTACAGTCTTGTTTCATGTAGCTGCAGAGCCGCTAAATACAAAAGCATATTTTAGTTTTGCTGTTATTCAGTTTTGCTGAAACTCAGGTCATAACTGTTTGGGGTTTTTTTCTGCTTGTTTAGACCCTCCAAAAGGCAAGGAACTAGAATAGCAGAGAAATAAAAACTGTTATATATGACACTGCTAGAAAAAGGGAGGGAAAGAGGCTGGAAAAAAATGTAAAACTTCTTAAACAACCAAATTATTTGAATTATGGAAACGAGAGTGTCTTATGTCAAGTGCCTCTTCACCCTCTAAGTGTGCTATGAAATATGATCACTTGTCTGGAATACGCTCCATCCTAACAGTAACATTCTTGAACTTATAAACACTATTAATTGTGTCAAACTTGGAATCTGAATCCTGCAAACCCTTCCTATGTTAAACTGAATGGGCCTCATTCATAGCTGGGGTATGTTTGAATGAGTTCAGAATGGTTATGTTAGGCAGGACAAACTTTTCCTTAATAATTCTGCATTCTTTTCTCAGCAAATCTTTAAGTTAGCTATTTTGAAGCAGTCTGGGAGGCCACAGGACCTGGTTTTTATGTGCCACAGTTAGGCTTAGAAAGTCATGTATCAGAGACCACCAACAACACTGAATTTCCCAAAAGGAAGAACAACAGCTATGTGAAGTTAGAAACCTTTTCAGGCACCATTCTTCATTTGTGCTACAGAACATTTGTTGTTAGTTGAAATACAGCTTTTATTCTTGACAATGAGATCAGTGTCTCTTTACATTTTGACTTAAGCACATTTAAAGTACCGTTGTTTTACATGAAATTGTAGGAACAGAGAGGAATACAATGAAAATGGCCTCCTCTAAGTTTGCTTTCAATGAACAAGCTAACAAATAAATAGCAGACAAACCAGACCAGAAGGTCTGTTCCATGCTGGTACTTCTTCTTAAATTGGTCCCCCAGCTTCGGTGGCTTGGATGTTTTACACAGCAATTCTCCACAGCAGCACACTCAGAGCGTGAACTTGGTTTCTGCTTGAGATAGAGAGGGACACCCTGGGGAAAGATCAGTGTGGGCAGCTACGAATGAAACTAAAATTTTAGACAAAAGTTTGATGCTCCATTTTATGCTTCTGTTTTTGTTTCTGGAGTTGTAATAAATTACTTAAGCTTTTGATGTCAGTGTCTGTCAAGTTTGTCTGGTTTTAGTAGCCTGATTGTAAGGTGTTTTGCTTGATTATGGATAGCCCATTCCCACAGTCAGAAGGATGTTCCATGCAGGCACATACTGGCGTCCTTTAGAGAAGCTGCTGTTCAGGAACAATTTTGGGGTTTGGCTGGATAACTCAGCTTACCAGCCTGATAAAAGTCCATATTATAATAGAAGAAGACATTTCCTTTATCTGCTGAACGCTATTGTGTTTGAAAATATACTTGGGTTTTTGTTTTTCTTTCCTTTAAAGACGCAAAGAGACCTTGACCACCCAGACTGAGTCATGTAGTATGTGATGCCAAGAAATTCTACTTAAGTTGTGATCTGAGTCTCTGTGTGATGTATGTGTGAGAGCAGTGAGGCTTGTAAGGAGGAGATGCCAAACCTGCTTTGCCGTTGCACTCAGGAGGAGAGGAAATGTGATGGGAAAACATTTGTTGAGATCCTGGATTGCCAAGTGCAGTGAGGGTGGGCTGGAGGTGTACCAGGATCTCCCTAAGGAGGGTGGAAGGAAGGAAGAACTGTTCTCTGCAGTAGCACCCTACTTTCTGCATCCTCTGAGTGACGAGAAACACAGGGAATGCTGAGATCTCTGTCCAAGCAGCTGATATCTCTATCCAAGCACCAAAAAGTCTGTGCCATCATTACTCAGCTCTCTTCTCTTTCCTTTGGGCTATAAAGTCCCTGCCCATGGACGTGCCAAAAACACAATATAGTCAATACAGTCTTCAGTAAGCTCTGCAACAAACCTCAACAGGATGATTGATAGTAGCACATCTCAGAAAAACAATAAATTATTATTTATATACTGCTTTACAATTGTAAAGCATTTCTCAAGCATAAATTAATGAATACACAAAATCAGTTCTATCAGAGTAGATGGTTCACAGGCTATAATGATGATGAACAGGCACCTTTAATCCAAACCACATTCAGCACTAAATCAGCACTTGGTGCAAGATTACTTATAAAACTCAAGGGTAAATCAGTGAACAGCCAAAAGCAGATAGATAATGCTACATGGTGAGTTAATGTGAATTCCCCAGACTTTGGGTGGCAAACAGAAGGCTGCCACTGTTACAGAACACACAGGTGAAGTCTGGCTCCCCAGTGACTTTTAGCAGTCACTTTATCCAGGCATCTTACTCAAAGCAGCATCACTGACAAAGCAAAGTGTTGCTTAGTCTTAGTAAATGTAGTACAATTTCCTCCCTTTGGTCTTAGTACATGCTATGTGAGGTCTCATATATATGAGATAACAAAGTCCAAAAGTTCTTACAGAAAGCAAGATGGAGTAAAACTCTTAGAAAACAGGGAGAATGTGAACATGTGTGACAACAAGAAAAGGAGCACTTCAGGCAACTGTCTAGCAGAATGCATAAGAGAAGGAGATAAGACTCTCAGTGAAGCTCTGCCAGAACCACAGAGCAGTCAGAGGATAAGCAATCCCTGGATCCACAGGCAGGAGAGGCTTTGGCCAGTTTTGGTCCTGTTTCCAAATTCAGTAAGTGCACTTTCTGCAGGACACGATCATTAAAGCTTATTCCTAAAGTTTAATGTTTAAATGCTAAGTGGATTGTTGAATTACAGACATCTGAGGGAATGGCAAGAAGTGTAAGTCAAGATTGCTGTGTCCAAAGTCTGGCTAAAGAATAGCAGATTTGGAGTAGGTGAAATAAAGTGCTGAAGTAGTTTAATAGACTAACCTGAACACCAGGCTGTGACAGAACAAAAACCAGATCACTCTGATACTTCTGAATTACCAATTCTGTTTCACATAAGAAAGAATATTCAATCATAATTTTTCTTGAAAAGTATAACCAGATGGGCAGCCACCCTAACAGCCAAAAAACATGTCTTTTGAGACTCATTCTGGGACATTTCATAGAATAAAACACCCTTTTTCTGTTTGTTTCTAGCAGCTTTAGTTTCAGGTTCTGACAAAGGCATACAGGACTGTTACACATGGAAAATGGTGCAGTAGGAACACTAGCATAGTGAACCAGCTCCTGTAAGCAGCCAAGTTACTCCATTCTTACTCAGGTGCAGATCCAGTTAACAGGGTCTTGACCTGAGTAAGAATTTTAGAAACAGGGAATCAGTATCTTTAGGGGCAATTGATATTTTCTGTGCTGTCTTCTCCACTCTTTTCCTTGTGGTGTAGTTTAGGGCAAGAACAGTTCTCCTTCAGATGCAAAGTGAATATACCTGGAACAAAACAGAGAATCTAATTCTTCATTTCTCCACTTGCCCTTGCTTTCAGACTAACCTGTACCTGTTTTTCAGGTGAAACTAGTGTTTAAATGTACAAGGTCTGTTTCAGGGAGGTGGACTAGATCACTCTTTCCTTCCTGTTCTCACTCCTTGTGTTCTGTTCTGCTCACTATCACAGCATTTCTCATGTTTCAAGTTCTGCAGGATTAGAGTCTTGGCATGCAAATGGTGGTTTGATACTATGAAGAACCAAAGTGCTCATCTTTCATAATGCATGATTTTATTAAGGCGGGTCTAATCCTGAAGTTTACTCTAAATACCACGTCATTATTCCAGAGGCATATACAGCTGCTGGATGGGTAAAGGACTTCTAGAGAGACTGTTGCCAGGTAATTACTGAACATTGAAAAAGACCAAAGCAACAGAAAGGTTTTATAAAACAAAAGCGAACTCTCACATAAAAACACAAAATGTCAGGACAGAGGCAGAACTGTCTTTGAGAAGTTGGCAGTCTCTGTACAGTTACAGAAACAGTAAAAATACTTCTGTCCTGTAGCATAACAGTGAAAAGAATAATAAAATTTATTCCTGTGACTGTAGCAGTCATTATAGAGAAAGCACTGACAAAGGAAACTAATCAATAGTTGAAATATTTGCTGGTAAACTGTACATTGAATGAAGTGTTCTAATCATGGTAGAACCTGGGAGATCTGCAACTGTAAGTGTTGTGCTAAAACTAGCAGCCTGATATTCACCAACAGAGAGTTATATGTTTTGTGTTTCTAATATACATTTATTCACGCATAGTAATAGATACATACATGTTGCACACCAAACACTGCATGCATAGTTGTGCATGACAGTTAATGAGAAATACTGTGGTGGCACAGTGCCTGGCACCTTTTTTAGGGATGTTTTTGATCAAGAAAATGATTGAACGAACACCAAGAACCTGCAGGGATGACATCTGGGAATTCCCCTGCTGCATGTTGAAATGGTAGGTTTGCCTAGGACGAGATGTATTTAAGACACAATGTTTTATGTAGCTTAACTGTCCATTCACTCCAGAAGAGTACCACTAACTGTAGATAGCAGATGCAAGTCCATAGATTAAAATTAAGGATTTGTTTTTAAATAG
Source organism: Margarornis squamiger (assembly GCA_035222235.1). NCBI lineage: Eukaryota > Metazoa > Chordata > Aves > Passeriformes > Furnariidae > Margarornis > Margarornis squamiger. The sequence goes on along the minus strand of JAWWTY010000077.1, from coordinate 30,176,850 downwards.
TCTGAAATGCATAAAAGAAAAATACCTCTAGAGTATGTGTGTGCTCCCTTGCCTGTGTGTATTTGGAGAGATATAGGTGTAGACAGCCATATATAATAAGGAATCCTTCCTTTCTATACAGTATAGCTCTCTAAAAGCTTTTCCATGACATATAAGCCACCATCTGTCCCCACTTAAGTGAGAATCTGGACATCATGAACACATTTCCTACCTGTTGGAGGATTTCTACCTGAAATTCTGTGTGTAGGGAGCAATGCTACATTATTTTCCTTCCACTTTCCAGGCTCAGCACATAGTAAAATCCTTGTCTGCAGATTTCAGGTTTTCTTTTGCATGGTGAAGGTAACAGCTTTTTGTTGGGGTTGCATTATATTTTTTGAAGGAGGTAGAAGAGGTGGGGGAAAAGGTTTACCTTACAAGCTGACAGTAAGACATGCTCTAATGAATTGAATCTGGACAACTCTTCATCCTCTGTTGAGCTTTCCAGACTTGCAAAGCTTTGAACCTCACACATGAGAGGGGGAGGTATTTGTTGGAATCTGCTATGACTGAAACTTTGCTGCTCATACGAAGGTATCAGTTGTATTTCACTTCATAAAATAATGAACACTGGAGCTGTCTCTTGTGAGCTAGTCCAGCAGTCTTGCCCAATTTTGGTAGCAATAGTCATAAAAGTTAGGTGTTCCAGCAGTGAGACCAAGTCTATGGCAGTCTTCAAAAGACATGCTTCTGTCCTGGCCAGAAACTAGTGTATAAGGATATCAAAGACCTAATATCCAAGATTTTTATGTTATAGATGTCAACTGAATCTTTATTTGGTATGTAGAAGGCTTGAGTGATATCATTGTGATAGGAATAACAGGTATGAAAACAGTTTTTCAAACAGATTTAGACTTTTGTTTAAATTTTAACAATTTAATTTCCTGAATTTTTATTTTTTTTAGTTTTTCCTTTCTTGCAATGAAACATTAATCTGACTTCATTTGCAACTTATTCAATCTGTTTAAAATGCACTTTAAAAAATATTTGAAATAAAAGTTACAGAAATGGTATGTGCTGAAATCAAATAGCATTTGTAGATCAACTGCTGATTCAAACAGAGAAGCCAGGTATTTTCTGCAATGAACTATTTCCCTCTCCTTTTCTTTTGCTGTCATGCTTTCAGACTTCTGCCCTGGTCTTGCCAGCTCTCACAAAATGAATGGTCTGCTGCATATTTCAAAGCAGGAAAGTCTTCCAAAAAGAAATCCACAGCCATTGATGAAGTAGAGCTGGACTTTCATTTAGTAACAAGCCTGTGTCAGAAGAAGGTTTAGTGAACATATAGCTTACATCTAACAAGTGGGTTTTTTGGTTTGGTTGGTTGGTTTTGGTTTGGTTTTTTTTGTTGTGTTTTGTTTTGTTTGTTTGTTTTTTGTTTTGTTTTGTTTTGTTTTGTTTTTTGGGGGTTTTTTTAGAAAACAGTGGTATTAACTACACTGCTTGATAGGCATTTTAGTAACAATCAATGGTATGTAAATAGTTTACATTAAATGAATGGCTTATTTTTTCTTCCTCACAATGTGCACATATTTATCAGCTTTTTAAAATCTCATTTTTATAAATAGTTGAAAATTTATCACCTGCTCATAGGCCATTTTGGTGAAATATATATTCAAATGAAATCAGTTACCAATTAATTATCTCATTGTTTCTGAAGGACGTGCATGACTGAGATGTAAAAATTTATTTTAAGGCAAATTGTTTAAAACCCAATGGAAAATACTTTTGTCAAAGTATTTGAACAAATATGTTCAAAAAGCTGAAGAGTATAAAAACTGCCTTATTAGTTCAGACTGAAGACTGAGAGAGCCCCATATGTTGAAATAAATCAAATACAACAAGGAGTGGTGTATCAACTTAGCATCCAGATATTATCAGTTTAAGTGTTTCTTTAGCAAGGAAACAGATTTTGTGAGCACTGACAAAGATAATTTTCAAGAGAATTCAAGCCATAGCTGCTGCAATTACCACTCCTGGTCTCTTTGCCAGTAGATACAGTAATGCACAGTGGCTGTGAAGACCTGCTGTGCACTCTCTAAGACACACTGTGTCACACCCCAAAACTGGCTGCATCTTGCAGCAGAAGAAGGGATTTCTCCTCCATTTGCCTTGAGGGACCTGGCAGTGGACTAATCAGTGAGGATGGTGTGCTCAGCACTTATGGTATAAGTTCCCCCTTTGACTAAGAAAATCACTGCTAAATATAAAACCCAAACATTTAAAAAAATACGTTAATGAAAAAAATATCAACTATATGTTCGGTATTTGAGTTGCCAGGGCCTCATAAGCTGGGCATGGGAGCCTGGGAAGAGCATTTGACTCCACCAGGAGGGATGATAAAGAACTTTAATGCTTCTATGAGCAGCATGAATTTTCTAGCAGAGACTAAAATCTGATATGGAATTTTTGTTTTCTTTAATGACAGTCTAGTTCCTATGGAAAATGAGTATTAGACCAATATGACCAATTCTGATGCACATTTTCCACTATTCTGAGAGCTAATTCTCCTTTCTCACATCCACTTCTTTCATTTATTCATATGATATAATAAAATAGTTAACATTCAGAAAAATCATGTAAATATTGAAAGAAGTATGCAACCCACAGCTCAATATATCTTTCCATAGTTACAATAAGTTCTATGCAATCCCACAATTAATGTCAGATTTGATTTCTCTTGTGCTTTTCTGCCCTTATTATAGCAATCATTTCTGTTTTTCTTTTCTCTAGTCTTTTCTCAGTATCTCACGGGAATATTTTTTTGTATATAATTTACTTCACTTTTGTATATTATTCTAGTTTTCACTTCACTTTTAAATTATTGTTTCAATATTATACTCAATTGATTTTTCTTCTCCTCCCACAGTACCATATTGATATGACTTCTTCTACCCTCATCTCCTCAATATTCTTGGATGGTGGTCTATGGATAATGTCTTCAGCTGAGTGGTGTTTGAACATGGTCACTGGTTTGTTTGTGAGGTGTCTACACCATGTCTGCTTCAACCACTTGATAGAGATTTTTTTTATAGCCATATTGGTTTGGCAGAATCCATATATATTTCAGTGTCATTTTTATGCGGAATGTTGATCTGCTCTTTCTAGTTTGTTCCTAACGCTCAAAGTGAACTAAAGAGTGCATTGATCACTGAATAAGACTGAGAAGGTTGATTTTAAGCAAAACTTAACACCAAAAGTTAGTACCTTTCGATATATATAAAATAAATAGAAATGAAGTAAAAATATTTTCAGTTCCTGAGTCTATTTGAGGAACTAGAACGAGAATTCTTTGAATTCTGTTACAAGCTAATTATTTCTTTCTCTGATCTCAGGGTATTTTTCCCCAGACCTATTTGGCTATACTGGCTTTTCTCCAAAAAACTGGGAAACATTTTTGAATGAGCATTTTATCCTAAATTATTCCAAACATCTTCAGTTTATTATTATGGCCAATATTTTTTGTCTCAGGTTGGCATTCACTCTGCCTCCAGATAAATTTGTTTTTCCTTCCCACTGAAAAATCAATATAGTAATTTAGAAGCTAAATAACTCTTCAGTAGACTTGTCACTGATGTTCAGATTACAGTTTTACTGCTACACAAACAGAAACTCACATTTAAAGGAAAGTGCTGGATGGAGGCAGCTGGATGTTGTTACAAAAGCTGGTGGCTAGAGGGAACTCTTTTTCCTTGTTGGAAATTGTGGTTCTAACTGAAGAATCTTCTACTGCAGCAAAGCAGTTCATTAAAGAAAAAGAAGGGGAAATCCTTGGAAAAAAACCCATTAGCTTGAATTGAGAAGTGCTCCCAGTCGCATGTAGGAGTGAGCAGAAGTGTCAATGAAATTTATTGTTTCTCCAGGAAAAAAAAAAAAAAAAAAAAAGACAGCCTTTCAATGTTCCAGTCCAGGGACAGTTGTAGGTCATGTATGGCTAAATGCTCTCCCAGAAGCACGCTCCTTGGGAGCTGCTAGACTAGTTACAGCAGCCTGGGTTACCCTGGCTGCTTGGTTTCGTGCATGGGGAAAGAAAAGACCCAGACCACAAAAGAGAGCAGGGAGTTCACAGAGCAGCAGTAGGTAAGGCATTTAGGTAACAGCTACTGTACTTTTAGGCCCCTTGCCAGCAAATTAATTAAGCATGTGTGTTGCTTTAAACACGTGAGTAAATCGTAGCTTTAACTGAGCTATTTTGATGTTAAAAGTTTAGCAGTTTTAAAATCTACAGGCATCAGGTACTTAAGCTTTGGTACTTTGGTTTCATCTACGTCCCTGGGTGCTGCCTGGGAAGTGGGCACAGAGTGGGTGGGGAGAACTGCTGTTCAGAGAGCATGTTGAGGTGGTGCTCGACAAAGGCTGAGGTGTGGGGAAGCCTGACATCTGCACAGTTTCACTCTCATATGAAACTTGGCATGGCCAGCTTGTGTACGCTTCATAGGAATTTGAAAGCACTCCTGGACACAGTAATGTGGTCCTAGAGACATATTTTTCTCTTGCCTGTTATTGACAACTTCAGATAATGCCCTAAAAGACAATGTAGAAGACCAAATAAGGTGAGGAGGAGCAAAGCAAGGATGAAAGATTTGGAGAGGAGCTATCCACTGAGTAAGGCTGACAACTGGCATACACTTAATGTTTGGTTTAATGCTACCTTACTCCAGTACTGTTTAACTTCACTGAGGAGTATCTATCATATCATGCTCCACCCTGCTAATTGACTAACTCTGAAGCCATGGATAACCCACAAGCCTCAACAATCCTTATATGGACTAGCTACTAGACACCAAAGCCCACAGCCTTTTTATGGGGTCACCATTACAAACACAGTAGGACCCAGGTGTAAGCATTTCAGCAAATGTTCTTGCAGATGCACTCCAAATGTTCTCAGCTGTGCTCCAACAGCACAATTTGCCAAGAGCTGTTGAATGTATCTTGCGTTCAGCAGCTGTGGCTATATTGCATGAAAAACACTGAATTTGACAGCTCCTGCCTGTCTTCTGACTACATTGCCAGTTGGCCTGGGCAAGCTTGGACCTGAGACAGTGTGTGGGGTGTAATCAGGCAGGTGTGGCCAAAGATCTCCGTCCTGTGTGACTGTGCCAGGACTGTGTTTTGCTGACTGCACGGCACGCAGGGCCGATCCTGAACATGATCTCTGTTCTGTCCATGGCATGCTATTTAAGTACTGAGGAGTTCAGAACTATTCTATTGTGTCAAATCAAGCCAAAACTCTATCTAACCCCAGCATCTTGCTGCTGGCAAAGGCAAAGTAGAAGGTGGTAGTGGAGAGTGTAATACTTCTTCCCAGAAATACTTCCACATCCTGCAGTAATTCATACTTAAACAACTTAGCCAGATGTGATATCTTTTTGTTGAAAGGATTTATCCTGTCATACCCACATGATGCTGCAGAAGGGAGCTTCACCACACCAGTCTCCTGCTTTTCAAAACTCTCTAGATGGTTCTTTTTGACATCCTCCAGTTTCACTCATTGAGACCACACATTGCCTGTGCAACAACCCTGCCTGTGTGTGATTTTGTAGATCTCTGTAAAGTGTCTGTCCTCAGACATCTCTCTAGAGGCTAAAGAGTCCTAGTATAGTTAATTGTTCTTCACCTGGAAGCTGTTCCATACCTTTGATCAGCCCCGTCACTCCCCTCTTTACTTTTTTTCAGTTCTACTATGTCTTTTTTAAGATGTGGGGGGCGGGGGATGGAACCATAACTGCTGAACTAGGTCACATAAAATCTTGGATGAATTCCTGGGTTTCTATTTTAATGTCTCCAAAGCCTTGGCAAAGGTTCAGAACTGTTCAGTTTTCTTCCTCTCTCTCCCTTCAGTACAGTTACTTCTATGATTAAAGCAAACCTCCCAAACTCCTAGCTCGCCAGTGTGCAGCTAGAAACACACTGATGGAAAGATCACTACATTTGGTCCTCTTCAAACCTCAAAGGCATTCTTACCATATAATCTCCCTCACAAACTGATCAAGTCCCATTTGGAAATAAGCTAGTGGTTTTGCCCCCACTACTCCTATCAAAAGGCTGTTCCAGGATCTCTTGATCATAGGAAATCTTTAGGAAATCTCCTTTCCACTCTACCTTTCTCTGTGGCTGCTTTATACAAGTTTATTTTAATTCCTCTACTCTCTGTCATTAATGTTTATTTCCCTCATACATTTATGGGCCACAAACATGCTCAGAGTCACTATGTGAGGTAATTCAAACCAGGTCCTTCTAGACTCTTGCATGTCAGAGTTTCTACTTCTTTCTTTTAGCTTTTACCTGCGTATGCCCTAGTTCAACATCAGCTTTTTTGAATACTCATGGCCAAAGCTGTACACAGTATTCTGGATGAGGACTCACCACTGCTTGGCTACCTGGTGCTGCTGGAAAAACTGCACTTGGTTAATCCTAATGTGACATCTGCCTTTCTCATATTGGTAATTGCCATGGTCCTGACGTGATCAGTTAATTAAATCAAATACATCTTCTTGTCTGTAGATATTCTTCAGCTGATGCAAAGATTTCTCTTAATAATTCCCATGTATATAGCCTTTATGGTATTGAAATTTATTGCATGTCTATTGCTCCAGCTCTCAGTTCTGCCTCTGTAATGCTCAGAACATATTGGCACAAATATTCTGAGTAGCAAGGCAGCCAAGTAAAGGCACCTTACTTCTGTTTTAATTGAAGCCTTACCTTTATCACTGGGCTTGCAGAGTGTCTTCATTAAGATGTTTTTTAAATGTGGGCATGCAAAAGTGCCTCGTGGCTTCAGTACTGAGGGCTTTGAAGCTCCCAGATTTATAAACAGGAGAGTTGAAGACAGTTTTAATAATAAGCTGAAACCTGCCCTACAGCACAGAGGCAGGAGTCTCTGTTTAATTCATAATGAGCAATAGTAATTTGGAGCATTGAATGGAACAAAACTGGTCATCACAAAGCAGAGGCCAAGACTGTAAAATCTGACACATTTGAGACCTCTGGCTTGCAAGGCTTGAGGTTAAGCACATGTGTCTCTGTTTGCATGCTCTGCATCTAAATCCCACAGCTGCTGAGCTCATGGATTACAAAAGCTGGGTTATCAAAGTGCAGAGTTGCTGGGACAGGTTCTGCCATCAGCTTCTAACAGCCTTTAGCTCTATTACCTGACTTTATCCACCTGTTTATTGGTACAACACAACCCTTCTTGAAATAAATAGCAAAATAGTTCTTTCTTAATGCTAAATATGCCATTTTCTTTCACTATGCACCATTGTCTTTTATTCACCATTGTGGCTACCTTAAAGAATGCCTAAACATTTGCTTAAAATATGTTCTCAGACAATAAGAAAGCAATCAAGTGTAGAGATATGCATGGAGTAGTCCCTATCCCCAAGAACCAAGTGACATTTACAACTTCTTGCCTTCCAAAGAGTGACTTTTGGGTATTTTCATACTCTAGAAAGTTCTTCTAAATATTTTTAGTCTCAGGATTGTGGGAGAGGATTGAAATGTTTCACGCCAAGTTTTTCAGAAGGTGTTTGCCAAAAATTTCCCTAGGAAGTGGAGAAAGTACATAAAGATATTCAGTTCTTTTAATCCAAATTTCAACTGTTACACTCATGCTCTCCTTCTTTCACAGAACAAAATGCCAGGCACCAACACAAACACCTCTCTGTAAAGTTCCTGATCCAGGTGCTTTTGCAAATATACAGCTGTTGACAGTAAAAATTTAGAAAGAATTCTTACCAAATCTGCTTTTTCTCTAATTGCTTTTCCTTCATACTTACTTTTTTCCTGTTCCAAATTATGACAAGCATTTAGTGTATCTCAGAAAACAAGAATTTTCCAATCTTTCTCACCTCTTAGTGTTCTCATCACCTGCAATTATTCAAAACAATAAAACCCTGGATTCTTTTTCTCAGGAGAAAAAAAAAAATAAAAAAAAAAGCTACATTAAATAGAAGATTTGTGCCTGTGATTGATTACAGACTACAGAAGAACAAGATTATTCTGAAGGAAAAGTCTTACAGATACATGGATTATAGTTACTTACACTTGCTGACATGGGATTGAAATACTCCATTTCTGCTTTTGCAGCCACTGATTTCCCTCATGAAAGCTGGGTGAAACTGGGTAAAAACAGATTAGAAACACAAATAAAACCCATTTTCCAGAGAGCATGAGCACAACACTAAAGGAAAAATTAAATGAGATACTAAAATGTCTTTCTGTTTTTGAGCTTGACCCTTCATTCCCTTATTCCATTACACTGGAGTTAATGGGGCTGCTCTACTCCCTCAAGGACAATATAAGCTATTATTAGTAAGAAAGAGTTCTCTTCCTTACATGCTGTTCATCTGAGGAGTACAGAGGAAAGCCTACAAAGGAAAACTGCTGCCCATGTGGCATGACTTGGTGTACCCACAGCCCTGGGACAATTCTGGAGCCCCTGATCGTGCCCCAGACAGAACTTGGTGGGTCACTGCCATCCCAAACACCTCGCCCCAGGGCAACAACTGCATGGGCAGCCAGAGCCACACACCAGCTCTGTGGGAAGGAGGATATGGCACTTCTGTTCCCAGTAGAATCATGCCTCAAGTTCATGGGAAGCACCCAGGAAAGCATTAAGAGGTGACCCATTGAAACCTCTCGCCTGAAGGACAGCTGCTCTTCACTTTCCAGGATAGGAGTGACATGTCTTTGCTAGAAATCATTAGTTCTAAGTGGTTGTTTTCTAGTTTCCGAGTTTTTGTTATTTTTCTAAGCCTTTCCCCTTTCCCTCTGCAATAAAGTGGTTGTTGTATTTACTCATGCTGTGCTGGAATGTTTTTCTGTTTACAATGAAATATAAATGATGCCAAACCTCTCAATGTTAGTTTAGTACCCTTTTTCCCACCACTTTTTGTTTGTTTGCTTTTGTGCACCTAATTTTTGTTTTCATTCTGTTCTAATTTGTTTGCAGTCTTTTTGCAGACCAACATCTGATGTAGTTTGAATCACGAGTGGTTCACAGATCACAATCTCAGTAACAAATATTTATTATTATTATTTATTATTACTCTTTTGGCAGATTTTTGCTTCCTTCAGTTTTCTCTTAAGAGTCACACTGGACATCTGCATATATTGAAGAAAAATCAAAGATAAAAGAACCTGTATTTTGATTTAAGCTAGCATTTTCTCTCACACAGGAAAATAAGAAAAAGAAAAACATTTAAAAAAATTCTACTTCATTAATATAAAAGGGTTTAAATTTCTTCAATTGAAGATGTGAAAAATTAAATCTTGATGAATCTCTTTATAGTCATGTAGGTGGATAGTCTGTGTGCTGTTAACATGGTGTGTGTATCAGATGATATATGTGTGAACTGATCTTGAATGTAGCCAAACAGCTAAAACCCACAGATTCCAAAAGCTAAAGAAATTAAGAATCAACTCACAAACCTACAAACTGTACTCTATTTCTAATGACCAGCACTGAAAAAAAGAATTATTTAGAAAATAAACCCCATTGGAAAAAGAGTTTTATATTACATGAGTGACTTCTTTTTAAATTAAATGGCATGCATCTTTAAAATGTAATTTACTGGCACAGCTGAATTCCCCAAGGTAACAAAACAAACTCCAGGGAGGCATCAAGGAATGCTCAGTAACCCGCCGCCACTGACCATCAACAAGCCTACAGTGTCTGGGACATGGGCAAGTACTGGAGCTCAGATGTGGAGCAAACTGCTTGCCAGAACTGCTGATGGAGAGATAATGAAACTCCCTTTTCTCCTCAGCTTACTGACATTTGGGGAAGGTCACTCCTGATGCACACTTGGTTTACATGACATTTTTGTGTTGTCATGATGCTGATAGAGTGAAAAAATAGCACCATAATTTTCAACCCTGGAATAGCTGGGCGGGGGAGACCATGAACTCTTTAGCCTTTGTTTGGCCTCTGCAATAAATTTGGTTGCATCGAAAGGTAGGTGCTTCTGTGGCTTTTCCTTCCATTTCTGATGCTGCTGGGCTCTGCAGGAAATTTTTCCTTTCTGCTTTTCTTAATGCCCTGGTTTTGTGAGGTACTTAGGAACTCTTCCATTTATAAAGGTATGAAGCTCTTACATTGCTCACCTTATAAATGTCCCTTTCAGTAGATCTCTGAAATATTCCTACCACATTTATTAAAATTGAACTATTTGTATAATCCCACTTTCTCTTTAAGTCTCATTAACTGCTTTCTACTTATCCCTATCTCAAGCTTAAGCTTTTCTTGTCTTCATGGCTCTCTACAACTCCTGAAATCACCTTGCTCTCAGTTCTTCCTTGTTACTGCTAATGATTTGTGGCAAAACCACCAGGTTTTTGGAGCAGACTCACATGCTGGGGCAAGGATACCTGATTGGAAGCTTTTAGTCATATGAAATTTGGTGAGAGGAATTCCATTCCTCTTGTCATTTCATTATTGATTACCATTATTGCTTCTCTAGGAATGTCATTAACCTAATTTGATGAGACTGCCTCCTAAGCCATGTGCTGTTGTTGCTTCTCCTTTAGTTGACCTGGTATTTTTATGTGCTATGAAGTAGCTTATGTAATTACAAACTGCATTTAATTCAGCATTTAAATTACTCTCCACTGTGAGATTCAGAGTTTCCCATTGCATGTATTTATAATAAAACTGAATGAAACAGGAACATATGCACAAATTAATTTTAGAAGTCACAAAAATTGTTTTTTTCTCCCTTATCATTCTGTGCTAAAAACGGTAAGAGGATCCCAGTATGGTGAGAAACTCTGAGGGCCAAATTCGACACATTCAACACTTGTTTAAGAGGCTACTGAGTTAACGTATGAAGGATGATAAAAAATAAACGGTTATTTATCACATGGGCAATACGTGATCCTCATTTTCGTTCTTAGAAAGCTCATTATACCCACTCATTGTCTGTTTACACTGCCAAAGGATTATTAAGAATCTGAAGTGCAGTTGAGAAGTGATCCCAAATTAAGGCAAGACCAGCAAGGAGTTCTACAGCTTTTTGATGTACTTTATTTCAAGCATCTCCAGATAAAATGCTCAGGGACAGGAGTCTGGAATAAAGCATGGGCTAACATATTCACAATGCAAACCTCAGAACCACAAATAACTTATTATTTAATAATTTGATTTCTTTAAGTGCTGCTAGCCCCAAAAGGCCAGCTCTTAACTGCTCAACTTTCTCCACTGACTCTAATTAAGGTTTTCCTTGGCTCATGATCCTGGGGAACTTGGATAACTTTAAGTTTTTAATTTTTTAAAATCTGCTTTTCTCACCAGGTGGAGTGTTCCTGCAAACCCTGAAACTTATGAACTTTCCCGTACATTTTACAAGATACTTCTGTCTACACGTTTGACTGAAGATGGAGGCATTCCACAAATCCCCGAGTAGAAATCATTTTATTAGCCAGTTTGTGCACTGTACACAGGAGAATATGGGATTATTTGTTAAGAAATTTACTGCCAAAAAATTTATAGCAGTAATATAAACTCACAAGTGTCCCTTTCTGCATAGGGGGAGTTGACTTCAGTAGCCATATGACTGATGATGTGACAAAGTGTGATAGGGAATGCAGCTGCTGGACCAGAAAAAAAGGTCCTAAAAATGGGAGATAGAACAGATAAATATATTTTAAAAGAAAACCTTGTTGTTGTTTTTGTTGTTGTTGTTCTAATTAAAAATCCCTTCAAAAAGTCTGAAGATGAGTTACTTGTTTTTCTTCTCTATATTGGTTTAGAACAGATAAAAATACACAAGTGTTCTTTACTATTGTATTAATTATGTCTACCTCTTTGAAAAAGATTATTCCAAACATTTTTTACACTATAACTATACTGAATTAATTTATTTTATCTTTAATTAAAAATCATTCTCTCCAGTTTTCAAGGCACTGTATGTTGCTTTTGTGTTTGAAATTCTGTGTTTGAAAATATAAGTTTTATCAGTGATTTCTAGTATATGTGCAAGATAATGCTGAGGAAATTCTGTGATGACATGTTTCTTCTTTAAATCAGACTACTTATTTTTGGCTTTTACTTTTTGTCATTTTTAGCAGTTCTTTTTCCAATACCCTTTCTCTCCTTCGCTTCCTCCTGTTTTCTCTCCTCCCACTCCCCAAAGGATGGAGAATTTCCAGTCTGGATTTGAACTCTGCAGCTGGCTATTCTGTCTCAAACTTGCTGAACCAAAACTCTAGACTAAGGCTGAGTGAATAGTTAATGGGTATTTCTTTTCTTTTTTTGATCTGAACAACAAAGCCACTCTCCCAGAACTTTATCTGAAGTCAAATGAAGCTTTCCGTTCAGTGTCCAAAAATGCTTTAGTTTAGAGTCTGTTAATTTAGTTTTGGTTTTATTGTATTTTTGTATTCAATTTAATCAACTTTGATCTCAAATCACTATTTTGAAACAAAACATTCTGTTTTGAAATAAACTGAAGTATTGTAATATAAAATGGAAAAGCCTCCACCTTTTTCAGCCAAAGTTAATCTAGGCACCTGGCAAAAAGTTGTGAATAGTTTTGATCAATCTAGAATCAATTTTCTCCATCAAATAAATCATTTTCTTGGAAAAAACCCCAAACACCTATATAATCCACATATTTTATGCAAATATAAAGTATTTGTTTTATCTATATATGTAAGCCTACCTCAGTATAATTCCCTTTGAATTCAGTTATCCTGGTCCACTTACCATGCGTAAGATACAAATCTTCATTTCCCTTTTTATGAAGACAAGACTCGTGGATCAGAGTGGGGCAAGCACAACTTGGAGCATGTCGGCTCCATCTTCCCTGACCCCGAGGAGGGAAGACACGGGGTGCCCGCAAATGGTGGAGCAGGTTTCCCCTTCCGCATATCTTTCCTGACAGCAAAAGTCAACCTGGCTTTAGCAAAATAGGCACCTGGGGCATTTTTGCACCACCTGTCCATGGCAGAGCCGAGGCGAGAGCAGTGTGGGGAGCAGCCTGGCCGTGTGCCCACGGGATGCAGCAGAGCACGGGGTCAGCTCGCAGCCCGGGCACGGCACTCACCACGGCTGAAGGGAAAGAGACCCCGCAAGGGAGCCACTCATGGGACCGATTGCAAAAGGCTCTTGGATGAGACGACCACCTCTCTTCACTGACTATAAAGGCTTTGAGTGATATAGAATGACCTACTTTTTGTCTGTAAAAAGGGGAGCCAAGAAACTACCATTCACCTTTTTTCTTTTAATAGCTGTGCTAAAATAAACACTCCTAAGTTATGGCTGATAGCATGGAAACTCTTCAGTTTAAACTGGTCGATGCTCTGAGGAGCCGGGGCAATGTCTGGATTTGGAGTACAGCAACAGCCCGTTCATCACCCAGCATGCTCTGAGGCAGCTCTCCTAACATTTGTACAAAGAAAAATACCTCTTATCGTATTTTTCAGCGTTTATATTTCTTCTCAAAGGTAAATTAAGTTGTTGGTTTTAGAGCTAGTTCTGTTTAATGTTAGTCAGATTTTGGTTTCAGCTATTTCACACCTTTCAAATTAATAAACATGCAAACGTTTTTGAAGGATGTTGTTTGGATTCCTTTTGGCTTTGAGGTACCTGGCTCTGTTTTTGTTTATGGTTTGGTTTCTATGTTTTTGAATTTGACTCTGGATTTCTTTTATAAAATTAGCCTTTTTTTTTTTTTTTTTTTTTTTTTTACTGTCCATATTCTCTGGTGCATTAAAAACTCTTTGTAAAAGATATGTGCCATTCTGTACCTGTGCTTAGGAGTTATGCCAAGCTAAAAAAAGAAAACACAGAGGATTTCATAAAAGCATGCATATAAAAAAAGCAAAAAAAATCTTTTGATTTCATTCTATATTGCAGAAAAAAAAAAAAAAAGATTTTCTGCAAACTTCAGTGGAGAAAAATACTCCATAGTAATAATATTTTAAGATACCAATCATTGAAGTTTGAATCAAATAAAGCAGGTACTTGGACTTTCCTCATTCAGGTGGTCTTCTCACAGGACACTGGCGGGAGAGGAACAATTACTTTTCGTGTGTGTGAAATTTCATCTTTGAATTTAAATGATTTTGCAGATGTGAGGATCTCATCTGAGATGTTGCTGTTACTATCCATGCTGCTGTGCTTCTGTTGCAAGTAGTTTGAATACCAGCCCCATTTTTTTTAAAAAGAGAAAGTTTAGACCCCAATCTTTAGGCCAATTTTGCTTGTGACTCATGAAGCAAATGCCATAAATAGTTAATATTTGGAATTCACAGATGGAGATAAAAGCACAGAAAAATTAAATAGCTTGCTGAAAAGCGAAGAGTAAGCCAGTCGCAGAGCCAAGAAAGGCACCTTAGACCCTCATTTTAGCATATAACTCTGGCCAAGACAATTCAACCTTCAAAAGAGAAAACTGTATTTTGTAAAACTGATTGTTATTTTGAAGATTGCGGCTAAAGTATATCTCTGTCAAATTTTGGAATAACCTGTAGTTCCTGACCAAGACAGCCCTGGTTTGAATCACCTCTGGGGACTGATATATTTCAATCCCAGGGATAAAAATGTTACAGACTTTGGAAGTACATGCCAGACATAAGATCACAAAAATGTGAAAGCTGGGTCCTGTTTCCAGTCAGAAAGGCTAGATATGGGAAGTCTTTTCTTGTCTGCTTTTGAAAAAGAGAAGTATGTTTTTATTGGAATCCAGTGGCCCCTTTACATTTGGGTTAAACTCTTGCCACTATCTGCATGTCAAATGTAAAATATAGTACCTAAATTTCAGAGATTCAATGCTCACTGTGACTGCCAACCTTTCTCAGTACATGTCTCCACTCAGCAATATTCCAGTAGAATTGCAGATGCCAGTATAGAGACTTCTAGCTTACTGAAAAAAAGTCTTTATTTTCACACTTACTTCTCTTCACCTCCTCAGATATAGCTGGTTGTCTGAAAACTGGAGGCCAAAGGCACAGGCCTAAGGTAAGTAATATTTACACCCTGGCAGCAATGTAATTTCCAGGACAGAGTTTCTTTCCTTACCATGAAGAAACCAGGTCCAAAAGAAGGTGGTGGACTGAGATGCAGATTTTTTGAGTGAAACTATAGGTAACTAACCATTGCCTAAGTTAATCTGTTACTATTTGGGACTTCTAAATTACATGGGGTGCTCTCATCCTGGAACAACCTTCAGAAAAAAATTCATTAAAAAATGCCAGACATTTAGTTGAAAGCTTCATTCTGGTCTGGAGCACAATAGGCCATCTCTGCATGAGATTGGCTCACAGAACACTTCTGACCTACAGCAGGACATCCTTCCATGGCTTAAGCTGAGATGCCATTTCCCAGTTCCCTTTTCAGCCTCTATAAGCATCCACAAAAGAATTCTTTCAGGTTTGTAAGTCTACCAAGCACTAAAAATAATAATTCTTCATGTCTTTTTTGTTGTTTGTTTTTGTTTTTGTTTGTTTGTTTGTTTGTTTTGTTGTTTTTGGTTTTGTTTTTTGTGTTTTGTTTTGGGTTTTTTGGTGTTTTTTTGATTGTTTGCTTTGTTTGTTTTTTTATCAAGTGCTTGCTAATACAAAGCTATAGTTGTGCCACAAACAGTATTGTCTCAGGGGCTCTGTGTGACTTCAGTGCCAGAACATGTGGACACTCACAGCAACCTCTACGCACGTCACAGGACCAGCCCTGTACTGGGACAGCTGCCAAAAAAGGGGAGAACAAGTGTGTAAAGGGAAAGTTAATGTAATGCAACAGCAGAAATAGCTACAAGACTCAGAAAACAGAACAGAAAGCAAAGGAGAGCTGACTTGCTTTTATTTTTGTTTAAGAGTGTCTCTATATTGAAATCTTTAAACAATTTTTCTCCAAGTGAGTGTATTGGGTTTTTTAGTTTTATATACAAAAAAAAATAAAATAGTCCAAGCATCATAGCTTCAGAGGGCTTGATAGTTCTTGAGAATATCATGGCAGTCATTCAGAAAGAGGAACTCCTCCAGGAACAGAGTACAATCACCTAGATTCCTCTCTCTGGGACTTTGCAAGAACATATCTTTCTCACCCAAAGCAAAGACTGGCCTTTGAAGTAAGAAAACCAAGTTCCTAAAATCAAGCTATGTGAGTATGCCCCTAGCTGAATATAAACATTGTATGTTTACTTCCACGCAGAAGCTGTTGTGACTGGTTGTAAATGGCTCTACAGTAAGGGAGAAGAGTGAATTCTGGTGAGGAATCACACTAGCCTGGCCCCTGGATCAAAAAAGAAACTGTTGTTGTACATGTCAGAGAAGCACTTGTTGGCTGTAAATGAACACAAATATAATAGCTTTATTTTGTTATTAAAAATCAAACTATAATGTTTTTAGAGTTAGAAAGTCTGCTTTGTATAAAGCATTATTCAGTATAATACAGACAGTTCCTTTTGCCTTATAGGGCCTTCTAAACATGTGGTGCTCTCTTTTTCTGTGGCACCCCTGTTCATTCCTGCATAGATAATTATGGCCAGACATGTCAACAGACACTTGATCTTTGCTCTTGGCACTAGTGTGCTTAAGATATTGCTCTGTCTTTTTTAGGAATTTTCCTTTCTAAACCATCAGGAACAAGGCAGGCTGAACTGTATGCTCTGTGGCTACACTGAAGACTTTAGATAATTAATTTGCTACTGGTCATAGCAGTACTTGTAGGCATGCATCACTTGAGTTGGGCATAATGCAGATGTTCCTGCACGGGTTTTGTTGGCACAGTGCAGCCTGCTGTTCCTCACCTTTGAATGTCAGAAAGTGTCACCAGAATGCCCACACTACAAGCATGTCCCAACCATGCTTTCCGCATTGTCCATGGTCCTGGAAAATCTGCTCTCCTCCCCATGCAGGTACTCTTGTTCTGTGGCTTCCTAACTAAACATCACTTTCTGGGTGGTTGTTTGATTCATTAGGTGTGAATGAAAAGAAAGAAAACAATGATCATGAGTTGGCTAGGGGGAAGATGGATTTGGTTTTGGCAAATCTGAATTTTGCTTATTTTGGCTTGGCTTGTGTTTGTCTGTGTCTGATAGTGCTCTTAGTGACCTTCAGCTCATGCTCAGAGCAACCCTGCTACAGGCACTCAGCTTTTTGCCATTGAACAAGAAGCATAGCTTTGTGGATGATTTCTCTACACTGCAGAAAGGGAATGTGTTTCTGTACCACAAAATAAAGTCTTGCTTGCACTATGACATTGCTGTGTCCTACACCCCATACAATTTATCATTCTCTTTGTCATGCACTAACACGTATGCTGCTCATTTGCATTTCTAGTTCCATCCTTCTCTAAGTGGCATCCTCGCTACAGCAGACATAACACACAACTGCACTACTAGAGAAGCAAGTGTGCTTAGCAAGTAATTGTGCAGTTGGTGGGCTTTCTGGTTCTTTTTCTGTTATTCTTTCTCTCTTTCTTTCTTATTTTTTTTTTTTTTTTTTAACAAGAATCATATAAGGATAACTTTATGTATAAAACCATTGCAAATATTTTCTATAGCCATCACAAAAGTATTTTTCACATGCCTAGAACTGAAACTGTGTTTCTTAGGAACTGAAGAGTCACTGGAGTAAAATTTAAGAACACTATCAGTGACTTGGAAACTCATTTAAAAATTCATTTTCAAGGCAAAATTAAAGAGAAATCTCTGTGGATATATTCATATTTTCATTAAGCATCCTCCCTTGCTACATTGTCGATTAACAGTTACTACACTGGTAAGTTGTTGTTTTAAGAATCCATTCAGGGATCTTGAGCTCCAGCACAAAACCATATGGTGTATCAACACATGCCTTTATACTCCTCCACAAACTATGCCTTACCAGCAAAGCACCTCAAAATCTAATAGCCATATATAGGTGCAAACCATACCATCAACCCTTGAGTATTACTGAACATTGGTAGTGGTATAGGAGGGCATTTGGGTGGCATGAACAAAAATTAGTTTCCATAAATTATGGTAGCTTGATTGTTTCTTTTAATTTTGTATTGTCTTTCCACTGAGGTAGAAAGACGGTCTTTTGAACTTTTTTACAAGAACAAATTTGTGTATGCTTATGCTGTAGCTGAGGGGTAGGTAGGTAGGGCACAGAAATTCAAGTAGTTGTCCTACCTCATTGAGGCACAGGTTTTTTGCTTCCATCCTCTTAACTCAAGAAATTGAAGGCATGTTTTTTTTAGCGCCTTTTTTTTTTTTTTTTTTTTTTCTGGGTACACTGCCCACAGCAACTTTGCATAGCTCTTGAGTTATTTGATAGGGTGTGTGGCAAGTATGTGTTCTTCTCTATCTCCTGACTGACAACCAGCCATCATTTTTGACACAGACCCTCTTAGAATGCAAAATATTTTCATTAAAAAAAAGTGAATTTCTACTAAACATATTTTGCCAAAGCTAGATTTCAAAGCTGGCCTGGCTGATCTTATTTAGCATTCTAAAGAAGTCCTTCAGGGTCTGCTCCAGGCTTTCTCTGATTACACAGTATATGGGTCCTTGTAGGAATGGGGCAAGTCTTTCTTTGGAATCTCTGATTTCAAATACAGGAAGTTCATGAAGTGAATGAGTCCAAATTTTGCTATTTTGGTGTGTGAAAAATATGGTTCAATATTTTATTGCACAACACTTTCACATCAGCTTGGTTTTGAGCAGAGTAATTAATGGAAAGGGTTTTTATGAGTAAATTCTGATGTTTAATTCTATGTTTAGTGGATAAAACTACAGTAATATCTATTTTCTGGTCAGGGGAAAACTTGCTCCATCTGTTTTCTCAGATTGATGGGTAACCTCAAATTAATTTTGTTCCACCCATGTCCATTGATTCAGTCAACTATTAGGATTTTTAATATGAGGTGAATTTTACATAGTCATTTATGTGGCCCCATGTCCCTTCTTCTGTCTGAAAGTATACTCTTCAAATCCTAATTCTTCAAAAGCTTATGTGTGTGAATAGTCCCACTGAGCTTAACAGGAGCTGATTTGTATGAGGTTAGTAGAACACACAGAATTCTTTGCAGACCAATTGCTTTGGTTTTTGTTGCATGGGGAACATAATTCTTTAGTTGGGGACTGAAGCAAAGACTAATGCAATCTCTACGCTTTTATTAAAATACTTCTAGGGCCTTTGAATGAAGAAATACTATTCCTGTCTGTATTTTCATGATCTTTTCACAACAGACCTTTGCATTGCCAGCCCATTGAAAACAGCTGTGTGTTGTAGCTGACCATCTGCACTTTGAAGAAAGTGAGAAATGGGAGGATTAGCCAGCCCTGCAGTGTGGGGACAGGCACAGGGGCAGAGTAGTAGTAGAAGCAGCAGTAGAAGGGGGGGGGGAAGAGAGAATAAAAATGTCTAGTAATACTGGGAATGGTATCAGCTTTTTTTCTGGACATGTCTAAGCATAATATTACAGCAGAGTTCACAGCCAGCCAGTGGACTAGTTGTAGTCTCTAGGCAGGGATTACACATTTCATACATCATTTAGAATTAATTGCAGTGATTCTGCAAAGTCAGTACATACCCTGGACGCAAGATTAGGAGAAACTGTTTTTGCTTCAAAGTCTTTTGATGTTTCTGTTTTGAAATATTTCATTTTTCCTTAGACAACTCTCAGACTAGCCAATGATATCCAATACACTCTCTTCTCTTCTGGAAAATAAAACTTTGTCAAATAAAATTAAATCTTTGGCAGTCTCATGACAATACATACACATGCCTACCCACTTCATGCTGGAAGGCTAAATGAAGTTCAAGGTTTGTTGGTATCATTATATCAGACTTGTAGAGGAAGGAAAGCATATACATTGAAGCATGAATATTGAGAACTCTCAGAAATACAACAGCCTTTCATGTGTGGAGAAGGTTACATATATATGCATGTATCCTCACAGAGAAGTTCTCCTGGTCTCCTGGGTAACAAGAAATACTGTATGTTCTCTGAGTAGAAAGTAGTAACTAAAAGACTGCCATGTCTCCTTCTGAGCTGTGCATCCTGTTTGCCACATAAGGCACTAGCACAGCAGTGAGATCTGGTTTCTTGGGCTCTCTGAGTAGACCTAAAACCTGTAGTTTGAAGAACATTTACAGACTTTTTCAGAGGCTAAAATAGGCTTGTAGGATGAGTTTGACAACTGTAGAGAAATTATATTGCACAAAGGTCAATTTTTACTAACTGCTTATGACTTTTCAAAATATTTATGAGAATGTAATGTTATTTTCAATAAAAATATCAGTATTATGATTCAGAATAATTGCTTAAGATTTCATAATTACATGTTCATAGTCATGGTATTTCAGTTAAGGGGAAAAGTCTTTAAAGTGTCTCAACAGTGTTTAATTGAGCTAAAGTATTCCTATGCTTTCCATTTGCCTCTCAACACTTTTCAGACTTTAGGTGATTTCATATCACATTAAGCTGTTCATTAAAAAGTCTAACATTATTTTGAAGGATATGATTACAATAATTTTCCAATTCTTTCTGGCATGCTCTGGTCTCATGATTAGAAATGTTAACATGTGGACTGTCCCCAAAATATGGTTCGTAGTTTGTAGTTCATGATTTATGAACTATGTGTGCCAATCAGAGTATTTTGGTAACATTCATTATGCCAGTGCCAGTGGAAGACAGCAGTAAAAAACTTTGAAATTTAGAGAAGATATTTAAATTGAACAGAATTTTCAATTTGAGCATGAAGCTTGTTTGTTTGCATCTCTGTCATGCACTTAAGCAGTCTATCAATTAATTCTGTTGTTTTTTAAAGACACATAATTTCATCTTTTCTGGCAATATTTAGGTCATCAAAGCCAAATATGAGCAAGTGGCTTTCAGAGCATCTTTTTTTTCTTATGAGTGTCTATAAAGAGCTTTTGAAGTGACGTGTTACTCTCCTCATGCTAGGAATGGAAAAACTAAGTCAATAAGAAATGAAATTGCTTGCTCAAAGACACCCATCAGGCCATGGGCAGAAGTAGGACTGGATATCAGGCTTCTTTCATTTCATCACATCGGTGCCATAACACTAGGGAAAACTCAGTCCTTCCATATGTATTCTTGTGTTACACACATGTAAAGGGACACCCAAACACAAGTAGAATTTTGTTAACAAACTCCTTCTCCCATTTGGCAGATAGAGTCTAGCTCCTGTTTTTGCCATGGGCTGCAAAGAATCGGGCCATATGTGCTCAAAAACAGGGCATGTACTCTGTCATGCGTCAGGGTTTAGGGAGACACTTTGCCTACACATTCCTCTAGTTGCATCTACTCTACCTTTATTGATGAGGCTGGCATTCAGAAAGAGGAATGTCAGTACCTTAATTCATTACCCCTCACTCTCATTCTCCTCACATTTTGATATGTAACAAGAAATGATCTTCTAAGGCACAATCATTCCTTTTGCTTTCCCATCATGCTTTTTGAGCTTCAGAAGATGAATGACATTCAGGAAACCACAGTTTATGATTAGCACAGATATTTGCAAGCCCTTCTTTTCAGATAGTTAAATTGGGAAATGAAGCAGCAGATCAAAGGTAATTACAAACCTCAGCAGTTCAATGTATCTTTTAGTAGCTGTAAGGGTATTTTGGAGAGAAGGAAGAACCCGTTTTCCCTGCACCTAAAGTGAAAGGGTGATAACTGTGGGTTGTCGATAGAATATTTTGAGGAGATGGCTGGATATGTAGGTAGTGTTGAGCAAATTGAGCAGAGTACAAGGACACTGGAGATTTCCAGTGCTCAGAACTCAGCTCAGCCCAGCATCTTGTGGCAATTTGAGACTAGCAAAAGGCAGACTCCAGCCCCAAGCTCTGCCAAGTTTCAAAGACCAGTTGTAAGTTACTGAAATGTGAGAATACTTAAAAAAAGACCATACCCTTCCTTCCTATGTCCATTTACCGGTCCAGCTATGGCATTCCTGCTTTTAAAGTAATCTTAGTGTGTAGTCTGAGGTATTTATGTATGAACAGTACAAAATTCATGTGTTTGCACTCTCACTGCCTATGCTGTAGAAGATGTAGAACTACTTTCTTTGGCGTGCCTACCATATTTCCATCAGGATTGCAATAGTGTATCTTTTCGTAGGGTTTTTCTACTTTTACTTCTTTTAAGCTTTCAAACTTCAACATCTTTTTCTGTTAACATGAAGGAAAGAGATATTCATAAAGTTGCTGTTTGTGTGTGTGCGAGTCTATTTGGGCAGGGAGGGTGAGAAGATTTACAGGCAGTTAATAAGGAAGAAGGTTAATGCAACAATTTGTACTGACTGTTTTGACTATACACTTATGGCTTAACACTGCATATATCTTTGTCTTTCTTCTGCTTTACTCTACAATTCTATATGTGATAACTGCTGGATTGTCTGGATGAAAACGCTTAGCATCCCTTTTATGATTCCCAAAGTAACTGTTATCCATAAAGATATGTACCTGGGCCACAAACTGTTAGAAACTGTGAGCAGATCCTGGTGAATATGCTTTGTCTCGTCTTACATGCTTTACTGGTCATCCACTTTTGGCTACAGTGAAACTAAATTAAACTAAATGGACCTGTAACCTGATCAAATACAGTTGGTCTTATATTCACACATCAAAAGATCTTGAAGATACTATTTAAAGGGTTTGAAATGTACAGGTCGAGAATTGTGTAAATTGCTCAAGGAAAAGCTCCCAACAGCCCCATTAGGATACCTGTGATCTGCTCACACAGACAAGTTGTGGGAACTAAAATGTTATTCAAAATAGAAGAAATTCATTATAAATTATTCACTTATGCTAAGCGTGCATTTTCTACCTTGAGAAGAGTACAGCAAATTGCTGAGCTTCAAAACCAAGGATACAAAGAAGTTTGTTCTCTTTTGTTGTACTCTGTTTCCTGGAGGCTACAAAATCCATCTTGCTTTTAGTTAAAAATTCGAATAATTGTACAATGAATATTAAACAAAACAAAAAAAAAAAAGGAAAGAGAAAAAATACGAATTATCTTAATTACATATATTATCTAATAGAGGATCATCAGACTATTGAAGAGTGGAGAGATAACATTGATTTATTTTATCAAAGTAAAACTCTCTTCCAAGACCACACAACAAGTTAGTGGCAGAACTGAGACAGAATCTGTGGATGTTACCTCCTAGCTGTGTTCAAACTAAGGTGTTTGACTTCCTTTACACTCACAGGGCAGGACGTCATTGTCCTGGTCACAAAGAGCTATTTGCGTCTTCTCTACAGGATTCCAGTGGATTTTTCTCACCTTTGGCACCACAGTAACAAATAGATCTGTTAAAATGAACAAAGCAAAGTTCAAGAGCAACCAGAATTACTGGCAGGAGATCATAATGTAAGCATCTGATTTATAAATAGCTGAGAAAGTTTATCTCTTTGGATTTACAAAAACATGCTGTCATGAAAACAGATTGCTCCTATGGTAAATACCACGGAGCACAACATACGTGAAGTTTAAGCTGAATTTCTCTTGTGATTATCTATCTCCTTGCAGTCTCTTGTCTCCAAAGCCTCTGCATCTGAACAGCACCCAAGATTTATAAAACAAAATAGCTAAAGGTCCTGAGAACAACTGTGCAGTGATGTACTGTAGGCTTTCACTAGACCCAATGGAGTAACAAATGTCTCTGCATCGTGCTTTACTGTCATGAATCCTTTGGTATCTATTTTCCTTCCCCTCTGGCTGTTGGACAGAATTAGTTCATCTGAAATGGCATGTCAAAAGGCCCTGTTTAATAGCTTGCATTATGTATTCTTATATTGTTCTGCCTTTGAAATTTCTCCTTTTCATATGCAACATACGGTAATGAGGATTGTAGTATTCTTTGTCATCTGATAAGTCTCAAAATCTGCATATGAAGATTTTTAAATCATAAACATAATTCTATCCAGAGAAATGCAACATCAGAGCTGTCTTTCAGTTTTCCTGCACACAAAAGGTACATTTTGTTTTAAGAGTTCTTTGCTTATAACATAACGAGAGGTTATTTTCCGGCTATTCATCCCTTCACCTTTAACTAACAGGACAAATAGGACTTAGAATTTTAACTTCCAATTCCAATAACATTTTAGTTTCTATAATGGTAGAGCCAGGACTCACCCAAACCCTATAAAAAGAGTGATTATTAAATTCAGTGTTTTAAATGTTTTTGCACTCCTGACAAAAATGAGAATCTGAAAAAATTCAAAATGTTAAATGGCAAAGGAGAAGAGAACAGTGGTTCTTTACCATGCTTTTTTTGTTCTGCTTCATGCCATTTCCCTTCCTTCTGATTTACTCTGGCTGATATATAAGGTAAGAACTTCATGCTGTGTTGTGAAAACCAGACTTCTTTATTCTTTCAAAAAGACTTGGGAAAACTGACTAATATCTTCTTTCTTTGATCAGAGCCATGCCCGGGAAAAAGACAAGACCAGAAGATTTGTTCTTCCTCCTGAGCCCAAGGCAAGAGTAAATAGTTCTGCTTTGCTAGTAACAGATATTCTGACTGGAGAGTGATTTCAGGACTTCATGGCTTTGTTTTGGTAGTTTGTTCACTGATTTAAGAGTTTTTGAATGTGGTTTTAATATCTTTTGTTATCTAACAGGTGCTGGCTAGAATTCAAATTTAAAAAAAAAAAAAAAAAATATTGCTGAAAGCCTTTGGCCAAAATCAGAGCTTAATCAGAACCAGAATCCCTTCTGAGTCCTCCACTGCTGATTCATACAGTAGTTAAGGATACTGTCTTCAATTAACTGCAATCATCATTTATATCATATAATTTACAATTGACTTAACTCACTAAAAGTAATGAATTACAGCATGAACTTACCAACAGGATAAATATCTTAACTCATGTAAAAATGCAGAAGTGAAGTAAAAGCCTTTGTCTCAGCAATGCAGATGCCAAACAGCTATCTGCGTGTGGAGGAGACATGCACTGCACATATCCATTCATGGTCTCTGTGAAATATGTCTCTCTACAAGCAATGAGAGCATGGGGATGTCCTAGGGGATGTCTTTTCACAACCACAGCACCCTGTGTGGTTCTGTTTGACATTGCCCAACGTCATCTCAGGAAAGGAAATTGCCTGAACTTTTTCAAGTCTGTTGATTGAGCTGTTTATTTCCCAAACATTATCAGATTTTGAAAGATTTGTTTTGGCAAATAATGACTTTTCCTGTTTTCCTGCTGAATAAAGTTACGCTGGCTCAAATTACTTGTCAAAGATTTATTTTTCAGTAAATCTTAACTATCAATTCCTTTTTTATTTTTCCTTTCACTGTGCATTCAACAAAATCAGCTGACACTGAAGGTTTACACCAGCTCTGCATACTGCAGTATCATGTTTCTAATTTATTTTCAAAACTCCTTTGAATAGGTCCTTTTGAAGAATAGAGGCAGTCTTGTTTGGAATCAGTTCCCTCCTACAAGCATCCTGGCACACAGCACTAAATTCCCTTTCCTGGAGTAATCCCACTCAGCACCTTGATTCAGCCTCTGTCTGGTCTGTTGTCTGCCTCCTTCCACCCCTTTCCTACAGCATATACCTTCCAGGGGCAAGGTCTGCAAGGGAATGTGTCTCATAGGTGTTAGGTAGGATGCAAAATCACCAGCTTCAGTTGTGTGGCTAATTTTAGATGAATATAGAGAAAACTAGACTTTCAGGACACATAAAAAACTCAGTGCTTTCTCATAAATTTGAACTATGGCATCTTCTACTGCCTGGTAGAATGTAAAGAATCTCAGAACTGCTATAAAAACAATGCTGGTTCTTGGAGGCTGCCCTGTCCTGGCAATATTAATGTGAAGAAACCTTGACAGAGAAAGCTACACCTTCCTTGTACCAAAGAGCACTTGCTGTAAAGGTCTGGCTTCCCACTGGGTCAGAGGCACATACCTAACAGCCTCTGCTCTGTGTGTGGAAAGACAGACTGCAATCCTGAGCAATCCTGGGCAGGAGAAAGCCTGAATTTGTGCTTAAAACAGTATTGACACCTCAGGAGTAGCTGAGATGCATGGATACTTGAAGCCTTCCATGCTGCAGGTGAGAGTGATCTGCAGAGCTGCTTCAAAGGTGAACTGAAGAGTCCCTGAGCCAAAAGTGCATTGTACAGCTGAAGAATTGCATCTGGTTTAGCTTCAGGTCTGTGATCATCCTACCACACATGGTAGGCACAGTTGGGTGAACATTCTCTTTTAAAATTATTGCAACTTGTAGTAGATGATGCATATCATCTACTGGATGGACATGGATGAGCTTGGTGGTTGCATTTCAAAAATCCTTCTTAAACCTAGCCCTTAAAAAACAAAATACATTGTTTAACAGTGAATGTGTTCCCTCTTACAGTTTTTAATCCTTACTCTCCCATCTTGACTCAGCAGCCGCTAGTTTGGCATTTGTATTTCAGGGACTGTTGACAATATGAAACTCTGGTCGAAAGGCTCAAGAAGTTCAAAACACAAGCATTTTGACAGGGTAAATGTCAGTGTTCATCAGTCCTAAACGGGCTGGAACCCCTGAAGAGACTTGTAAGATAAACACATGCCAGTTTCTTGCATACTTACTGAGTTACAGCTAGGTTGTACCTAAGGACAATTGCATCAACTCTGTCACAAAGCCTTAGGCTGTGCTGGTGGTGATGATAAGCAAGTGAACAAATAGCAAAGGTGAGTGCCAGGATGCCTCACTATACATTAGTACCTACAGGAAGAACCTTGAAGCTGGGAGAGGGTCACTGTAGATGAAGGGCAATAATGGGCAGTGTGGGAACTGCTGGAAATACAATGACAGACTGAACTGAGAGGGTCAACAGGACAGAGCCAGTAGATTATTTAACTGTGTCACTTCAGCAGTTAAAGGACAATCAGTGAAATAGTTCCACCAGCCACAGCACATCTTCTGTCATGGCCAAATGGAACTG
The DNA here is from genome assembly GCA_035222235.1 of Margarornis squamiger. Taxonomy (NCBI): domain Eukaryota; kingdom Metazoa; phylum Chordata; class Aves; order Passeriformes; family Furnariidae; genus Margarornis; species Margarornis squamiger. The sequence goes on along the minus strand of JAWWTY010000077.1, from coordinate 30,149,914 downwards.
TGGTGTAATTTTCTCCCATCATGCTATCTAGAGGATGACAACCATGATGACCATTGTAATAATTCAAATATGTTTCACCTGAGTGAGACCTAATGTTAGGGTGAGGAAGAAATTAGTTTGTCTCTAACTTTACTTGGTTACATCATGTAGTATCATCTTGTTTGAACTGCACCTTTCCCCCATTGGAAACATTACATCAGTCTTCGTTATTCTGGTGTGCTCCTTCTTAGAAGCTTTTTTCACAGTTTGCTATCCTTTCCATGAAGTACTGGAAATACACGCTCATTTCTACCTAAGACTGGGAGATATCAGGAACTCAGGAACAAACTTCTCAACTACTATAACCTGATATAACTTGTTAATAGATTCTTTGATCCTATTTTTCCATCTCCAGTTTTTAACTGAATGATCAAAATCTCCCTACTTTCCCATTCCTAAACAATTTGCACTAGAGAAGAGGACATGAAAACTAGTTTTCTTATCTTATAATTATTAGGCACTTCTAATCTGTGCAACTGTGTAAATATCCAGAGGGTGGATTCTATAACTGCATCTTCTGTCCTGTGATGACAGTAGAGCAAGCAACACTCTTACAAGGTCCAGGCAGTTGTATTCAAAAAAAACCCAGACCAGATGGAAAATGAAAAATAGCATAACAGACATCTTTTTCCCAGGAGACTGAAGTTAAATTTCTCCAGTTGCAGGAAAAAGAAACAACAGAAGAGTGTATTCACATGGAGAGAGAAAAAAAAAAAATAAATTTGTGATTAACATTTGCTTGTGTGCATTTGAGTAAGGTATGAACATGTCTGTAACTGCACACCACTACAAATTAGACGCCAACTCTTTATTTTGTTGGTTTTGATGTACTTTGTTTTCTATGGCCACTGCTGTTGTACAACAATATCTGGACCACATGTTGAGTGGTCCCCAGTTCATTAATCTAATAAAATTAGTCAGCAAGTTCCGTGGACACTGTGTACAGTCAGCATGTCAATTGTCTCTCTTCAGTTCAGCATACCTTTCTGAAAAGGCATTTCCTAATCCCCAGGCTATAATCTCATTAGCACTTCATGTTTCTAACCAAATAAATAGAAGTGAAGACTGATTGCCTGGTCAAAGTACTATAGCTCAACTCATGAGCTAAAAGTTTCAGTTATTAATTTACTTCAGTGGAACTGTATTGATATACATCAGCTGGAAGCAGGTCATGGAAGCTCATGTAACTTAAGGTCTCTATTCCATTACACCAGAGCTGGCTTAAGTACTAGTAGCAGTGGAACGTTGGACGGGCTAATTTGATGCAGGAAAAGCTAGGTCTGATAACTAAGGGACAGCAAGTTCTGTTTGTATACTGGAGTAAGGTCATTAAAATTAAGCTTCTGTACTTTGGAACAACACTCCAGAGAAGTATTCAGTCCAATTTTGCCTTGGTAAATGTGAATATAGACCTCTTGAAAGCATGAAGTTAAACACACTGGCAGGAGAACCATGCAATACCCAACCTTTCTACTGTCTAGACCTCCAATCTGAATCTCAAGTACACTGAGATACCTTTGTGCTTCTCTGTCATTGCAGGCCTGTGTTAATTCCTGCTTGACAAGTCACTAGAGGAATAGGTAGAGGAATTCTCGCATTTTTAATCATAATGGAAGAAGTTGTTCCAAATGTTACAGTGCTGCTGTTTTCATGATGTAATGGAGTGGTTTTAAAGCTGTTCCTTTAAACTGAAGGATAGAGTGTACTCAGGTTACACTCATGCACAGCTCATCATTGGACTCAGGCTTGTCTTCCTAGAACTGTCAATTGCTCATAGTATTTTAAATTATGCAAATAGGGAAACTTGGACGCGAGGACTCCTAAGCACTAGTGGAGAGAGAGTGAAAACTTGGCTTAGAGCTGTCTTTGTGCTCTGCAGCTGCAATGGCACTCAGTGCTCCTGAGCTATAGCCAGTGATCTGACCCCCAAATCAGTACTGATATGCCTGATAGTCTCAAAAATAGAACTGCACAATTTTTTGAGCTTTATAGTGGCTTTATGGTGAATCCCCTTGGTTTTTTTACCCTTCCAGGGTTGTGATGGAGCCACCAAACTCATTTATATTTGTGGTCTGTTCAGGACTGGGTTTTGTGTCGTCAAAGCCAAATAATTTTTACATATGCTTGATCTGTGATGAAACTCTAGGTAAATAACCAAAGAAAATAGGTGAAGATCAGAAAACCAAGCAAATTTTTTTTTAAGTAAAATACATATTGCAGTATATCTTGGACTGGATGCTCATCCTTAGCTCATTCTTTTAGACCAGTCTAGCAAGATAAAATGATCCTTATACAGTTTAAATGCCAGTACAGTTGTATTTGCCCTCACCAAGGGACCATGTTACAAGGTTTTCAACTGAGCTGAAAAACAGTACCACAATTTTTTCTGCATCACTTCTTTAAGTGGCCCATGTTTGCCCAAAATTTACCATCTGATGTTGTGTTCCAGTACAATATCTTATTGTAAATAAAGGGAATATTTGCCCAAACAAAATCAGTTAATAAGAAGTTAAAATAAAAGGTCAAAATTGTGTCCTTATATTTGCTTTTAATATGGGCATTCTCACCAGCATATGATGTTTTTACAATAATTACTTAAAGTAGGAAGCAGTTAAATGGATGTAATCCACCTCTTCCAGTTAACATTACACCACTTCGTTTATTAAATAGACCAAATTTGCTGTGTTTATTAGCCATTACTACATGGAAGTTGTAGTTTTAACATTTACACATTTCAGAACATTATTTTTTTATGTTTAAACATGTCAAGTGATTTTGACCAGACCAAAATTCTGAATTCTGCAATAGGTACAGATTTGCATTTTCCGGATGCCGAAAATAAGTCTTGAAAAGAGGAGGTACTCAGTGGTACTTCTGATGTTATACTCCAACCTTTTATTAAAGAATTATGTTATAAATCTCTGAAGAACTTAAATCTAACCTGAGGCAAACCATGGCCTGCATGTAACAGAATAAAAGTGGTCTCTGAAGGAATGGTAAGAAATGCTTATCAGTCACCAGTCCATTCTGCATCTGACACTGCTTTTCTTCTGGAAGAACCTGTGTATCCTTCATAATTTCCTCTAGCCCTGTTCTAAGTAAAGATCATGGGATTTCTGAAACATGTCCTAGAACGATCTCAACACAGTAGAAGTTCATTGTCATACAAAGAGACTGAACCACCTTTCTTGCAGGTATAGATGAGAAGAAACTGCACTGCAGCCAGCAGATGGAAAAGTCAATCAGAGAGAGGCTTATCACATCCTCAGGATACACCCTTGGTCCCAAAAGGGTAAAGATCTGATCTTGAAAGCACAGATTGTTCTACGACACCAGGGCTTAGGTGCATGAATGTTCCATGATTTATTTTCTTTCCTTTCATTCTTCTCTCCTTCCTTGCCTCTTTTCTTCATTCCTTCTTTCCTGCTTATTCTGTGACCTCTAATTGCCTATTTTTGAAGAGCAATCTTTCTTAGCATCCACATTTCTGTTGGAAATGTTGACTTCTCTTGAATACTTTTTTTTTTTTTACTTTTTTAAACTTAGGAACCATTTGATCTATCAATTAATAAGTCTTTATCCAAACATGGTAAAAAAGGAAACAATTGGACAAGCTTTGCACTTGGCAGGAATCTTTAAGAGTCACTTTGAACAGCTGGACTCTTTACAGTCCTTGTGATGCAGATTAAATGAAAATAATACATGGCAGAAAATGGCTAAATCATTTGAACTTCACAAGTTATTGCCTAGAGCCATTTCACTACAGCTCATTAGGGAGTTTATGTTTATAATGTAATGCCTTTAAATAGATTTGATTTTTCTAAACAGGGTTTTGTAAATTAGAACTTTCCCAGGGGGTTAACCCAGCTCAAGCTGTTCCAGTTGTGGAGCATATCTTGACTGAAGAGGCAGGACTACAGAAGAACAAGTTTGCTTAAAAATGCAGAGTCCTGTGTAATATAATTACTTGAAGGTTTAGGAGTATTACAGTCATTTGATGTATGAATAATAACCAGTGTTCCTAGGATGTGTTCATGTGGTTGCCAGCCTCTCACATTTGGAAAAAAGCATCATCCCCTCCCTGTCCCCAAATCCTGAGATATTACAAATAAATGTGATATTAGCTTTCTTCTCAGCTATTCATTCTCTAGTCATTACGTCTCCCAATTTTATTTCTGTTATAAGGAAAGCTTGTCCTTCTTTTCCTCATACAGAGGAATTATTTTCTTGTATTTTCTTAGTTCTAATTAGCAGGGCCCAAGGAAACTCTATGCTCATTTTGATGCAAACACAGATTCCTCCTTCCTCTCTTCCTCCCTTCCTCCCTTCCTCCCTCCCTCCCTTCCTTCCCTTCCTTTTCCTTTTCCTTTTCCTTTTCCTTTTCCTTTTCCTTTTCCTTTTCCTTTTCCTTTTCCTTTTCCT
>JAWWTY010000077.1:30081928-30142168 GCA_035222235.1 Margarornis squamiger | reverse complement strand
GGAAGGAAGGAAGGAAGGAAGGGAGAGAGGGAGAGAGGGAGAGAGGGAGAGAGGGAGAGAGGGAGAGAGGGAGAGAGGGAGAGAGGGAGAGAGGGCCAGAGGGAGGGAGGAAGGGAGGGAGTTAAAATTGCTTGTGTTGTTCCAGCTAGACCTATATTAATTAAGATTCTTCCTACTTTCTAGAAAGCTACAAATGAAAGTTTTACATTTGAGAAATCTGACGAGTGAGATTACCTTTTCTTTTTCATGTATTTCATTCACTAGCATTATAAATAAAAAAATAAATATTGATAATTTCATTCACTTGAAAAAGACTGAATTTTACAGAGTAGTTAATCATATTGCTGTTAAAAATATTAATATTCATTTCATGTTTATAACATTATGATATTTGCTGGACAGAGAAGCTGACAATACAGAATCATTAGAGAGCTACTGAACAATACAGAAATCGATTAAATTATGTCAGTCTGGTAGCAGTTATAAATTTCTTCAACATGCATTTGGGAACACTTATTTATATAAGTAACTTTCAGTGTTTCTTTTGAATGTCGTTTTTCTCAAGAATAATTTCAAAATCCTTTGAGAATTTAAATTCACTTTTTTCTCTGTGAAATTTTTAGGTACTCTCCAGTTCAGATGAATGTATAGGTGTAATGAGATGAATTGCTGTAACAAAGTAGGATATGAAAATTATCTGCCACAAAAACTTAAAATGTATTCAGGCAACAAGCAGAAGGTTTATCACTATGAAAACACTGCATTATGGTTAAAGGAACAGAGACTAATGCCAATGTAATAATGTTAGTAAACCTGTTCATAAACAACCAAGCAATAACAAGACAGACAACCCTTCTTGAAGAATGGTATTAAATGTCAAAACAGTGTTCACCTAGTCCTCTTTAAGAGATATCTCTAGCCTCTGGATCTGACTTTCATGTGGCTGATATTAACACAGTAATTCTGGATTTCAACCTTGTGTCTGAGAGAAGTATTTGGTCTGATAGCATGTAGAGGGAACACATAAAAAAAAGTAAAAAGTTTAAATAAACAACCAAAAACACTTCTAAGACATTTCCTTGTGCAGAGATTTAATTATAGAAAATCATTTGGGGGTAAAAGTAAAACATGACATTTTTTCTTGGCTGAACCATTTTCATGTTTGAACATGGTCAATTACTCCTAAAGGCTTTTATTATTAGGGGAGCAACATAAGTAACAGCTGCTGCTATTGTTGCTTACAAAACTGTTTTCATGGTAAACCCCAATTTTCCCATGAACAAAATTTCATAGAAATTCATTTTTTTGACTGCAGTGTTCCACTCTGACTTTCTGAAAGTCTGGATGGAAATTATCACAGAATCACAGAATGTGAGTTGGAAGGAACCCATAAGGGTCATCAAGTCCAACTCCTGGCCCTGCACAGGACTATCCCCAAGAGTCACACCATGTGATTGAGAGTATCATCCAAACACTTCTTGAACTTTGTCAGGCTTGGTGCTGTGACCACTTCCCCGGGGAGCCTGTTCCAGTGCCCAACCTCCCTTTGGAAAACCCTTTTTCTAATATCCAGCTTAAACCTCTCCTGACACAACTTCAGGCCATTCCCTCAGGTCCTGTCACTGGTCACCACAGAGAAGAGATCAGTGCCTGTCCCTCCTCTTCCTCTCATGAGGAAGTTGTAACAGCAATGAGGTCTCCTCTCAGTCTCCTCTTCTCCAGGCTGAACAGACCAAGTGCCCTCAGCTGCTCCTCAGACTGTTTCCCCTCAAGGCCCTTCACCATCTTCATTGCCCTCCTTTGGACACTCTCTAATAGCTGAATATCTTTCTTGTATTGCAGTGCCCAAAACTGCACACAATGTTCAAGGTGAGGCCGCCCCAGTGCAGAGCAGAGCAGGACAATCCCCTCCCTTGACCAGCTGGCAATGCTTTGTCTGATGCCCCCCAGGACATGGTTGGCCCTCCTGGCTGCCAGGGCACTGCTGACTCATATTCTACTTGCCATTGACCAGGACGGCCAGATCCCTTTCCGTGGCACAGCTTTCCAGCATCTCATTCCTCAGTCTGTACGTATATCTGGGATTACCCCACCCCAGATGCAGAATCAGGTGATTTCCCTTCATATGGTTGGTGATTGCCCAGCTCTCTAATTTGTCCAGGTCTCTCTGGAGGGCTTCCCTGCATTTAAGGGAGTCAGCAGCTCCTCCCACTTTTGTATTGTCTGCAAACTTGCTTAGTGTTCCTTCCAGTCCTGTGTCCAAGTCATTTATGAGGATGTTGAAGAGCACAGGGCCCAAGATGGAGTGCTGTTGAACCCCACTAGTGACAGGTCACCAGTCTGATGTCACCCCGTTCACTGTTACCTTTTGTACTCAACCCATGAGCTAATTGCTCACCCACCACATCATGTGTTTATCCAGTTGTGGGCTGGACAGTTTGTCCAGAAAGATCCTGTGAGCGACTGTATCAAAAGTTTTGCTGAAATTCAAAATTATTGCATCAGCCGGCTTCCCTTGATCATCTAGGAGGGTTACCTTGTCATAAAAGGAAATCAGGTTTGATAAGCAGGAATTTCCTTTCGTGAAGCCTTGCTGTCTGTGACCAATGACAATGTTTTCTTTCTGGTGATTTTCAGTGCCTCCTAGAATAATCTTCTCCATAACTTTGCCAGGCACTGAAATGAGACAGACAGGTCTGTGTGTTCTTGTGTCCTCCTTTTTGCTCTTCTTGAAAACTGGGACAATGTTCACCATCTTCCAGTCAACTGGGGCCTCTCCAGATTCCCAAGATCACTCAAAAATCATTGAGAGAGGTTTTGCAATGACATCAGCCAGCTCTTGGAAGATTCTGGGATGAATCCCATCAGGCCCCATAGATTTGTAGGGATCCAGTTTGAGCAGCAGACCCTGAACAATTTCAGGGTAGACTGGCAGCTGGTAATTCTCATAGTCATGGTCCTCCAGCTCAGGGCACTGGGACCCCCTTGAACCATCATCTGTGTTGAAGACAGAGGCACATTTTTGTATATGAGAAAGCTGTACTAGAAAAGCACTTATGCAATGTTTTGACCCTCCAGACTGACCAACCACTGAACGTAGATTTTGTTTTAAACTGGAATTCTCAGTGATTGTCAATGTATAGCTTTGTTCCACAAAACCAAATTTTGGGTTGAGCAACTTTTAAGCATTCAAATATTTGAAATTTGGGTAGATGGTATGAAAGACAATACTTTTTCTCTGACCATTAAGTAGCAAGACAAAAGCACATTAGAGGAAATGCAAAGCCTCTAGCTATTTTTGGTGAACACTGGCTTGAAACTTAAATGTTCCACTCAGAAATAATAAGCCATCTGTGAGTCTAACAAATACCAATGTAATCCCTACAAAAACTCTAAATTTTTGTATGCTACTGAGGTGCTGGGGGGAAAAGATCATCCTTTCCTGGCTCCAATATTTCTCTCTCCAAAGCTGTGAATTCCTGAGCCTAAAACATAATGCAAGAAATCCTGATTTCCTCATTTTTCTACATATTTTTCTCACTGATTGTCCTTAGCTGCTTTCTCATCATAATGCTTAAGTAGCTAAAATGGTTGAAGTTGGAAACTTGTAATATAAGGTATCTGTTAAGAGCCAATCCCATTCCTAAAATGGATTTTCTTGCATAAAAATTAATGGCCTGTTGAATGAAAGTTCAGAATTTAGAGAAGAGCACAATTTTGGGAAGTTCCTCACATACTGGTAGGCAGGACATAATTAGGGTTACATTCTTGCAGGAGGATCAGCCACCCACAGAACCTCCACATTTTGCCTGAGAAAAATATGTGCTAAAAATAGGTTGAAAGTAGGAACAATTATGCTGCCAGACTCAGAGATTTCACCTACACTGCTCCCACCTCAGTGTGTGTATTCAATGCCCTGCCCAGCTTCGCATGTTTCTCATTTTGGACAGTATTTACCTGAAAGAGTAAATTATATTCTGTACACACACTGTATTTTGTGTGGCCATGTAAGTGTTTATAGGCAGTGCCCCCAACTGACAGATGTATTTGGAAATATTTTGAAACATTTTTGAAATATTTTGAGATCTTAAGGATACTGTAAAATGCCACTTTTGCTATGAAAGCCTCAGGATTACATCAGCATCTACCAAGGAACAAGACCTCCAGATGGTTTTTGGACAATTAGTTCCAGATTGTGGAACTTGCACATTTTTATCTGGAAGAGGGCTGGTGCGGTGTTTCAGTCCAAAAGAGCTTCAAAGACTGAGCTTCAAAATAAAATAAGACAATTACATGCAAAAGTGCTCACTAATGCACTCAAGCCCTCAAATATGAAGGAATAAGCTGATTACAGTTAACATATAATTTAATAGTCATATACCTGATTTTGAGCTAAATTGCAAAGAGTAACTTGCAGCTATAAATTATTCCCTTGGTCTTTTAGGCACATGTATCATATTTGGGACCAAGGAAGACAGATTCCATAAGTGTCATTAATATGAGTAAAGGCAACAAAAGCTTCACTTAGACAACATGTTGTAGTTCAGAGAGAGGAAAAAGAAATAGTGAAAATATGTTGGTTTAGAAAAGAATTTAAATGGATTTTATTCAATAATGGTTAGTGTACTACTTAAGCTTTATTACTGCATTTTTTTCCTAAGAATGTACTTTACTATTATAGTTGAAATTCTCACTTGTACACATACAGGACCGTGCATCACCACAGGGAAAGTACCAATTTTCAATAAGTTCCTGTTGTGAAAAATTAGGAATATGGACAACATGTTATTAAGTTGCCTTATTACACAGAAGAAAACATCTATAAACTCTATAAAGAAAAAAGGTAAATGAAATAAATCTATCACTGTCTAGCCACCTCCAAATTAGATTATAATAGAAGCAAATAACATAAAACATAATGTAAATCCCTCTGATGTCCTCCCCAAAAGGCTTGGCTGTACCGTGTGCTACATGTTTGCCAACTATATATTTAGGTACATAAAATCAGAGAATAAAGCTTGACTATTCAAAACGCTGGGAAAAAAATATCCTAGAAAAATTAATTAAGCACATACTTGAGTGGCATGTTTGAAGTAAACCTGTAGACTTACTTTTAAATAGTTTTAGCTACATTTTTCAATACTTCAAGCCAAATTATTCAACACTTTCTTTGATCCAGATTTTACTGAGCAAAAATACATCACACAGTTATTTTTTGGGGTTTGTTCTGAATTATCCCTTTTTTCCCCTATAATTTGCATTCAAACACCTCTCTGGAATGTGCACAATTTAATTCTCCTAGAAAACACATAGCTGTTGATGGGAAGTCCTGTCCTCAAGGGGAAGTGTTTAGTTGTCATCTAACTGTAGCCAAATTCATACTGGGCTTTGAGTATCAGAATAGTAACGTTGACCTGGACATTGAATTCCACAGGGAAACAAGTGAATGGAGTGTGGAGACAAGCCATCTGTGTTATTGAGCTCTTGGCATACTGAATTTTGAAATGTCTAGAGCTTTTTTCAGTGTGTCTGACTTTCTCAATATATTGAGCAGCTGTAGAAAAAAAAGATACAAGTACTAAAGAGTGAAGATGCTCAGATCAGACTCATATTCATTAAAATGGGACAGAGTATTCTGATTCATCATAGAAAGAGACGAAGATTTTTATCCCAAGTGTTACTTGGTCTGAAGAGACACCAGTTACAGTCCCCCACAGCAGAGATATGTTGCAAAGATCACACCACAAAATATTTCAATCTTTCTGCTGTCCACATTCATCTTTGTTCTTTTATGCTTCTTCTAAGTGATGAGTTGATGATTCAGATAGAACACAAAGGAAGTCTAGACTAAAGTATGTGAACACTACCGTCTCTTCAGCTTACGCGTGTTCAACAGTTTGCCCTAAATAGGTATGGCCTAAAAGCTGTGTGCAGATAACTACTGCAGATCTTTCGTCGAAGTTCTGCAGTACTTTTTTTTACTCTGGATGGATGCTTGAAATCTAGGAATGCAAGATATATACCCTGGTTGCCAGCAAAGTTAGTTGAATGTCTATGGCATTTGTTAATTATCAAAGAATTAAGGAAGTAGCTCCTGTATAACTAAAGACAAGAGGGTGCAGAATGTGTTTACTTTGCAGGCTTTCTATCTCTGTCTGTGTGTTGAGATGAAAACCAAAGGTTCCTAGAAAATTAAATGTTAAATTTGTGCATAGCAATGGTTTTTGTTAGAACTGTAATTGGCTGAAAACTGAGCAAAAATACATCAAATCTACCAGTATTGAATAGAAATGGTTGAGGCTTTATTTCTTACCCACAAATATATCAAGAGTTATTAAAGTAAAAGTTTTTGAGCTGTACTAGTCACAGCTAGTATAAATATGAGAAGAACCAGTTCCTCAGAATGAAAAACAAAAATTAATGTAGTGCATCTGGCTTTATCATTGAGTCTGGTATGGAAAATCATATCATCAGTGCCAACAATCATAGAAAAGTGCAAGATCTGTGAATGGTCTATTGAAAAATCTGGGTGTGGAAGGATAGTAAAATACCCATATATCAGATATTCATAGCTATGTATAAAGCATCTGTTGAACTTCCATGTGGCTGAATGATAGGATAACTCATTTGTACGAATGCGGTCAGTAAAAGAAGCTGTTTTTTTCCCTGTTTTGCATAGAGTTTATTACTCTTTTTTTTTTTTCCTTTTATCTTCTTTTTGTTTGGTTGGGGTTTTTTTGTTTTGGGCTTTTTTTTTTTGGTTGGTTGGTTGGGGTTTTTTTCTTCCCCTCTGCCCCCTTATTCTACTGAATTCAACTAAGATTCAGAAGTGTGCCAAATTAGGATAAGTTTTTTTCTTTTAATAAACAAGTTTGCTGGTCTAGCAGCTCTTCTCAGACCTTCCCTCTTCCACTGTATTTTTGGTTCCATGTTTCAGCAAATCAAACAGTTGACATGAAAGTACGAGTCATATAAAGTATGAGACATATAAAGTATATATATTCCAAGCCTCTTGAACAGAATTAAGCAGCTGTGGTTAACATTCACAAACTACAAATATGTTAAATATATTTTGAATTTTGCAACATTTACCATTCCAGTTGTTAAATGAACTGTGCAGGTGTTCAAATACACTGCTAATCCTGGGGTTTTTACTAAGACTGTTAGCAATATTAAACTGAAACCCTGAAACCAACGCACATTAAATAACCTAAAAAACCCCAAGTGTTGATAAGTCAGTTGTGTTATACTACAACTGGAATATTTACTGAAGAGGAAAAAATAAAATTTCTTTAAAAATTCTCAACTGCATGATTTTAAGTGTAATACCAGATTCAACCACTTTATGGGTTTTCCTGTTTCCTTTTCATGTAAATACATTTCTCAAAGAAATATAAATCCCTAATCATGTTTCTCATCACTGTTTTTTATTGAAGCTTTTTTTGTTGATGTTAATATCTAATATTTTCATTGTCATAGCCATAAGACATAAGACATTGACAAGCCATAAATAATGCAAAGAGGGAAAAATGCTGGTTCCTATCAAGGGAAATGACAGGATTTCATTCACTTTAGAGTATGCCATGGAGTTATTCTCAAGGTTAATATCACTCTATGCTTATATAGCCTTTCCCTTTATAATATACCTTTGTAGGCTCTAACCAAAAAAAAAAAAAAAAAAAAAAAATAGATCCATAAACAGCAGCAAAGAATCCTTACACTGAATCATGTGCTTATTTGAATAATTACATTTGTAAACTGATAGTCCTAAACAACACAGAAACCATAAGAGGAGAGTTTAATCATTTTAAAATGTAGCCATTTCTGGTAGAAGACTTACAAAACCATCATCCAAATGAATACAGAACAAAATGTACATTGATAAGTGTGGTATTATAGTAGAGAAATAAAGAGTGAAGGGTGCCTGCTGTTATTTCCCCAAGGCACAACAAACTCTGCAGTGCAAGCACTGGTCAGGCAGAGGAGGTCTTCAGTACAATTTTTCTTCTCCCGTGGAATTCTCTTGTTGCCAGTCTGTTTACTCTGGCTTGTGCTGTAGACTCTGTGCAATGGAGAAGTGGTGACAGGCCAGGAGGATTGCACCTGGCTGCATGAGAGGCAGCCACTCTGCAGCAGGCAGCAGAAGCAGGCAGAGAGCACTAGCAGGCAGATGGATGAGAAATCCTCATTCCAATCTCACACCAGTCCAGCCATGCCAAGCAACTACTGCCACCCATACCAGCAACATTCACACCTCTTTGTCCAGTTAGATGGCAAGATCCCCCTGTCTGGGATTATTTGTTCATATTACGTGAGTTTCAGAGTCTCTGATACAGCTGTTAAACACTGCAGCACAAATCAGCACTAGATCACAGGTGAGAGGGTTTTATGGAGAAAAATGATTGGGGTCTCTTCAGGCACAAATTTTCTCCTGAAAGAGAGAATGTTCCTCAAGGAGCACTCCTCATCTGTAGGATTTTACTCCTTCACATTTGCTAGCTCACTGACATTTGACCACTTGCCATTGCTTAGGTTGTGAATGCATGTGATTTTCTTAAGTCATTTGAAGAAAAAGTTAGAGGACTGTGAAAATACATGGAACTATATATTTTTTAACCAATTGATTACTAAAGGCGTAATTTCATGTCCAGAATGGCCTTCCTACTTTTTATTCTTTGTTAGCACAAATAACAGAACAGTACTACAATAAATTTAGGATTTATAGCTGCTGCTTTAAAGCCAGAATTTAAGTACCATTTTGTTTATGGTTTTAATAAGGTCATTAAGTTGAAAAAGGAGTTCAAACCTATATGCAGTAGCCACGTGACTTGTTTAGTGAATCACAGCACAGGATATTTTAAACCCATTTTACAGTGGTGTATAAAAGCTTGTCTCAATAACCATCTGGAGAATATTGAGTTTCATAACTGCTAAGAATTATTTAATATCCTCCTCCCCACAGGAATAACAATTTCAAAAATCTTCAAAGACTGATATCTAACTGGAGAAAAGGTATTTAATGTTGTTAAAACTGGAAATTGTGTAGAGCTAAACAATCCTTTTTGATCTACCTGAAAAACTACTTTGTAGGCAAGGGAAATAGTTTCCTCAACTGTCAAGTTTTATATATAACCAGCGTTTCTTTCTCTTTTACTCATTGAATTATTTATTCCATAGCAACCCAAAAATTTGTGACTGGGGCTTAGAATACCAAGTTGATTAAATTACTAGGAAAGCTTTTGTTTTTCTTTTCAAAACTCATAAAAAGGGTTTGCCTTTTCTGTTCTCCCATTTGGGACTAGCTTCCTGGCAGTCTTATGCATGTTCACAGGATCATGATGGTAAAAAAGGAACTTTCCTCCTAATGCTAAGGACTATTCCTGAGTAAGAAGGCAGAATTTTCTTTTCAAAGCATGAAGTGTAGCTGTGCTGAGGTCAGTGGAGATAGCTGGATCCCACCAAAAGACAACATGGCCAGCTGGGATTCAAGGTAGTAGACATTGGTGATGGTGTGTGTCTCCTCTATCATCATGGGGGACAACTATAAATTTCAGACTGAATCCTACACTGCTCTTTAAAGACTTCTGAAATCACTGTATATAAAAATTGCCCTTTCTAGCTACCAGTGCACTCTTGCACATCCCACTTACAAACCTACCCATACTCTATTCCTTAACAGCTGCAAAGTCCTGCCCTGCTGAACTCAACCAGCAATGCATCACTTAGTAATCTATTTCTGAAGAAAAAAAAAGTCCCACAATAGACAATGCATTAGAGAGGCAAAGTACATTTTCCCTGTCTATGGGGGTGGCAGGAGGGAAAGAGGTGGGGAAAGAATGCACACAAGAAGTTTGACAAGAGTAATCATTGCACTCCTTCAGCATAGTACCATGCAAAGATTACACTTGCAGAGAGGCTTAAAAATTAAATGATGTGTTTATAAATGGGTCACGCAAAAAAAGTGCTTAAGATTTACATATCTCAGTGCAGTCCCTTCTCTTTCCAAAACCAATTACCAATGCTCTCTTGGTATTCTAGATCAAACACCCTCTCACTGAAAACACACTAGTGCACAAACTTTTTTCTTTTTTAATTTGAGTGAAGACTTTTTATCAATATGAAAGGATGGTAACCCCCAGAGTAAACACTAATCTGTATTCGCTTAATAACATTTAATATTTTGGCATCTCAAACCTCCTGTGTAGATCAGTCTGGAAGAGTGGTGTTTATTTTCTTCCTACATGTGAAAGTTCATTCTCAGTATCAAGTTTGTTTGGTCCACTAACTTTGTTAACCTTTGCATTTACTTCTGTATTTGATGGCCTTTCATGAGCAGCCACTTTAGTAGCTAGGATAGAAACAGTTACATCAGGGTTAGAGGTCATAGCCATTATGGGATTTCAACTTAAAACAGTCACTGCTTTAGGGGGATCACAGTATGTTTATGATTAATTATTTTCTTTGTGAGAGTTTCTATGAACAAGATTATTATAGTAATATATAAACCATCTGGGTAACCTTTAATATCTACCTACTTTCTTGATGAAATAATAATCAAGACTTTGTGAAAAATCACTCCCTACCTAACAAGACGCTACCAAAGCAACAGAGCTTTCCTTTGCCTCTTCCAAGGAATTCCAAGGAAGAAAAAGTGGAGAAAAATCTGTACCAAGTGCAAGTATGCTTTTAACAGCACACAATTCAATGCAAACTAAAGAGCTGTATATTTTTTTAATGACAGCTTTTTACATATTTTGAAAATGCACATGCAGATTAAATTCTCTGCCTAAGTTAGTTTTTATACACCACTCCAGAATGTATTTTATTGAAGTCAAAACACCAAATAACATTTTAGAAAACTAATAACATTATATTTAGATCGTTAGGAAATACATTCTCAATTGCACAGTTCAGATTCACAGTGCTCAAGAGACACTGAAATCATTGCTTAGAGACAGTATTTGCTGACTTCACCAGGGTAACAGTTTAATCCTTAAAGTAATCAACTTTCACCCTCTTCTTATGTCCTTCGACTTTTAAGTTCTCACTAGTCCTTTTGAGAAAAACAGCTCTAGGAGACAGCTATTATTCTCCTCCATGGGATAGTCCACTTCAGTCAGACAAGTAATATCATCTTCTGTTTACACTCATCTGAAACAAGTGCACAGGGTCACCCTCTACACTCTGATGTTTTACCAAAGCAAAAGGAAAGATTCTGCAGCAGGATACAACAGAGCTCCGAAACCCGAATAACCTGGGAAGCAGACTTTGCATGCCTATTTATTTCTTGCATTTGATCCTCTTGGAAAAAATAAATCCCAATATCATGTCCTCAAAGCATTTCATTTAGGCTGAAACACTGTAATAGAGAAGTCAGCTCGGGACAATATTTCCTTTTGTCTGTTTTAAAGCCATGGGCCAGATCCTCATTTGGTGCAAACTCCCCTGACCTCAGCTTGTTCTTTGACTTGAGGAGCTGAATATCACATTTAGTAAGTACATACTAATATTTTCAGGGGGAAAAAAAATATTGAAACTGTTTAGAAGAAAAAAAACAATAAAGAAAAACAAACCCACAACAGTTTTCTTAGCATAGTCCAAGCAGGATGGCAACTAAATTATATGAATAAACCACAATATGGATGCAAAACAAAAGTTCTCCACAATAAAATCACTAACACTAAAATCTACTGGCTAAACAGTAAGTAAGCCAGGAGAGCTACACAAACTACCCTGACCAAGAATCTGAAGCAATGACTCTTCCTGCAGCCTGCATCTTAGAAAAACCTGCAAAACCTCTGCATAATGCCCACTGCTTTCCAAAGCCTGACTTTGGCCTCTGTGAAAAAGTGTCTATGCAAAGAATTGCTTGAGCTCCAGTAGCTCTCTGTACTCAGAATAACAGTTGTACACCACTATTTTGTAACAAATATAACCCTCTACCCAAATGAACATTTTAACTTCTTTGACAGTGACCCACTCACTGACTGACTTGTTTGCCTCTGCTGAGTGGTATGGTCATCTGAAATAAACAGGGAACTGGCTGTGGGTGCCAGCAGCCTGTAATGAGACCTCTGAAAGCATGAAAGAGAATCAGTTTGGTTACAAACCCCTCGGCACATGGCTCACCCTGAAAGATATATTGAGGAGCACATACTTAAAAAACAACCTCAGTAACTTAATCACGGGCCCTAAAACTGCTTGCTGCCTGGTAGTTGACCAAGAAGTTTCAAAAATATGTGACCAGAGGGTCATCTTACAAATTACTCATGCCAGCTACAACCAATGAGGCTGTTAAAAGAATATATTTTAGCTGTATGCTATCAAATCATCTGACACCTTCCATTTTTACTGATCCTATACAGAAAGCCTGGAAAATACATGTAGAGAGTGTTTCTTTTTGATAATTCTAAACATGCAATGGACACCAACATAGCATTTTGGGGGAATATTTCCACCACAAAGTAGCTATTTGGGTATGTTGCTATGCTGAAGGGAGAACATAACTTTTTCATCCAGCTGCCCATTGCTACCTGAACAAAATAGCTCCTGTCCTTGACTGAACAGCACAGAGTGCAGAAGACACTTATATAACTGTTTCTTGAGTCATGTGTGGGGTATGTCTGACTGCTCCAGGAATTCAGGGATCACTCTGCTGTTTCTAGGACCACACCCAAAGTGAAAACCTCTTTTTTTTAACCCATGCTTGAATTAGGACTGTTAGCACTGCCTCTGTTAGTTGGTTTTAGATATTTGAATGCGCTCAAATATTGGCTCAGGTCTCCAACTGCCTGTTTCCTCTATGAGATCTGAGAGTATTTTCCTAATTCCCTTTGATGCTGCAACCATTAGAACTCCCTGACTATTGATTTTGGTGCTCTTGGTAACACACTGAAGTCCAGTTACTCAGTCAAAACTGCTGTCATTTGGTTGGTCTGATTTTTCTGAAAACACTTGGTAGGACTGTATACTACATCACTGATGAAGCAATCTGGATCAGTCTCTTTTTCCTCTGAGAGTGTCTTTTAATACATTTATAGCCAATGAAGTTCCAAGCAGGGCTGCAGTGTTAGAAACAGTCTATCCACTCTAGGCTTGCTCATCACCATCTCAAACCAAACATTGACACAGCAAATACACTCTTTCCTTTCTCGCTTCACTTAAAACATGCGCTGGGGTGACTAGCATCACCTCTGCCATCACTCTTCTGATTGCTGCATGCCAAAGTTGAGGGCAGAGCAGTTTTCCTGTATAATAGTTTCTATCAGAAATGGTGGCTATCCTAGATGTGTAGATGTGAAAAGAGATTGTTTTCCTGGGGACATATGCTACCACTCTTTTTCACCTTTGCTGGGTAAACTACTACAGCCTACCTGGAATCAGTGAGAGTTTGACTACTTGCGCCAGCTAAGGATCTGACCTTGCTTGTGAGGCTGCTCCAGCCTGTTTCCCTAACTGATTCTAGACTGACAGATGAAACCAGAAAATGCTACTTCTTTTCTGTCAATAAAAAAGATTTGCTAGGTCCAGGGGAGGGAATGTCCTCCTCCCTGGGAGACACCTTCTTGCAGAAAGATGTGGGACAGAGACCACACAGAGCTGCATGTGTGGAGAGGAGTCATGACACTGTGCTGAGAATGTCTTAAATCCATGACAAAAATTGCTGTTTGGCACAGAATCCAAATTTGCTTCTTTGCATTACTAGGGATTGGGCACATTACAGAGAATTAAAACATAATCCATTACTGTGATAATACATTAATACACATCCAGCTGCTGTCTCAGCATACTCATAAACCACAAATGTCTCTCAAAGTGGTACTGTAAATGCTTTGCTACATACCAAGCACTCATGATTTTTCTATTCCAGCTCGTCTTCAGGGCCTTCCATCACACCATCGTGCCCCTCTCCAATCATATCCACCCTCTTGCTCATATCCTGGTTGTGAGGCACTCTACCTTCTGCAAAGCTTATTTTAGGAATCCTGTCACATCCTGCCCACTCTATTTTTTATCCAGCAGAGGAAGACTTGACATTCCAGTTTCTAGTAAAGCAGCAGGGGAGATCATTTGTTTCTTACCACTATATTTATTATGTTCAGTCTGCTGAGGGAGGTAGGAGTGAACAAGAGCAACGTTTGCTCCTGTTCCCAAGCAATGTCAACTACTCCTACTTGGCAGCTGCTAAGCCATCCTCTCTGCTGGATATTAAAATATCCTGCCACTTTTCTGCTGTCTTAGAAACCCTGACAAGGACTTAAAAGGTGAACATGTGTTTCAATCCTGAAGTCAGACACAGTTTCTCCTGGTGGCAGCGTTGATATGATCCTCAAAGAAACTTTCCCAAAACTAAACTGAGAGCTGTGCTCAGAGGTCTCCGGGGCTGAGCCAGTCACCTCCTAACATAGAGCAGGCCCAACCACACAGTGCCGTCACTGGAGAAACAGCTTCTCGGCCAGTGCCAATTCGATAGGTCTCTGCTGACTGGTGCGGCAAGGCTGCCAATGCACACCAGATGAGCATTGCCCAGGGACCTTCTGCAGGCATGGCCCAAGAACGTATCCTGGAAAACCTTGGCTGCTGTGAGAGCTGTCCCCTTCCTGGCTGAACGTGAGGTAACTGTCTTCCTTCACTACTGACTGAAAGCAGATTAGTAAATCTTTGAGCCCACCAGCAGTAAAGCCCCATGAGCACACAGGGAGGGCTGGGGGAAGACCAGGTAGGAAGCAGGTAGGAAGACCAGGTAGGGCCAGGCTGGGAGCAGGTAGGAAGGATCAGTGCCTGCTGCAGTGGCACCCAGCTGTGGGGCTGGGCTTCTGAGACATGAGGGGTGCCCTCTAGCTGACAACTCAACAGATTGGCTCACACTGGGCACGTGCTACACTGCAGGGTAGCATGAGGTTCATTGTCACCTTCCCCTCTTTTCAGTCCTCCTGCAACTCAGGGAGGAACTGCTGCCTTTTTGGCTCAGGTGACCAGAGACCATTCAAGGTCTTGCTGAGGGATGTTCAGAGAGCAAACTGATGATGTGAGCCAAACATTTTTTTGTTGCCTTTCCTTTCTGCCATGGAAAACTGAAATTGTTTTATTTCTCTGCACTCCACTGAAACTAATATGAACCACCAGTTTTCTTGCCCAGAAGTCTACCTCTGACTTGACAATGAACACAGTGTCTAAAAGAAGTTATTTCTTTTTACTTCGTTTCAGTGAAATGCTCACTGCCACTTCTCTTGCCTGAGTCTGAGTGTGTCCCTCTGTACCTTGCAGACATGCATGTATCAGGTGCAGTTCATAGACAGGCACAGGGCTGCTGTGTGCCTCAGCTTCTGAGGGACTGAGTTTCTGAGTTTCATGGGGCCCATGTTTTGGGTGGCAACTTCTTGTTGCTTTTGGCTAAAACTAGAGTAAATAGAAGATGCTGGTTTTGTTTCTTTGTCTTCATAGGAGCTTTGTGCAAATTAAACACAACCATCAAGACAGAATAGACAAGGAGAAGGAAATCTCCCAGGCCTTCACTAACCATGGAGGGGAGATTATTATGGGTGTTGAAACAGATGTGACAACATTTTCACAACAGAAATACAAGACTTGCGTCTTTCAATTTTAATCAATATACTTGGTACTGAAAGATTCTTATTCTAATTTTGTAATCCATCAGTCATTATTCAGTAACATCTGTTATAAAAAAAGAGAATTGTTTCATACTTGCAAGGGGGCATATCAGGCTTGGAGTGATAATATTATGTTAATTTTATTATGAATATGAACATCCTGAACTTTCTTCTCTTATGAATTCTTGCACTAGAAATTTTTCCATCATAGTAAGAGTGACCAGAGTGACTCCAGGGCTGCTTGCCTGATCTTTTTTAATTCTACATTTTCTTTTCAAGTTCTATATTTAAGTCAGAATTAACGTAAAGCCTAGGAAGACATTTAATTCAAGTTCAGCAAAAGCATTTTGATTTGTCATTATGGGGTCAGACAGTCTCACTGTTCATGATCTGAGTTGTTTAATGGGAGTCTATAGTCTGAGATGGTGCAGTAACCATCTCAAGACAGACAAGACATCCATATTGTCTGTATGGTGCTCTATACAGGAAATCCCAGAGAACACTATGGATTAAATAATAAAATAAATTATCTATTAGAAAAACATCAATTAGTTTTAAAACTGAATTTAATTTTTCCAAAATAAAAGTTCTTAAACTTATAAACACACATTGTGCTATGAAACCTGAATATAGGCTTGGTTCTTTTAAGGATGTGGGCTAAGAGATATTCAAGATATATTAATTAACATTATATCCAGCTGCCTGATAAATTTACTCTCACTTAGGCTCCTAACCACAGCAGCAATCAGCGGGGAATGGCAGTTCTCCAAGCACTGACCAGAGGCAGCTTAAGTACACAGAAGCAGTGCTAGATTTCTTTGCTCAAAAAGTAAAAAACTTCATAAAGGATGCATTCATTCTACAAAACTACAGTTTAGAGACATTTAACTGTTAAAATTTGTTGCATCTTTCACTTGAATAAATAAAAATAGAAAACATTACCAAAAATCAGAGAAAGAAATATTATTATATTACTTCAGCTGAGCTTTGTACTACTTTAATAAATAAACATTAAAAAAAAAAAAAAAAGTCAAAATAAATGCAAACCTAAGACCAGGAGAGCATGAGGAGGACAAAAAGACCTATCAACTCAACCAATATTGGATGTTCACTCTAACAAAACAGACTACTTGATTTTCTTGTATTCCTCTAGGTTTAAGACTTTTTCTGTCCCATTAAGAAGCACAGCTAATATTTTTCTCAGAAGCCACTGAAAACAGTGCATTAGGCTTAAATTCTCTGCGCCAGGACTCTGCCTCAAGTTGAATTTATTTTGAAATTTTCAGCTGAAATGAGTTAGTGGTATGTTTGAACAAGCTTATTGAAAATCTTACTTAGGAGGCAGGGTAATGATCCAACTCTCTCCTATCCCTGCTCTCAAAGGCTGCTGAATGGTGAGCAGGAGCTGGTGGAAGGGCTTTTGCCTCAACAGTACTCCAGCATTCCCAGGATGGTGCAGTGCTACACTGGTCCTCCCAAAAGGGGAAAACCGAAGTTAGCATCAAGATAATACATCATAAAGTACATATATATGCATCCATATATTAATTTATAACTTGGAATTCTGCTTGGAAACAAAATCAACTCATATGGTCATTTTAGAACAAGGTCTGTTCATGGGATTTATAAAAAGCAAAATATATCTCAGATTTCTGGATTAGGAAAGCAGTAGTTCATGAAAAGTGTGCAAATATAGGAACCATGGAGGCAGCAGGGCTAGAGCAAGAGACCAGAGCGTGTTACCTTCAACCTCAACAGATGGAGGACTGAACAAAATTCACTAAGATAACAAAAATAATGTAGATATTAATGTAGATTTCTAACACTCTTTGTGTTCACGTGTTCTTGTTCATGTTCTGGTTTTATGTCTTTGCTATGTGCATCTACACAAGCACTAAGTATTTCTAATTTGGTGTTTACAAGATGTAAAATATAAAATGTACAAAATTTAAAAGATACTAAAAAAATACATTAAATTGATCCAAGACACAGCTTTTACCATAATTTAATTTAGTAAATCAGTAAAAGTTCTGTTTGTTCAATGTAGAAGTAAGAACTGCATCATACAAATGACAATTTCAAATGAAAACATGAAGGGAAATAAATGCACAAAATATTTGGTGGACACATACACTAAAAAATCTTTTCTATAGTAGATATAAAACTGTCTCTTATTATTATATTTTTATGATGTAATTATAGGTTAATATTAGGCAGGTCAATTAAAACCAAAGTTTTTTTATAACAAGTCATAATAACCTTCTTAATGAATTTGCTCTTTGACTAACTCTACTAGCCAAAGATGACAACAATAAGCAATGAGTGCAATTGAATGGTCATGGTCACCATTTATCAAACACTAACTATTGCAGTACAGTAGTTTTTGTTTCTCATTCAGAAACCTATGACATTTAACAAAGAAGTATTAACTACAAGTCTTATGTTTTGAAATTTCCAAATAAGTAAGCAGTGCTGCTCTAGTCATGGCTTTTTTAAAGCAAAATAACAATATAATTACTGTGGTATGGCCAAAATTCACAAAGTGAAATCATGACATTTCTCCAGACTTCTCTGTGAATCAGTTTGGGATCTCATATTTACCCAGTATAACCTTTCAGCCCATTAGTTCAGCTGCAAAAGTCACATGAGAACTAATTGAATTCCAGCACAGCCTCTAACAGGTGCATTTTATAACATGTCAGATCCCAGAGTTAAATGATTAAAGGACAGCTCTCTACTGGGTTTTCAAGAAATAAACACCTATTTTCTATAAAAAAAAGCATAGAGAGGCTCTACCAGCTGAAATAACTTACAAACCAGCTCTACTTGTGCTTATGATCTCAGTGGAAAGTACAAAAACCAACCTGTTCATCTCTTGCTATAGGTAAAAATTCAGCGCAAAAAAATTCAAAAGTCTCATTTCTAAGATGGTACACCCAAAACATGAAAGAATTGTCTACTAATCAGATTAGTCTCTTGGCAAGACAAAAGCAGTTTGTGCACAGTCTTACCTTTGAAACATTATCTCTCACTGCCTTATGGCTAAACCACAGTGATCTGTTGTGGGTAAAGCTCTGATCAAGATTTATTTGACCCTCTTATTTCCATGTCTGTTGAGTGCACTATCTTGAAAGTGAAACAGGTGTAAGTACAAGTTCTTTCACAATGATCTCATCAGGTCTCACAATCACAGAACACTTGTTCAACACTAGGCAGAAAAATTAAACCATCAAAACACATTAATAGTAGGAAATTATGATGATATTTCATGGATTAAGAAAACTTTTTGGAAAAAAAACAGTACTGAAAAATGTAAACAAATATATTTTTACCCATTTTCTCATTTTTCTGTTTCCCTGAAACCTTGTCCATGTTATGAAGTTTGTTTCTGATCTGGAGAGCTCAGACCAGGAAGAGAGCTATAATTCTCCCTACAAACACATGTTGCTTACCTAAATTTATGGTTATTTACTTTTACTATCTCATTTTGTTGTCACAGTGAGGATGAATAATATAATGGTATTCTTACTTGTTCTGTTTTTTCTATTGTCTTATCAGCTGAAAATAATTCTAGAAAAGGGAGAATTACATTACATTACATTTCTTTGATTTAGGGCTCTGGCTTAATTATAACAGTTTAACATGTCACTTTTGCCTGCTGTCCAAAACAGTAGCAATGAACAGCTCTAAAAGCACACACATATAACTCTGCCTCGGCTACTCCTAGCTCCTTAATCTTAAATGTCAGTGAAGGTGGAGTTATTCTAAGACACTAAACCAAACTAGAGCAACAGCTGTGTCTGTCCACCCAGCAGCTGTCCCATACCACCACAGAGGTATACTCTCTGATATAAGGAAAAAGATAGACAGATGGATGAGAGAAGAAATATCTTGATCAGAACAGTAACATTCATCAGACAGGGATGGTAAATTTTGTGAAGCTGGGAGAAGTAATTGTTCTCTCTTGCGTTCAGTATCACCTGAAAAAATCCTATGCAACAATAATCAAGAAGTACTGAAAGAGAAGGTCTTTTAAAGAAAATCACTTCTACAAAATATACAGAGGCAAAACAAAATTAATAAACAAATAATTACAACATCCACAGAGATCATCTGACTGTTTACAGGATAGACTGAGCACCCAGATTTAACTGTGATCCCATATTTTTGCTGTTAATCCTAGGTATTTTATTCTAATGCATTTGCTCATTACATTCTGGCTATCTCCAGATCCATAACATGGACAGTCTAACTACAGTCAATCCACAGCTGCTTTTTTAGTTTCACATTTCTAACTAGATCTATACCTTTATATACAGGTTTTACTGATCTTTCTTCTCTGAATTTATTAGGTGCCACCTGTAGATTTTATAAAAATACCTACAGCTTGAGAGGAGTGAAAAAGTTCCTGTGTGTGAGCAGTATGCCCCAGACTCTGCTATACAAATGCCATGGGTAAATGACATATTGTCTCAAAATATTCAACAACATATATGGCTGTACTTACCCACAACTGGAACTCACTATCTGTGCTAGGGGGGTCTTGGCAGGATTCTCCTGTGTCCCTTGCAGAACAGTGATCCAACATTCACATTGTACAACATTCAGGACAGGCATTTCAATTAGTGAAATGAAGATAAGATCTAATTGCATTTCACTGTACAATGGTTTCTACTTGGATATGTGTATAAAACTATTTCAAAGACCCATTAGTACTTTGGTGAGAACAATCCCTCTTCACCTTTCACCCTGCTCTGGTGGTTCCTACCCATGTTTCTCTCATGTGCCTAACTTTTCACTTCATCTCATGTGTGAATAAGGAACATGCACATAACCAAGCCAGTATTCTCAAGGAGTTATAAACCACAAACAAATACTATAAGAAAAAAATATATTCCAGTCATTCCTGGGCTGATCAGATTCTGCAAAACTCTATTAACAGTGGTATACTCCCTGCATTAATTTTTACGGCTTCTGACCTTGCAATGTTTCATGAAGGCTTCTTGTGTGCCAGTCTTTTGGTGTAAATCATAGTTCAGACCTCCACTGTTTTTCTGATTTGCAGTAAAAATCACACCTTTTAGAGGACAGAAAATCGCTCCTCTCTACATTTACGGTGAAATATACAATGAGTTCCATTGAAGAAAGGAAAAAAAATTCCTCATTGAATTTTTAAGGCTTTGATGATGTGGTTAGGATAGCAAATACTGAAGGTTATGCTAGGTGCTGCCAGACATTTTAGAACATTCTTTTTTTTTATTTTTTTTTTTAAGTATTCTATACTGGAAAAATCAACTCTGCATGAGAGAATGGTAAAATCTCTTTTTCTTCATCAAGTAAGACAGCCTTTTTTTTTTTCTTTCCCTGCCTCTGCCCCCTTTGAGGTCCCTCCAAATTGTTTGCTGTTATCCTTCACAAAAAACAGCATCAAAAGTAGCATTCAAAAAAATGAAGCAGCAAAAGATAAATTGCTGAAAATAAAGCCTGCTACTGGAAAATGTGCTTTCAAAGTTTCTGCAAGACTGTAAGGTCTATTTCTCTCCAGAGATGCAAGCTTGTAAGAAAGACTGCATGGACAACCTGTCTAGAGATTAATCTTTTTTCAAAGGTATTTTTACATAAATGTCATGCATGCTTAAAATGGTAATCCTTTTAGAATCACTATGTATCTAAGACTGAGGGGTTTTTATGATTTCATTTTGATTTATATTTATGCATATACGCACACACAAGTATTGCTCCAAATAATTTTCTCATTAGCAAATAGTCTTAATGTTTTCTTAATTTCCTTAAAAAAAAAACCAAAAAATTAATTTCACAAGATTATCGGTACTCCATGAACTTCTTTAGTTTTGGTCTTTTGTATGGTACAGTATTCTTGAATTTCATTCTGATGTTAATTTATTTTTTTTATTTTTTTTTTATGAATACTGAAATTGCACTGTCATCCTCATACTCTCTGTATACGCCCTGTCACTACTATTAAGGTACATCTATGAGAACTGTTGGATTCTAGAAGAATTGCACTGTCATTTAAGGTGGATGGTAACACACTTTGTGTCAGAAGTATTGTTTGTGGATATCAAATAAAAATAATCTCAGCCTGGTATTTTCAGCAGAAGAAACAGAACTTATAAAAGATTTTCCAACAGCCATAGTTAAGGTTTTTTTCTTCGAGTGGGAATGTGGAGGGAGTTGTAAAAAAGAAAAGATGAAAAGACTGAAAATAAACTTCCTTCTCCTGTCAGTTATCATGTCTGTATTTTTTACTTTATGTTACAGGGTTGCATTGAAGGATAAACGACTGCTCCTTTCAGGGGTTGTCTGCCATTGCTTTGTCTTGCATGGGGCTGATTGCACTAATCTGGGGTGCAGTGTCTGCAGGGCTGGGCTCTCTCATTGCATCTGTGTTTACGTGCCTCCTGTAACTGGTCAGAGGCCTGAGCTGGAGCCTTTCAGTCCCTTTCAAAACCAGTCCTAGAGGGGTTTAACCACCCTGTGTCACTGAAATCAGTTACTTTCAGGACTTGATCCTGCTCAATTTCTACTTTCCACTGACATTTTGACATAAACAGGCAGGCAGCCATTCTGGTCTGGAGATAGGAGGGCTGAAAAAAGTGTAAATCAAATGGGTGTTGATAAATTGCTCTATGAGGCCTTCACTATTAATTTCTGTCAGTAGACAGTAAAATGGCAATGGCTGCTCAAATTGTTCCAAAAACAACACTTCCTATGACAGGACAGACCACACTACATTGACAGATTGGACTTGGTCTTGTGCAATTGGCTATTGAGTGTTACCTAAAATCATTCCGCTGGTGTTGAACAGGGGTATTGTTCTTCTTCCACATTACAAATCTAAGCCCCACTTAAATAACAAAGAGGGGATCATGCCTATGTATCTGCTCACCAGAGCAGATGGGCTTTTGTAAGCTACTTCTGGCTGTATTTGTCTTTTGTAAAAGAATTTCCATATATTTCCTTTTCTGAATCCTTCCCACTGGTTTCATCTCTCCGAGTGGATGACACAACCTATAGGTCTGATTTTATACATGAGATTGACTTGGAAGCTGTCAAATGGAGACAGCTGGAAATGCTGTTAGAATACAAGTGTGCCGATTTTTGTTTATCATTTTGGGAGGCCTTTGAATTCCAAATAAAAAGATATATGGCATAGAGTCTAAGAACAGAAAATAGCTTGGTTTGGAAAGCGATGGACAAAGAAGGCCATTCACATTGCTGGTGGATGCAGATATATCTGTCATACCTCCCATCACAGACTTTAAACAGAAAAGAATGTAACAGATAGGATTGGTCTGTCTTCCTGGCCAGCTTTTATGTAGAGAGAAGACCCACCTTGCAAACTGACAAGTGGTCATGACTGAAAGAGGTTTTAGAATGCCTGTTGAAATGTGTAAGATTAATGCTGCACAGTCACAAGAAAAACTGATTCACAAAACTACTGAAGCAATGCTTATCATCAAAATGCTTATTAAATAGACAGGATTACAGAAGTCAAGTATCAAAGCTCACTTGATAAGTCCATGGAAGATCGTTAATGCTGTTCTATGACTTGTGAAATCCACCCTACTAAGGAGTCACGTTAGAAAAACATCTCAGTAGGATTAATCCCTCAATTAACTTGGGAGCAGCAGTGCTGTGTTACTTGTCTGGGTCTATAGTGTATGGGTTTATTAATTTGTATGGCATTGCCTTAGAAAAAGCTCTCTCTCCTGCTGCACTGGATGGTGTAGACATGATTTTAGTAATCTTCTTCTAAGGCTGGGTTAACATCATGTATCACTTTCAAGCAAGAAATTATGAAGTAGATCATAATTTTGGGTATGTGCCCATCTAGACATTCTAGACCATGAAACTGGGTGATTTGTGGAGGATTTATTCTCTCTAAAATTCCAGTGGTCAATAGGAGGTTGCTAATTATTAAGGAAGCAAACGACCTTCCCCCATAGTGTAAAAGTTTAACTTTGCTTTGTGGGAGCATTAGAGGAAAAAAGAACTTGTGCCAGAGATTGGGAAAGTACAGTCAGTCGGCTAAACAGGCCCATTCTGAACTCCTTCTGTGGAGCTTACCCTTGGAGAAGGCCAGGTAATGCAGACAAAGAAATAAAATGGCTGGAAATGTTTGTTAGATTGAACCACTAGAGTAATACCTGCAAAACTGAACTGCCATCTACATGACTGCTCTTTATCCATACTATTTTAACATGTTCTTTCATACTGATTCCAGAAACAGTGCCATTTGGCAATTGCTGTTTAAAAATGTTGTAATACCGTGTGAAAATCTTTCAATAACATTCTTGGGACACATAATTTGTTTCTTTTCCATATATGTTTCCCAACTAGTTTCAGAGTTAGAGACATTTGCATGGAAGCAAGACTTACCCTTTAGGGTTCTATTTTCTTAAATGTTTTGCCCCATCATGAATACCCTAATTTGAATATGCAGATGCCACTGTCATATATGCAAATGAGGTGACTTCACAGGCAAACAGCTATGGCAATTACCAGCATGTACAATAACATAATTTGCACCTACAATCATCGTGATTATACAGTTTAGCTGGTCAGGTAAATGTTCACATATAGTGAATATGCAATAGCGGACTTGAGTGATATAGGATTCTCCCTTTGGAATTAATCTTTTCCTGTTGCATATTGTGCATATAAATTAATACATGTATATTCGTGGTGAGAAAAGAATGTGGTGACTGCTATATCCTCATGCTTTTTCCCTATAAAAATTATTAAGTGGTTGAAAATCACATATTATGGTCCAGAATTATGATATATTAGATGAATTGAGTTCTGTGATTTCAGGTGAAAACCAATTAATGGTAACTTACCAACTCAAACAATAATTGCTGTAACCACATATGCACTTCTAAAATAAATAAGAAAAAATATGAAGAAAGACACAGAAAATATACCAATGCATTACTTGTGTTTTAAATCATCCAGTATAATAAACTAAAACTTTGGGAACCTTAGTTAGAAGGGGTAATTTATGTAAAATAGAAATGTCTATAACAGAAACAGTTATTTCAAAACATAAGGTAACAAACAGCAGTAAATTGTATGAGAGTTCTCGGTAAGTTTCCAGTGCCCAAAAGATCAACCCTGTATTTTTCGTCATTGAAAAGGTTTTGATGGGATGCTGAGAAAGAATCTTATGTCCATAAGGCATAGCAAGGATACATGAAATATCCCTTTTGCTCTTGGAAAACAGGAAATGTGAAGCAGACTCTCACTGCTAAGCTATTGTTCCCTATTGCACTACTTAAATGTACTAACAATTGACAACAATAAAGACACTTTTGTTACAATGGACTAGAGAAAATAGAATATGAACTAGATACAAGAAAATGAAAGGAGCTTAGTTTGAAACCATAAAGAGATTCAGTCTTGATGTTTATTTCTGTTTCTGAAAGATAAAGGAGAGGGAAAGCATTGCATTTCTCATACTGTCTGTAGATAAAAGTATGATGTTACCTTTGGACTTAAGAAGTAGAGAGTGGGTATGCTTACGGGTGTTTAAAATATCCAGTCTGAATTTGTACCTCTGTGATAAATAAATACATTTAGATGAGCAGCTGAAATTTGCTACAAGAAAATGCAATTAAAAATGTTTATTGCATCCATGATCAGGACAAGCTTCCTTAGTATGAAAATGTTGAAAGAAGAAACTAGAGCTAAGACAACCAAATGTCCATTTTTAAGGTTTTCCCTGGTATTAATTGACAGACACTCACATTGTGTGACCAGATGCTTGGTCCTAACTTGAGATCCGACTTTGAAAATTCTTGGTTTAACTGACTTTCAGGAAGGCAGCTATCTTGCTGGACCTGGAGAATGATATCATATTCTGTTTATCATGCAAGATTCCTTGTTACCCCAGGACACTCAGCCCTTTTGGCGGATGCAACACCATTCCTCTATTGTGATGAGCACTGTTCTTTCTTCTGCAGTAGTCTGAACAAAATACAATGAGACAAACAGAGTCACTACCCTAAAAAGAAATCCTGTAGGAGAAAGAAGGAACCTTTGTGTGGAGTGCCAACAAGACCGTGAATTCTCAGTTCAAGTTTTCAGTTGCTGTACTCCTCCTAGTTCCTTCCAGTAAGCAAGACTACATCACTTTTCGCCTTCAGTGCACCATTACTTATTGTGAAATTTGCCTTGGAATGCAGTAGATCAGGTCTCAGTTTTTATATATCTCAGAACAAAATCAATTTTTACAGTATCTGAACAGTTATTTTTTACCTACTATTTCAGAATTTAATCTCTCCATATAGTTAAAAAAAAAAAAAAAAAAAAAACAACAAACCCAAAATCATAACTTCTAACGTGATATTCATGACTTCCAAGGAAAATTTCTGATGTTTTTTCGTGTAAATCATAATAGCAAAGAGTCTTTTGGGAAGAGGTTCATTGTATTGTATCGTTCATAACTGGTTAGGCTCTCCCCCACCCCAAAATTAAAACAACCCAGTCTTAGAACCCATGTGAACTAGATTCAAATAAGCAAACAGAGGCCTTGAATATTATATGCCATAAAAATGTCATCATGTTTGCCACCATTAGTTAGAGCTGAAAGTTCACTTTCTCCAATGAGATGTTGCAGTGAGTAAGAAAACCAGAATGGACATGTTGGCACATCTCGGCTACAGTTATACTTAGGCCAATCACAATAAATATTTGCCAAGTGTTTCTCTATTTTAAAAAATATCATTACATTGTATCTTCTACTGGTTTTTAGGCTTTTCATCATGATTAAAAAAGTCTAGACTGGAAACAGACTACTTAGGCTAACAGTGGTGCTGCTGTCAAGAATGAGGAGAATGAGGAGGAAGGGAGCTGACAGTGCACATACAAAATGAGCTGAATGAAAAATGCATCTTGAACCTTTCCATACACTGGAATTCTAATGAAAATGCTGCTTTTAAAGGATATTTTTCTGTAGCATTTTACATTACCTTATATAAATACATATCTTGGATAGTCTTCGCAAACAAAGATTTGGAAAGGGCTTTACCCACACTTGCTGCAAGCTTGACAAATACATATATATACCACTTATATATACAGTATGTATAGAAATATATACAACTGAAAATGTTCAATAATAATTTAGTGCCTTGTATTCTGTTTCATGTTCACAAGTGAAAATAGCTTAGATAAGCCCTCATTTTAAAAAGCTATGCTTTACCCAGTTCAATTCTATAGAACTTTCTAATTGCTTCATGTCATTGTTTATTATATACTTTTAAAATTTAACTTTGCAGTTTTTAAAACAAAAGCTGAGGTTAAAATCCAAACCTGATTGAAGTTTACAGGAATATGGTAGAAGCATTGCCTCTTTTCAGTAGAAATGAAAGTTACTGCACAACATTGCCCAGTGTGAGATGCAGTATTCTGTGCTACAGAAATTGGTGAAAACCCTCACAAATCATATCTTGCATCAAGGAATTTTGAAAATTGTGTTATAGTTCATAAGCATCTAAGCCTTAGTTTCAACACTTTTATATTATTGTACCCACACTGACACTCACTTTTGTTATTTTTAAGTTTGTAAGATTTTATGAGTTTATTCACAGGCACAAATCAGACATGAAAGACCATCATTCATAAGACCCTAATGTATGAAACAATATTCAGTTTTCTCCCACATGCAGTAGACAAGCTTTCTTTTAAACAGACCTCCTTGCTGAGAGCTATGGAGTTGCTTCCTCCAGCAGTGGTAGCTCTGCAGAGCGATGTAAGATTTGATGAGCCTTGAGCCATTAAAACCACAAATTGAACTTGTGGTGAAGCATTAAATTTCTTTCCCATCCTTTTCCTCTCTCTAGTTTTCCATTGACTTCTTACCCTCTTTTCCTTCTTCTTCCCCTCTCTTTCTGTCATCTGTTTATCTGAACACCAATAGCTCTTTCTGAAAAATGTGTTCCCAGGAACTACAGGGAGAGGCCGCCAATCTCCTGGAGGGAATCTCTATAACATTCTACAGTCTCCTGTAAGAATTTGCCTCTGTGTTTTTCAGTTCTGGGTTCTTCTTTCTCTATACTCTATAAAGCTTCTCTATGATTAGCTTTTCCAATATTCCTAAATCCTTTCTGCCAATCACCCAGCTGTACTCACCAGTATGCTATATTTTCTGCAGCATTTCCAGGTCAAGGTTTGAATGGCAGTGGATTAGCAGAAATAAGCTTAAATGCCACAATGTCAGTAAGAACCACAAAGGGATACAGGATGAATGAGCCCTCTGTGAAGCACTATCTTTATTGAAAAGAAAAAAGAAAGATTAAACACAATTTTTATCTAAATGCTACAGGCATGAGAATGATATCACTTACTAACAATTATAGAATTCCTTCAGACTGCTCTACAAATCTCCAGGCCCCACAAATGCCAGGTATAAGCCCGAAAACTTGTTGGTCCTTAGTTTCTCTGCTAGGATTGATAGCAATCACGATGTGCTCTTTGTAAAGTGCCCCTCTTCTTACAAAAATGAGGGCTGATACCATCTGGCATTGTACTGATTTACCAACTGATAAATTCTTCTACTTGGATCACCTGAAGGCAAAAGCTACCTTAATGTATTATCCACTGTTCAGAAGTTTTATCCCCAGGATGGCAGCATGACAAAAGGATTATCATCCAGTCACACCAGATTTTCTCTTTGGAAATTGCATATCTCTAAGAATAATAATAGAAGCCTATAAGTGGAGATGGCCTATGCTGTCAGGATTGTATCTCTAGCACCTTAGGAGTATGAGGAAAACATGTAGATTGTAATTAAAACTTTCCATTGTAGCCTGAAAGCTATTGACATGTTGTGTGTAGCTGTATTTATTACGTGTTACAAGCAGACTTGTTTCTTGACAAGATGTGGTCCCTATCATAATCAGCATAAACAACCATTTGAAATAAGGTGGTGAAAAAATATTGCATACTTGGATTTTCCTCTAATTTTAGTTCTAGTGATGACAAAAGAGGTAAGGAATTGTCAGGCTGTATTTTTTTTTTGTTTTCTAATTTTATTTATTTTATTTTTTTTCTAGTGTGGTTTTATCATTGCTATTTATCATTGCTATTTTTATCATTGCTATTTGAGTAAGTGAGGCAGGTCTAAAATTCATTGGTACATGGAAAACTTAAAAAAACAAAAGCCTAAGTTATGGACTAAGCTCCTAGGTAATAGTCTTGAAGATACCTTGCCTCACTTGGATACACAAAGCATCATGAATTTTCCAAGAGAAGGTTTCAAACATATTCATTCACCTCCAGATAAGTTTGTGTTTTATCCTGGTTCACTGAGTACTTCCATTCCAGATTTTTGCAAAAATCTCTCCTTCTTGCCGTACTGTACAAATTCTTTCAGATAAATGCCTATCTTTGCATGTTTTGATTAATATGGGAGGTGGATCCCCAGTAACACTGCAGAGATTTGTATTATATCCATGTTCTTTTTCTGTTTCAGAGTATAACAAACCAAACAAATGGAAAGTCAAACAAAAACTCCTTCAGCTCTCCCACAGATTTTTTCCAAATGTATCTCAAGGGAAGGGCTTGAGTTTTCCAGCCTCTCACCGCCTTCCTCTGGTGTCTGCTTATAATCTAACTTTCTTCATTAACTGGAAAAGACGATTAGCTGCTTCTTCAGCTATCCATACTTTCAGCAGAGAATCGTTTTTCTTACTTCCTTAGTGAAAATGTACAGAATTTGACAATATGTACTGTTATTTGAATATTATTGTCCTCCTCACTTTATCCTGAGATTTGACTATGGAAGTCTCATAGTCTTATCCCTGTAATGTCTCTGCAATTATTTCCAGGATGCAGAGGTAACTCTGCCAACTCAAGAGGTGGGACTGTGACAACCAGAGATCTCTTGAAGGTCTCTTGTGCCTCTGTCAGTGGAAAGAAACAAAGTGTACGGTCACGTGCTAAGTAGGATCTTTGATTCAGTATGGCATGAAGCTCTTCCTTCCATTTCCCTCATGTCCAAAAATGAGGAACTGTAGAATGAGAAAATAATTTCAGCTCTTAACTGAAAAAAAAAAAAAAAAAAGAAAAAAAAAAAAAAAGATTGCTTCAACCAGTAAACTTACAGGGAAATATAAACCTGAAAAGGTGTCAAAAGCCAAAAGCCAATTCCTCTCCTTCTTCCTGACCCTCCTCCTCCTCCCTGCCTAGCCTCCCCCTCCCCCCTGCTCCCAGTTAAAAAATACCCCAAAAACTTCAGGCTTTTAAGTCAATCTCAAGATTTTTGAAAGCTTTGATGTAGCGATAGTATGAGTGACTGTGCAGAAGAATACTGTATTTGGAGATTTCTTATGCTTAACTACATTTTTTCATGCAGTGTTTCTTTATAATACTTCCCTGGGGCACCCCATTGAGACAGACCATGAAAAGCTTTAACATGGTCATTTGGTAAGTGAATGTTATGTGCATATCCATACACTTTCTCATTTCACTTCATTTCAGCTAATGAGCATCTTACCTGATGTGCAAAGTGGGGTTTATCTGAGAAAAAACAAAGTAAATCAGTTTAGACCACCCCAGAAAAGTTAAAGGAATCAGGGTCTTTTATTTCACATTTTCAAATGTGCCAGATTTTCCCATACAATTCTGAGCACTGCAACAGAAATTGCAGACTGGCTTTTTTTTTTTTTTCTAATCATAAACTTCAAAGTGATTTTTCAAACAGGGATGCAATCTTTAATCCTTAGCGCCTGAGTCCTCTTTAAAATGAGCAATGAGCTTGCTTGAAGAAACAGGTGTCAATGGAGACAACACCTGAGGTTTTCCTTGTTCCTTTTTATGTCTACATAATGGCAAAATGTAAAATAAAGGAGGGGTCAGAAGAATAAGCAGCTAAAATGTCATTTTACCCTGCAACTCTGTGTTGGAGCCTATCCACCTCCTACCCTCACTCCTCTTTGAATTTCTGCCTTCAGTCAGGTTGGATGTGGACATGAGCCTTTGCTTAGCTCGGTGTGGAACAGAGGCCCAAAGGACTGAAAGAGAAAGGAAAAATCTTGGCAGATTGCTAACATATCAAGTGTTAATGAATACAGTTCTCTAATTAGAAATGTCTGCAAGAACTGAGTAACAAGATCCTTTGAAAATGTGACAGTCTTTAATTTCTTTTGTTAGTAGAGTTTATATTTTTCTGAATTAGAGCTTTTATCAAACTGGCATCACACTTTAGGAATGACAATAATACTTGAAATACAAATAGAGTTTCTTTTGAAATCACTAGCTAAGCCAACATTTTATTGAAATTCTGAGTTTCTGGACTTTATTAGGTTAATAGATATAGCTTAAGAACCTATTTTTTCTCATTGTTTTCTTTTGCCGTTCAGAAAAAAAAAAAAAAAAAGAATCCTAATGAACATAAGATTGGCTGAAATTTGCTAGCTAATTTTTAGAAACATCTTGACTTTTTTTCCATTTAATTTCAAATGTAATACCTCCCCAGATGGCAGGGTTTGTAATTCATGGCATGAGTTCAAAAAGGTATATTAATTGCCTCTAAACTGCTCAGCATCAAGTATTTACTGGACTTAATTGTGAATTGGCTTAATATTAATTAAAATAAGCCCCTTCCTTAGCATGAAGTGTCAGGAGATGCAGGTGGGTTTACTTCTGTGTCTGTGACTTTATATCCCATTTTATATCAACACCCTCCCCCCGAAACAAAACAAAATACTGAGGACCCAGAGCAGCACATAAACACTCTGTGTCCCTTGAAGTCCTCTAAAGGAGCCTGAAAGGGATGGTTTCTTTCATTCTTGGCCAAACAGTGATAGACAAACAGGTAAAAGGGCAAGGAGAAAAATACCATTTACTCACTGTAGCAGCAGGAACTCAAGCAAAGAAAATAAACAGGGTTTGAATCCTGGGCCTTTAACCTGCTAGTCTGATAGTTTTCTACAGTTTCATTCTGTGCACATTTGTGTGCTGGTAAATGATGAAGGGGAGGTAGAGGAACTGAAGGCTTGTGGGATCCCTGGGACTCCCACAGCTATGAGCACAGCTGTACAAACACATGCAAGCTTTGTTAAGGTAGGGTGGGCAATAGGCTGAAACTGCTGAGCCAATCTGACCTATAAATCCCTAGCAAAAGCTGTGCCTGAGAGAAAGCCAGAAGTTATGTGTAAATGTTTTACCCAGCCAATTGTTTATGGTTCTCTTCTGTATATACACAAAAACTCTAACATCCTCCTGACTAGATAACTGAAAGTAACTGGTTTGAGTGTCCTGAATTGCTGATTACCTGGAGCAGAGGAGGGAAGGAGGAATCAGTGGGTAGATGGAGGAAATAATAACTCAAGAACTCATTCAAATGAATGTAGAATTTTAAAGGATACATGATATATCGCAAAAGCTGACGTAGGGCTAGTGCCTAGAGGAAGTCTATTCAAAAGAGAATGCGAAATGCAGCAGCCTATTTTGAGGAGAGGGACGATAAGAATTGGCCAGAGTAGTAACAGAAAGATTAAATTAATTATTTCAAATTGGACTGCAGTCTGTCTCTCCCCTTCCTCCTCCTATCCTCCCCCAGTAGAACTCCCACTGCTCATTTGCAGATATGATCTCATGCAAGGAAACAGCATCATAACCCCGCACTGTCCTGAGTGCATGTGGACAAGCCATACAAGAGCTAGTCTCCAACAACACTAACCATGCAAATCAAAAAACCATCAGCACCCTTCATCAAGAAAAAAAAAAAAAAAAGAGATCTGTCTCAGAGTTTTTTTCCTTTCCAAACATTTCTGAACTCTGTGTGACCTCCTTTACAACTGAATCTAAGCACCCTTAAATATGTAGCAAATTTAGACAGTAGAAAGCAGGGCAACACGTTGCAAACTGAAGGAAGAAGTAGTGAAAAATAAACAAAGAAAGCTGAAGATGAAAATAAGGCAGTCTAAACCAGAGAAAGCTGAAATAAAACATATGGATTGGAGTATTAAACCTAGTGTGAACTGTGCAACCTGCCCCCATATTCTTCCCCTTCACTGTACTTCTCACCACCTAAAAAACAGCTAAACTACAGGGGGATAATATCACACTTGGGATTTATGAAACAAATCAATGAGAGCAGTGGGAGTAACGTCACTTCTGTAAATGATCAAAATCCACCAATTACAGGGAGGTGTTAATCCTCATCAGACCTGCTTGCTGCTGTTGGAGCATTTGAAGTAAAGCTGCTCTGGAAGTGTTATGGGATCAACCATTATCACAGCATTTGGAAAAGTAAAGTTATTTCCACCAAACTTCTCTAAAATAAGTTGAAGGAATAGGAGACAAAGAAAAGGTTAGGAGTGAGGAGAGGGTAAAGCATCGTATTTTTGTTCATTTTTTGGGTAGGAATAACATAATCTTGAAAATGATGGGTGATAGGCCCAAAATTCCCTACATGAGTTCTCCTGCTAGAGCTTTTCTCCATATCTTTCAACATCTCTGGACCTCCTCAGTGATCTGACAACTCAGTAATTGGAATTGGTTGTCTTTTAGGGTGTATACTTTAGTACTTTATATCAGAGGAAATCAGAATTAAAATATTGTTGAATCTGTACTTACTTTTGTTTGTAAGTGAATTGCATTAGTAGATGAGTAGAGATCCAGATCTTCTAAGCTGATGTTACCAGGAAGGATCGCAAGTACAGAGAGCTTGCAGGATCAAGTCCTAGAAGAAAAAATCGGTAGCAAGTCAACTGTGTAGGTGCTTGGTTGTTGTTTTGTTTGGCTTTTTTTTTTTTTTCCTGTCTCTAGAAATATAACTTGTGCAATACAATATAAGATAATAATAATATTGGTAAATATTGTTATTGTATTGGTACAACATAATACAATATAATATTGGTAAAATGACTGAGTTTAACATAATAGTTCTCTTTAGGTTGGAACTAGTTAGAGTAATTGTGTAGTAATTCATAAATACAGATTATGCATTGAGCTGGCATTTTGGTCATGAAGAGACTGTTGTTCTCTTTCTGGGTTTTAAAGCAAAACCCAAAGCCTAAAGCTTCTCAAAAGCCAAATTTGTTACCCTTAATGTGGGCCATTTTCTTCTGTGGCACTGAGTAAAGACAGAGACAAGAGATGAGAAATGAGAGGGACTGACCCTACCAG
Source organism: Margarornis squamiger (assembly GCA_035222235.1). Classification (NCBI taxonomy): domain Eukaryota; kingdom Metazoa; phylum Chordata; class Aves; order Passeriformes; family Furnariidae; genus Margarornis; species Margarornis squamiger. Next base: position 30,108,398 of record JAWWTY010000077.1, on the reverse strand, counting down.
GGCTTCTACTTCACTTGGACTTGCTTCCTGAGCTCTGGCTTACATAAAGTAGGCTTTGAGGCTGTGGCTATTTTGCTACTGCACCCTGACTCTGGCTAAAGGCTAAAGTCTGTGCCTTGGGTTAGTCCAGCAGAGACTGGTGTCCTCTGGAAACATCTACAGTTACCCAGGAGCTGAAAGGCAGCACTGTCTCCACAGAAGGTACTGAAAGTTGCCTTTTGGCATTTCTGCAAAGCAGAGGGACTTGGGTGTTGCAGATGAAACGTACAAACTAGCAACAGGCTTCTCAGAGAGGCTATGGAGAGACTATGCTTGGAGAGACTCAAAACACAACTGTACATAGCCGCACGCAAGCTGCTGAGCCTGGCCCTGCTCTGTGCAGCGATCGGGATGAGACCATCTCTGGAGGTGCCAGCCAGCCTCAGCCCCACAGTGAGCCTGTCACTCTGAGCAGCAAACTGTGTTTGCTTGGGCATTACGTGCTGCAGCACAAGCGACTGAGCTTCAGCAAGAAAACAGGGTGCAAAACTAGGTACAAAACGCTTTCCCCCCACAATAGCAAGGTTTCTTTGCTGCACTACTTTCCTTCTCCATCAGTCAGCTGCCTGCCTTGCAGGTACCACTGACTAACATTGCTCCTTGCCTGGGCAGGCAGGAGCTCCCCAAACTGGTGGCCACGAGCTGTGGGGTCAGTCCAAACAGGTTGGCCTGAGGAAGCCTGAGACACCACCAGCTACAGCATGGTCTTTTTATTGTTTGCTTTCCTGTATGATGGTCATGATGTGGTTATATAGTGCAATAAAATGTAATTATAACAATATTTAAATATTTATAGGGGTTTTTTTTCACTTTTTTTGTTTGTTTGTTTGCTTGATTCTTTTTTTTTCTGTTTGTTTATTTTTTTGGGGGGTTGGGTGTTTTGGTTTTGTTTGCTTGGTTGGGTTTTTTTGGTGACACAGGAAGTATCCTTTCCAGGAGAGCAAACAATGGAAATTTCTGTAGCATGGTGAGAAATTATGACATGCCCCTGATTGTACAAGGAATTTTGCTTTACCGAAATACCATCCTGACTCTGGGCTTTGACATGTGAGCACTTCAGCAGATGGCATCTGGGCAATCACAGCTGAAACTCTCCAAAAAAACCTAGTTAATATTGTACCAATTACTTTCAAAATGTGCCAGAGCACACAAGGCAAGAAATTAATGGCATACTGCAAATTTTCAGTGTAATCTTTTATGCTATGTGTAATGTTTTATTGCAGTCTTAGCTTCCTGCTGTACTAACAAAATGAAAACATCTGAGGAGGTGTAATTTTGTGATAACGTTAGAATATAGGGCTGGTATAAAATTGTCAGCTGAAATTTCATTTGCAGGCCTATAATGATTCTTATACTACCATGACTTTCATTCATCTCTGAAAAGCATTACCAAATGCTGCCTGACAAAAACATGTTACTTACTGATGGAAATCAGTACTTATGGCCAATCTGAAAAAAGAAAGGGCCAATGAAAGTGAATTATATTCTTCCCCTACTTACCTTCATCTATTCCACTAGTGGTTCAAAAAGTCTATTTATAACACAAAATAATTTACAGCTGCTGGATCAGAATTTGCATTTCATACCCAGGACAATGAGCTTCTAGATGGTAAATATGTTTTCTCTGACAGAAGCAGTGAAATTTTGGTCCATCAAAAGCTAATGCAAAAGAGACATTGACTTCTCTGGAGCTAGGATGTCATACAAAATGTCTTGCTTTAAACTCTGATCAACAGAGATGCAATGGTCTCACAACATGGGAAGTATATTAGTTGGATGTTTCATGGTCTTGCTACAAAATACCTAGCTTGCAATTTATGGGGCCTAGTTCATATTTAGTGGAAACTGCTCTAAGGTGAGGAATCAGACCCTTCCTCCAGAAAAAATACATATTCTGGTTCCAAACATGGACTCTGAGAACTAAGGTGGAAAGTTTTTTTAAACCATTAATAATCTTCTGCTTTGATCAGTTCTCATTTGGGAGCTTCCTTGTGGAAAAAAAAGCAGTCATATGATTATTTATAGCAAACCTAACTGAAACAGATTGCAGATTCTATCAAAGAAAATGTTTTCTGTTTTATCTCAACTGAAAACATGAAAATATGAGTTTTGGCAGTATTTATCCAATCGTCTCGAAAAAAACTTCCCTCCGCCCTCCTGCTCCCCATCAGCCTCGAGCAATCTATAGCACTATAAGTCCTACTGACAAGGAATTCAAAATAGAGATTTTTCTTTCTAAATTCTGAGAGTAGTTCCTGAAAAATGAAAGACAAAAAATTAGCACTGTTTTGTAGCACGTCCCTGAGTGGGGATTTTCTCTTTTTTCTTATGCTCTTCTTTTGCTACTCTGCTACAATCAGATCTATTAGCTGGCAAGTTTCACTCTTCTTAAGCAATTGACTGAAGACAGGAAGTCACTTTGTTTGTAGAAATTATGAGTTAGACCTCTAGAAGTGCTATAAAACAACAGATAGTGAGGTGATCATGGTTAAAAATATTTTAACATCTTTCCAGGGTCAAGTTTCATATAAGAAGTGTTGTTTTCCTTGGGGAACTTTAGCTGAACTAAATAACTCAAATTGTTTGAAGTTCTCTCTGAGATCCATGTGCTTGTCTACACTGTTAATCTCCAGTCTACTTTGATGTTTCACCATGACTAAGCTATATGAGGTCCCCAACCATTTTTCAGATGAGTCTGAATGCTAGTAGACTATGAGAATGTAAAATGATGTTTCATTTGTTCAGAAAATGTGCTGACAGTTTAAGTGAACACAATATACAATATTAATATTTCCATGTCCTATTTAAGACTACCTTTTTCCAAGTCAGAAGCATGAGCCTGCGTGACTTTCCTGTATGTCACTATGTTGTTTGTCCAAATTATTTTATATATAATTTTTCAAGATATTAAAAAAAGAAATTCCAAATATTTCAGTTTAACTGTCAAAGCTTATAAATGGTGTAATGCACGTCAAATTCTGCCTCTGCATAGGTAATAAATGGAAGGGTTATTAATATGATTATTTAAATAAATGGAAGGGTTTTTATTATGCTTATTTAATGCTTCTGCTCAGAGATTGCCCAGGACCCAGTTTGGGAGCACACTGCTAGCTATTGAGGTGGCAGACAAAGAAAGCTCTATTGCAGATATCCCTTTACAAGTTTATCGTATCCATACCTCTAGGGGGGAAAAAAGCAGAGAAAAAACAGCAGGTGAAACATTAGGGGCTTCATTCCCCTGCGATGGGGCATGTGAAGTCAAAGTTTCTCTGAAGGAATATTGTGAAGAGAGGAGGGAGAGGTGAGATCTTCCAATTTAGCACAAAAGGGGCTGTGACTGACAGCCCTTTCATAGATCTGACTGTTCAGAAAAATGACATTTGTGCAGGCTTAGCCCCAAACCCTGCTACCAGTACTGCTTGATACTTACTCATTTTGCTACCTGCAGCTCTGAAGAACACACCTTCAAGAGAGTTGATTTTCTGGACTGTGAGAAATTATGGCAGAGAATAAGGGGCCTTCCTTAAGGTATGGGTTCCAGGCAAATGCATTAAAAGATGGTCCATTGATTTAGAAGAATGCCAAAAAATGGCAGTTAAAGTTACCACTCACCCATCAGCAACATGAGATAGCCAAAATGTGTCACTTGAGGATCCTAAATATGTTAGGTTTATATTCTGGAATACAACAAATACTTCCAGAAAGACAACACAGATGTTGTGAATTATCACTTATATCATTTTAGCACTGCATAATTCCAGTCATACGTTGGGAGCTCACCACTCCACAGATGTGTGCTGACAAAGGAAATCCCCCTGTGTCAGGCTCGAGCTAGCTAGTAATCCATAGTTTAAAAGAGATGTTATGAAGAAATGAAACAAATACATTTATGAAAACATTATATGATTAGCTCCTACTTTGTCTCTGATGACAAAAGTTCTGGGCTGACATTCATGTCAAAGGAATAGCTTTAGTTTGAGTATCCATGGTTATGGCACCAGTGTTAGTCCAAAGTAAAGTAGGGATACTCCAGTTGATTGCTGTATTTCTGATTGACTGCTAACTGTAAAATTAGTAAGCTCAGAATTATTTCTGAAAGCAAGCTTGGACCAACTGGCTCACAGTATTTCCAGTTGCTGCTCCAAGATATTTTTAATTGGCTTTTCCACTGTGTTTCAAAGTGTTAAGCTATCTGTTACGATTTATTGGCAGCTTTTAAAAGTACTTCAAGTACATAGGCAAAGCTTACAGCTTGACTTAGTATTTTTTATGCATTTACTCTGCTGTTTAAATGGTTCAATCTTTATGTCAGCCAGACTATTTATGAAGTACTTTGCTCAAAATTGTTTGGGGATAATAGCTTCTATTACTATGTCATGAGTTAAGGACTTAAAACTGACTGAAACAGCAACTAGTCACTTCAGTTCTTTAGACTGCAGACATGGTGATCTCACTGTCTTCCCCCTAAAGCAGGAGATTTTGAATATCTGGATAAGAGATAAAATATTTGAAAAGCTGAACTAAACATAGGGAAAGAAATCAGAAAGATAATGCACAAATTTAACATCTGGCCTCCTCGTTCGGAATAAAGTTTTCTTGATGCAGCAGGGGATAGAGTAGTCTTTTCTGGAACTGCTGGTAGTATAAGTGCCAAGAGGCAGTTCCCCTGCATTTAATTTTTAGTACAGCCACTCATTATTCAAAAACACACATTGATCAACTGCTTAAAAGCAAGTAGGAAGATTGAAATTCAGATCATCTACATGGGAGAACTTATTTCACAACAAAGAGGAGACTTGTGAAATGGCTATTGGAGCAGTGGGGTCACCCTGGAACTCAGCATCCATGCAGTTATGTGGTACAGGTCATGCCAGCCCGAGTCCTGGGTGCCCTGGCTGGAGTTGTGGTGGCTGGCTCTGAACCTTAGAGGTCACCTGAGAGTAAGGATGGCTCCAGTTGCAGGTAGGAGCTCCTAGATTTAACATTTCTTTTCCTAAATTTCATCTGGTTTTGTGGTGGAGGCTGGGTTTTGCTTTGTTTGTTTGTTGATGGGAATTTTTATTTTTTTTTTTTTTTTTTTTTTTTTGGAGTGGAAGGTCTCTCTTGGTGGGTTGAGATGTGCTATAGGGTATTTATGCAAAACTGTTTAAGTATGGTCAAAAAATCTGACCAGTCTTGCCCAACCTTAGGCATCTCAGCCAAAGCTCCACTGAGCAGATACAAGGAGCAGTGCAAGTGTTCATTTCCAATCCTCATTCCAGAAAGGATAGGACAGTTGTATGTTCTTTCTAAACTGCAGCAAGATTCAGTTTTTTAAAATGTAGCATTTTGATTTATTCAACAGCATTCAGAATGGTTATGATGCAGCACTCTTGTCAGCATGCCCAGTTACACCTTAATCACTTGAGGCTCAACGATTCAGTTGCATTGATTCATTTGCTGCTTGCTCCCTCTGTCCTTGTTTAGGAACGCTATTCTCCAACTTAGTATTCCCACTTAAGCCATGCACCACTTCCTCTCCCATCCCTCCAGCTGGAGGAACAAAAGGCAAAGATCACTGCTTGAGATAAGAACAATTTACTAGAAACAACAATGAAATAAGAAAATGAACAATAACAGCAGCAATATTGATAACAAAAGGTATAAGAAAAGAAAGGATTCACATGGAAAGCCTGCAACAACAAAAAATGCCAGATGGCTTCTCTGCCCCATTTTCTCAACCTGAAGGAACCTCTTCTCCCTGTAAGCAACCCTTCCCTCCACACCTGCAATGACAATGACAAGAGGTGGCATAGAATAACCTCTCTGTCCCAGCCAGTGCTCCTCTGGCTTCTGCAAAAATTAACCCTGTCCTGGCCAGAACCTGTTTAAACACAGTCACAGCTCTACCCATGACCTAAGGATAATAGTAAATAAAATGTTATGGGTTATTCCACTCATTGCTATTTACCTATACATAGCCCAGACATTTCACAAGTGCAAGTGCAAGTTTTCATGTGTTTTGCTACTGCAAAGTGCAAGTTCTTGAACAAGAGCAGAACTGCAATTTCTTTGTTTTCAGCAAAGCATGTAGGAGACATTTAGTACAGGACAAACTTTTATTGTGCTTCTATTTTTTGCATTTCTGCACCTCTGTCTGCCTAATATGTCCCTCTCTTTTACATCCCAAACATTCTCTAAGAAATAGAATTTTGTTACAAAAAATTAAAAGTTTCAATATCCGCACTGTGCTACAGGACACCAAGAGAAATCATCAGTTTGCTAGGCTTGTAAAATAGCAGGGCAAAAGTGCCAAAAGGATTGGATGAAGTAGCCATGCACTGTCTTAAAGAGAAAGAAAAAGGTTTTTAACTTATTGGTTTTCTCCCTTAGAAATTCTTCTGGAGTAAAATCAAGTGAAGACAACTGCAGAAAATAGCTTACAGGTACTTTTGAAGGTCATGTACTCTATTCCCCTATCTTACAGCAACTGTCTGGAATCCAGTGCTCATCCTGACATCAGTCTATACCCACAGATCTACTGAAACAGCAGATAACCTTGCTTTCTAAATCATATTAGGTAAAATAATAAATCCAAGACTGTACTAAAATACAGGAGTAATTGTGATTGTAAAAAAGAATGTCTGAGACCAGCAACTCTGGAATATTATCTAAAATATGACACCTGTGAATACCAGTCTTTGTTTGGATTCTTGTGAAAGAATCTCTTCCCTTAACACCATAAATAAAAAGCATTAATAATGATGGCACCTCATCAGGGAGTTACTATAGGAAGGAATACCTAAGCTGGCTATTGGCATTCCCTTATGTCATTTGGCTCTCTAGTCCCACACTTCGGTAAGATATGTGGATATTTGTCTTCACCATTTCTAGGTATTCATCTTTCAGAACTTTTGAGTTTCATCTAGTTGGTTGTTGTTTTGTGGGTTTTTTTTATTTCAATTATAGTGGATCTAATTTTTCTTCATAAACTACATTTGGTTTCTCACTAACTGTGGCTGATCAAACTAAAATTTGGAGTGACAGTCTACATCTTTGCTCCAACAGCCAAGTTTTGTATCCTCTTCAGTGGGCTGTTTGCAATGCTAAAGACTTCAACTCAACCTTCACCTACCAGCCTATCTCCATTATAGTAACACTTCTGAGCCTCTGTGATTTGTGTGGCGAAATCATTACATCCCCCACAAAGGTCTATGGGAAGGCTTCTTATAAAGCATTCTCCTGTCCTATTTCTTGTGGTGGTAGGAGTGTGGACCAATCTAAAATCAGCTTTATTTCAACATATGAAAATAAGACGAAGAGAAAGCAAGGAGCCCATATTCTTGGCTTCTGTCCATCATCTAGTGGTGTTGTCATTTAAGAATACTGAATCTCTCTCCCACTGGTGTTAGATATTAAAAGGACAGTTCACAGCTTATATTATTTATTTATTTCAAGAAATAAAGAGAACTGTGATGTCAATTCTCATTCTAGGTCTCCCTGAATCTTGGAATCCTCTGCCTATTTGTTTCAGATAGTTAACAGAGATGAATGGAGTTGAGGACTTACATGTGATTTTAATAATTGTTTTTGCACATCCTAAAATATAAGGGACAGATATTCTGTAGCATTTTGCTGACAATTAAAACAAGAAAAAATACAATTTCCCTTCGGAAATGCAGTCTTGGAAATTATGGAGACCAATGAATGTATTCCTACAAAATCAGAACATACAAAAGTGTTACAAAATTATCTATTTAACTGTTACCAACCGTGGTTCAGTGTAATTCTGCCTTCCAGCACTAGCACTCTGATTGCATACAGTACACTTATGTATATGTCCTTTTAGCAAACCTTCTTTTTCTATTACATTAAATTCAAAGTAATTCATATTTATTTTTAAACAATCAGCTTTTTTTTTTTTTTTAATTAGACATGCTTCCAGCCCACCTTCCAAGCTTCATCCTCGTGTTGATAGATGTTTTAAGACAAATATTACTAACGGTTTGATTTTGGTTAGATAAAACATTACTTGTTTAGATTTTACATTTTACAAAGTGGTTTTCTGCCTAAAATATTGAGTTCTTTCATTCTTCCAGCTTCTGGCTATCTCTGGTTACTTATAAATAAATGACATTTTTGAATGAAGCTTCGTTTGTTCTGCCATTACAGTATTTTCCCCAAAGCTTAAAATAAGCAACAAAATGGCTGCTTTTCCATGCACATTTTATCTCTGACTCTTTCTGTCATGTTGCGATCTTCTGGAAGTCTTCCATAATTATGATTTCAAAATGTGCCAAGCGTACTAGAAAACTGTCTGTAGGCTTTTTAAACACCTCTTAAACTCTTTGAAACTGGTACATTTTTGATTCTTCATCTCTGTTTATCTGGAAGGAAGAAAAAATAAGAGGGAATTTCCCATTTAGTGGAACGGGATTCCTTTATGTTCTTGCAGATGTGTCCATCCACAGCATCACAGGCTTGTGACTGACCTGTGCACACCTTTGAATTCCTGCTAACTTATGTTGGCTCCACTGTCAAAGGTTTACAAACAATCAACACTGCATGTGGGAAATGGCTATGGCACTTCACACGATAAAGGAAAGCAGGATAAAAGAGGGTTGAGGTGGATAAATATGGTGGTAAATGTCTGCTAACACAGAGAAAAACAACTACATTTTTCTACTGAGGTAACTGCACAGTGTATTCTCATCTTAGCATATCTATGCCTCTAGACAGACCACCCTTGCTGAGGGAATAGACTGAAGCACCAGTGTCCTTCACGTAAGGGGACCACGGTATGAGCAAGCAGGGCTCAGTCACATTCTACTTGTTTGAGAAAAAAAGACCTCAATCATCTTATATGACCATATTCATCAACCTTCCCCCACACCGAGGTTTTTTTTGTTTGTTTTTGGGTTTTTTTGAGATAAATCAATTTCTTCAGATCCAATTGCCAAAAAAAATCTGTACGCATACAGCAGAACTGTTGCTGTTTTAAATCTCCTATATTTTTTCAACAGCTAAATGTAAGACTTTATGTTTTAGATTTTCATACAGAAAATATACACGAACTTGGTTGAAAATGTGTTGGGTATGCAGTAAAGTGAGCTATACCAAAAGTATGATATGTTTCCTCAGATAGTCTTCCTCAGGGATTTCATTTGAGTTGATTCTGGGCTGTATTAACATTGCTTTGTTAAAATATTTCCTTTTCCACTGCCATTTGACCATTTGTAGAAGTATTTCTTATTGGCTAACATCTTTTTTTATTATCACCTTCACATGAAGGTTCCGTTTCAGCTAACATAGTAATAGGGTATAATGTCAGGAGATTCATAAACCATACAATCACTAATTCTAACACACTGCAGACAAGTTATATGTACGGCAACATAAAACAGAGTGACAGGCAATATTGTAAAAGGTGTCATAGAACCGATGAGCATGTATGTGACAATATACAGTAATTGCCTGGATATGATAAAAATCATCCTGGGAGATGTACACACTGAATGAAAAAACAGCTTAAAGCACCATCAGACATAAATCCTGACCTCAGTGTAATTGTTTAATTCAACATTCTGAAGATGTGATATCATTTTTACCTAACTGTAAAAGAGTGAGCTTTGAAGTAACACTTCAGAAAATACTGAGTCATTTCCTGTTTCAAATATAAATTGACTTCCAAAGTTGCCATTGCCTTACTCAGCTCTGGATGCCACTAATCGGTAAAAGAAACTCCTTATTTTAATGTATTCACAGTGGAAACAGATACAGCTATAGGGGCAAAGTATTTATTTTCCATCATAATATTTTTCAAGATCTTTGACATCAAAGCAAGAAAATGTTAATGCATTTTTTGTTGCGTTCCCTTGACACAGTGAAAATCTCTTTACACCAGTTTAACCTTTTGGAGCAACATGTAAAAATTGTTGCTCAAGAATAATACTGCTTTGCCATTTTATGATACCTCTTGCTTAATGGATGCAAAGCACTTTACGCATGAAGTGTATACACTTTACACAAACAATGTATACAAACACAGAATGTCTTATACACATTGAAAAACAATGATTTTTTTTTTCCCTATGGCTTAGGATCTTCATATTAAGGGAGATCAAAAACAGACAGAAAATCAGCTCTACAACACTATGTTCTCCTGCAGCAGTGTGATGCTACCAGCTGAATAGGTATAAACTATCAACAAGACACAATGATGAAAATTTTCCTGCATTATGACATTCACAAAGACCTCGTTTAAAGTTAGCAGAAGTAATTAAGAAGAACGTGTAAAGACTCTGATTGTCAGGGCAAATCTATTTGAATACACTTACTGATAAAATATTTTTGTGGTTGTGATAACAGACTGTGCACCAATTCTATCAAAATTATGATGCTTTGGTTAAGGTAACACTTATCCTTCTGTCAGCATTCCTTACTCAGTGTAATAAATGCAACAGTCAGTACTATCTTATTGCCAGTCTTTATCTCTTCTTGTCCTGGTTTTATTTTTACTTCTACTTTTTTCAAACTTCCATTTAATTAACTAGCTCTGGCCTAGGAAGTCCCCAAAAACTGATGGCTGGAGGCATATGCCAGGGAAGAAGCACAACACAGCTGTCCTGCCCTTACATTCTTCCTAGTGTTTCTGCCCTTGACTGCTGCCAGAAGTGTGGTACTGGTTGGGATGGAATTTGCTCGGTCCCCAGGTGACCATTTTTAAGAGCTGCTCTACTACTAAGCTGGCAGTATGCTTAAATTACTGTGCCTATCTCTCTGCTGTTTACTATCTGAAGTTAAACATATGTACAATTATTTTCAGAGAAGTGTGGACAACTTCCATGACTTTCTCTTCAGTCTCATAAAGTGTGGTGCTTACATTAAACCTGATATCTTGAGTCAGATTATGTGAGAGTTTTGGCCTGAATTTAAAAGAAGAAGAAAAGAAAATTTCTTGCTCACAAGACTATGAAGAAAGCGAGAAAGTAGGGATCCCTAGGGTTCAAAAGGGAAGCTGAGTCAAAACAATAGCCTGCATTTCTCAGTATTTTTCAAATTATTATTTAAGCCAGTCTTATGATTCTGGCAAGCTCATTTATTGGACTGATTTTAAATAGAGAAAGACCAAAACACTGTCTGGAGCTCCAGATGGCAGATTTTCATTGACCCAGTTGGTATTTGCTCATTTTGGGTGGACCTCTGGATCAGTGGTTCCCAAACTGTAGAGGCTTGTGGGACCACAGAAAATGATTTGGTGTTAACCCTTCATAAGACTTCATGCAGAGTTTTCAGTGAAATTCTTGGCAGTAGATGTGCCCAGTATGATATGACAAACTGGGCACTTTGAGAACTGCCACTTCAGATATTTTAAGCCATTCTTTACTGTTTGCTGTTGACAACAATTGGCAGAAGGATTGCAATACTATCCTAAACTAGAGTTGCATTCTATGCTATCACCTGTTCTAAAGATTTGTTCTAACATCTTTCATCATTCTAAAATTCCTGATTTCTGCCTCTTGCAGTTTTCCAGGTTATATATAAATAGCATCTTCCTGTAGAGTTCAGGAACTTACAGTATTGTGCTTTGTCTTATCTCTTAGGACAGCAAAAATAAAGGGGGAAAAAGCAGGAAATAAAACCCCAATTATATGCTGATTTGCTAATGTTATTTTTCAGATTAAATGCCACTTTCTGTTACAAAAACTGCAGCAGTTGAAGCTGTCAGTTTTCTGAATGCTTCCACATGAAGCCCTGTCATAGCAAACAGAACGCTGGATAGTCCGGCTCCTTAGGGGGCCAGAAAAACTTTGACAGAGGTTTAACAGCCCTTGAAATTATATCCCCAAACCCTGGAAAGCCTGCTGGTTCACTGGGAAAAGACATAAGCTGACCAAGTTATAAATAAACTCTTTTATCACAGGCAGTGATGTCTTGGTGACTTCAAAGACCAAGTAAAAAGACTGATTTCTCTGAAGTCCCACAGACAGTAAGAACTTTATTGTGCTGGACAGGCGAATCCTGGTCCAGAGCTGCAATTTGATAACACTAAATGTTTTTTCTTTATTTCCCCTTTCTTGTCCTGTTTTGATATCATCATCTGAATTTCTGGTAAACTGAGATCAGAAAACTTTCGATCTACATTTGATGTCAAATCAAGATGTCTGTATTTAACACTTTGATTTCCTGCACAGACTTTCTCTAATCTTGGAGCCAACACTATAAACATTTTAAATGTAATGAAAAACAAATCCACAATTACATACAGAGCTACTCACTGTCACCACTCCTCCTGCAGGTGAAATTGAAGGGGTGTTCCTGTGTGCACTTTAAGTGTGTGTTTGCATCTGTTCCAATGTAGACCAGTTACCTATTAAAAAAAAAAAAAAAAAAAAAAAAAGGGCTAAAGTATATTTTAACACCAGGTTTATTAGAAAAGAAAAAAAAAAAAAAGGAATCTTGTAAACATGAAACTATCCTGGATCCTTTATCTTGAATGGTACTTAATATGTGATCCAAGCACTTCAGAGTGACAAAATAACAGAGGACCCAAACACATATAATTTTTGTAAAGCTTAGTTCTGCTAATAGTACACTGCTCATGCTAAAAATATGCAACTGTGGACATTTGCCTTTTAAAGGCCTAAAGACGCCTTTGATTTTCCTTTCCAGAGAGATTCTACTACTAGTTATCAGCAACTTTTCATACAACACAACCATAAGAATGAAAAAAGTCCATCCAGTTTCAATGTATATATACCTTTTGTGGCAACTGGTTGAGGAGAGGACACACAAAGAGATAAAGCAGTACAAACAGGGCAGCATCTGCATTTGAAGTGATTTGTACTGTGATTAGTGATGCACATGTCACTTTGACACAATGGGAACATCTCAGCCTTCTTCTCCACTTGTTTCCACAGAACCAAAAGTCCAGCTTTCAGCAGAAGGAAAGGACCATATTTTTATTAGCCTATTTCAAAGCAAATTTAGTGTCTAAACTCATTTGTGGACTTCTTTTACTATTAGATGTTGCAAAATTAGTTTGTGTAAAGTCTGTAGGCAACTTGCTTAATTTACACTATTCAAACCAAAATATTGTATACTTCTTTCTGTATGCAAGAAAAATCATGTCAGACACAGATATGCAAAGGAAACCCTGAAGCACAGAATATTATCATTGGCAAAGCCAAGGAAAGAAGTTGACCAGCTGCCAATATTTGAGGAGAACCAGCGGAAGGGGCATTATTCCAAAGGACACATGCCTTAAACTTCAGAGTTGCAACAATCTTTCATGTTGGACAAAGACAAAGAAGAAATGTTCCACCTGTTTCATGTGCTGAAGAAACAGCCTCAATTTTGTTTTCATTTTGCATCTTGATGGTAGATAAGAATTAAAGGGGCTAGGCAGTATGGTATTTTCTTTAGGAAACATCAGTAACAACCAAGAAACAACTTGTAGAAGTCTTTCAGCAGAAGGTAGCGCAGTGACAGACTTTCACATAACAACTACACAATATCTTATATACTTCTTATTTAAAAGACATGTTGCTTTTACTACCTGATCTCTTCTTTCTGCTAATGATGTTTGAATTTTCTGCATATGGCACCAAAAAGTGTCACAGGGACAGATTGCACTAAAGTGGGATGTCACAGCCCAGCTATGTCATTGGTATTATAGAACTGGGAAGGAGAATTTGTTTAAAAACAAAACTGTCAAACTGTTAAAAAGCAATCAGTGAATTTATTTTTTTTTTTTTAAGACACATTAGAAAGTCATGATTTACTATAAATCTGCCCCCCACATTGGATACCCAGAGGCACCAATTAGTTCTGACAATCACAATCAAATGGATTGACCTAGGAAAATGGTGTTCAGAGAATATCTCACTAGTGGTAAAGTACATGCTTGAGTTGTGAATGTGTGATGTATCAGTGATAACTTTATTCACAATATAAACCACTGGATTGCAAAATTCTATGTATTATTTTCAGAGTAGGTCTTTTTTTTTTTTAATGTTCGCAGTTTTTGATGGAGCAGAAAAGAGGCAGGACAAGAATTTCTTTGAACAATTTTCTGTTCTTGTTCTCTTCTTGATAAAGTTATCGCATGATCATCCTTTTTTCATTCCATCACCATCTTGACAGTTCTTAAGCTGCTGTGCACATTTGATTCTCTCATCACCCTACTAACTTTGCTTTCCTCAAGATACAGTGACCTATTTTAGCTCACACCCTCAAGGATCACACAAGCCAAAGACTGTTTGAAATCAGTTTATCGCATTTCTCAGCTGCATTGCTGTAGATGAGCATAGCTGATCTGTGTGTGCCCATGTTCAGAGTACGGGTTCTGAACGTGCATTATCTATCATGTATTCCTGCTATTGAACATGATATTCCCTGCTTAGACCAGCCAGCTTGGGGATGGTCCATAAGGGATTACTTCATGAAAGTCAGTCCACAAATGGTAATATCCTAAACTTGAGCACTAGGCAGTTATAACAAAAATATCTCTAAGGGATATTTCAGGAATACTTCTTTCTATTCAAGATTGTTGCACTGAATTGTAATTCTGAATTCTGACCTCTTACCCTGATGTATACTAAGTACTTCTCATGTTCCCCTAACATGCTTTGGAGCTTGCTTTGGCCACCACGGCACTTACTATTTGACAGTTTTAATAATTTTATAACCCTCAGTCTAGTCTTCTGTAGTGACCTCTCCATACCTTTCATAACTGATCAGCCTGATGCACATATTCATTTTTACAAACATATATTTTATTTTCAATAAATTAATATTTTCTTTTATAATATACAGCCATGGCAATATCATTTTGTTATTCTTTTGGTATTCCTTAATTTTATGCTAATTAAATCTCAATATAAGCATAGAATCTGCAATAAAATATAAACAAAAGTACTACCCTATGTCTCTCCAAAATGCTGAATTACCATGCTAAAGTTTCAAATTCTCTTTCAGCACTTAGAAAGTAGCTTAATTATAAAGACATTTTTGCAGTTTCAAGCCCTTATGCTGAATGCCTGCTGACTACCTTCTGGCCCTGTGTATTCAATGTATATTAAGGAGGAGGAAAGAAGAAGCAAAGTCTCTTTAAAATTCAGCTTTCCACTTTCCTGCTGGTCCTTAAGCAAAAATGATGCTGCATCATCTAATATATTTTCAACACAGTTCTCTATCCTGCCTAACAGGCCCACAGCAACCCTCTACTTAGTATGGTTCTAACATTTTCTCTGTGTTTGTCTGGAACTTGGAAGGTAGCATATGATCTTTTTAATTCTATTAATGCCATTAAACTCTCCTCATACTATTCCATGAAGACCTGAAAATGTAATCAAATCTTTATCATTACTAATTTAAGAAGCCTGACCTGAAATACCCATGCAAATAGCTATCTTCAAATAAGGAAAATGCTTTTCTCTAAAGTGATCATAGTCTTCACATCATCTCATGCCAATAACTCATGCCAAATCTCATGGCTTCCATGAGGTTTCACTCTGCCCTTTAGTGAAAATGTTGCTGTGACTCACAATATGAAACTATAGTCAGATCTAGTTAGACCCTTGTCCAGAGCCCAGAGGTCTTTCATTGACATGTACGGATTCTGAAATAGGCAGTTGATTGCATTAGTATAAAGCTGTATGGGAACCAGAATCTTCCTGCTACAGGAATTTTTTACCAGCAGACTTACCTGTAAGTAGGCTATTACTAAAAGCATCACTTTATAACCTACACCATAACTAATCACCCTGAAGCTTAGCAAAGGAAAGTAGGGCCACAGAGGAGCACACAGTCAGATTTGTGACTCAACAGTAGACTCTTTCCTTCCTCTTTCAACCCTCCATCAGCACTGTAGCTGACAGTTCTTTGTCACCAAGATGGTCACAGAGGTAAGGACGTTTCCAAACACAGGAAATTCAGAACTCAAAATAAACTGGGCATTAATTCCAAATGCATCAGCTGTCCCTTCATCATCCTTTGGTTACCACTTGTTTTTCAGAGCAAAAGGGCCTGGAAGTTGTTAGTTCTATCCACTGGGAATCATCCCAGGCCCAAATTAACTTTCAGCCTGGAGCCTAGAACATGTTCATGTTGGCTCTTAGATAGCATGCATTTGAGTTGTCTGTTTCCTGACAAGTCCTGCAAGAGAAAGCAAGTGTTGATATGTCCCAAAGTAGATTTCAACCTGACACACAAAGGTACTCCTTTACCCTGCTAGCTTGAGCCAGAGTGTTTACAGCTTGGCTCTGTTGTAACCTGTTGACAAATTAATACCAAAGAATAGCATAATTCTTTACAAGAGGTCTTCTGGTCTTAGAAAGACCTTGGGAGACTAAGTAGCCTTGCCTCTGACCTGTTGAGTGACCATAGGCAAGGCACTTTGCTGTTATGTGCATCAGTTTCTTGTCTTTCAAGTCTTGTAATGATGTCTACAGCACCCTGCTCAGAAAGTGATTTAAGAGTTATTTGAAGTGCTACAACAAAGGAATGTGATATTCATCATCCCTTTTCATTGTTAAATAAATTAGACTACCTTAACTTTATAGTTGTATTATGTCCCCAGCACTAGAGAGGTCTAGCCAAGCAGGGAATAAAATACTAATCTATTTTTAATACAACACCTGAACCTTTGGTTCATTAGCAGAAAAAAAGGAGGAAAAGGCAGAAATCCTAAAACTGAATTGATGTGAATACATAGCATGATCTCGCTTCTTGGTATGTCACCTGTGTCAACAGATGTGGAGAGGTGAGGGACCAAGGTAAAGGCTTGTGCTCCACAGGGTCCTGTCAGCAGTTGCAATTTCCAGGCTTGCTGGTCTATGGGCAACTCTACAGAGGAATGAATACACTGTAGGGATCACCACATTTCACTTCCTGACTTCTTTACTTAGTCTATACCACTCTGCTATGAATTGGCAATCCAGAGTCCAGGATGCAGTGTTGATTTTCAAGGCGGGAGTAGTCAAAGACACCAAGAGTGTGCTCCTTCATGGCAAGGTTTCTATCTGTCACAAATACCTGCAAGATCTGCATCTTTCACAGGCTTTAATGTTTTTATCCTCACTGTGTGGTAGCTACCATTATCCTTGTCTAAAGGGGTGGAGGAGAAGAGGGAGGCTTTGGGCCAGAGAGTGTAAACAGCGAGTCTAATGCCACAAAATAGGTGTGGCAGAACAAGATCTGAATGTGTGTCTCCTGAGGGTGAAGCAAGGGTGTTAATCATCAGCTTTCTTAACCTCACCCACCCCTCTTGTTGTTCCTTGCATTACCTTTTTTCTTCCTTTCCATTTCCTGTTTTCACTTGAATTTTGAGTCTGCTTGGACCATGCTGCTTTGTTTCTAGAAAGTTGCTTTATAGTTAGAGAAGTTCTTAAGAGGCTTCACTGCACATTCACCCCCTCCCCTCCCCTCCCAAATTCCACACAGCCATCATGTCTGTCAGGTCTCCCAGGAGATGGGGTGTGCTGGCTGGAAAAGGGATGAGGGTTGAAGTGGGGGCACTTCTGGGCACAAGTGCAACTCTGCTTCAGGGAACACTCTGCCTCTTGGGCAATTCCTTTGATGTTTCACAATATATTTTATTCAGGGAGTCACATTTCAGCTCTAATATATTTAAGTTTTGTCTGTGGTTCAAGAATCACCATTAGAGTTGCTGCTCTTACTGTGTTTTGGTCTTGGAAACCTAACAAAGCTGCAGCCAATAAAAACTCATTTTTTTTTCTGTTGCATGCCCAAAAAATATCATCATGTAACTAACAAATATCATATTTTGGTTACAATATCAGATGGGCAGAGCTTGTTACCTCCCAGCAGATTAACCTTTGAATCTTTACCGATTCATTTACTGTGCACATCAGTAACCTGATTTCAGTAAAATTTATTGCATTTAAGTATTGCAGTGCTGTGGAGGCTGAATAGGATTCCCCGTTATCAGCTCCGTTAATGGCTTTCTGAACTGTTGCCAGTTCATTCACCCCACCCAGCTTTCAATAATAAAATAATTTTGACAGAGGGCCCATGTTTCAACATTTTTAATAATAACAAAATAAAAAAACCATCAGTAACAGAGCAGTAAAATTTTCCTTCTCTTTCGTCTTTGCCAAAACTAACAGAAAGGAAAATGTCAGTCTGGCTTGGCTCCAAAAAAGGAGGAAATTGAATGGTCTTAGTTCTCATTCTTTGACTAGTAGCATTGTGTACATAGAAGACTTGACTCTTGGGCTCATTTTGACGGATCTGAAACACAGATAAGAATGTAGAAGACTAGATTCTGTAATTTATAGCCAATGATTCTGTTTAAGATCTTTCAGTACCACATAACAAATCAATGTGATTTAGAAAATAACATGGTTTCTGCCATTGACATAAGCCATATGTGAACTGCTAAGCTACTATGTAAGCCACAGCTATAAATTTTAGTCATCAGGAGAAGATTCTTTATGCTGTTCTGCTCTAAACTATTTAATCCATTATCAACATTTTGAATGAGTCCTTGGTAAATTGCAGTCTGGTAATGTGCTGGAATGTCTCTCTTAGGCTAAGGAAAGATAGAAAGTCGTCTTCTGCAGTTTTTTATGTAACTTGCTCGCTCAAACATTTTAAAATAAGATAAAATTATATCTTACAGTCATGTTAATATGTTACGATCGTGTACTGATAACAGATTGAAACCTCACTGGTTATATTGCTGATGATCTGCCGAGATAGTAATAATAATTATCAGCAATGCAAACTCCAGTGAGTAGAAGAGCTAAATAGCTGTAGCAAGACTGAAACAGCAAATAAGTGGCCAGAGCCTTCCAGAAAAAAAAAAAAAAGTCTGAGGTTTCAAATTCAGTCTGAAGATCTTTGTAAACACCATGCCTCCTTATGCATCCCTTGCACATCTGAGATTTCTGGCAGTTTGATGACAAAAAAACTGAAAGATTAAACATTCATATGACAAAAATGTGTACTGCTGTACTTCTTTGGGTCAGAACAGTCCCATCTGATTTGTGAGGTTAAATCTTCAAGTGTGTCATTACCCACCAAGAGGTAAAATCCTGCATTTCCACACACACTCATTTGCTAATGCAGGTTTTCATCTGATGCATGCAGATATAACAAGCAAGTGAGGTTTTTCTCTTATTGAGACCAGAGAGTGAGGGAATTCTGTGAGATTTCCCAGCAGGAGGAGAAAATGTGGGATGGGCTCCTCCCACACAATGTTAGACACTTCTCTGGGTTGCTCTACTTAGCTTCCACTGTTATTGATGAGAAACAGGTACTCTCAGAAAGGGATTTTGGTCTTAGTGTGTTCAATTACTACCTCTTGGGGCAAAGAATTTCCCTGCTAAATCTGCCTCGTGTAACCATCTTCTGTGGGATGGAATAAATCTGTGCCCACAAATCTCCACACTGTTCCCCTGAACTACAAGGATGTGGAACAGTATGACTAATCAGGGTGGGAAGGAGGGAATGGGGTCTATCTTTTCTCAATTTTCATTGAATACTGTGGAATGGATGTCTTCTGAGGAACACCCTTTACTCCCTACCTACTGACTAGACACAATTGCAAGTAAATTCTACCCAAGGCATTAGACCTCAATACTCAACGGATCCATGCCATTATTACAATAATGCTTGAGTGTAAAATGGGTGGAATAAGAAGTTTATTTGTTCCACAGGCATTGGGATCCTGAAACTGGTTGCTCTTTACCTCCTTTGTCTTAGTGCACCTCCTCGTTGCACTATGTTTTCATGCCAGATTAAAATGAGGCAGAATCCGTTCCTCTTCTGCTGTGCCCTGGTTTCTAATGAAAAAGAATTCATGCACAAGAGGTGAAGGGAGCCATGACATACCCTGCCCTGGTATCCTCTCTGGAGGATACCATGCACTTTAACTGCAAAGTTGATCATCTTACGAGGGTCATGTATTACTTCTGATGCAGAATTGCCATAGCACCCTGTTATTGAAATAAGAGAGCCCAAAGGAATTACAGGGCAAAGTAAGCTATGGTACAAGTTTCTTTACTCCTGGCTCAGCATTTACTCAGCTTGGTTTCTATATCCCTAGTGCAGAAATGCAGCTGCACACAGCTTTGGGAAGGTGGTCAGCAAATTTCTTTGTGTTGTAAATGAAATAAATAGCTAGCACAAACTCAGAGCATTTCTTGTGTTTACATTTACTTTGTTTATTAAAAAGTCCTGTGCTCATGTAGCAAGGTACAGAGTTTGGAAGTAGACCTAGTGTAAAGAAACGAGAACAGATTTCCAAAGGTGAAGGGATGCTAGGAGAGGACCTGTTATAACTCTTCAACAAATAACACCAGGAGTCAAACATTTCTTTCTCATCACTGGTCCACGAAATAATTTTAGGAAATTTACTGATTGGGAAAGCATTTGGTCTGGCCCTGTAAAAGTGTTACTGACCCTGGCTGTTAGCAGAACACTGGCTCTGACAGCACAGATGTTACTTTGGCTATTAAAATATTTGTATGAGCTATTGAGTGCTAACTCTGTGGAACTTCAATAACTTGTGAATATTAAAGGAAAACTAATATTTGTGGCACTTCCATGGCTCAGGCTTTCATGAGAAGCCATTCCAGCCATGTGACATTATCAGCTCCTGATTTTGTAAAGCCAAAAAAAAAAAACAAAAAAAAACCCAAAACCAAACCAAACCAAACAAAAAAATAAAACAAAAAAACCCCAAAAAACCAAAACCAAACAAGGTGAGATATTTCAACAGATAATTTAGACAATATCAATCTCTCAAAGCAATTATTTTCATAACATCTAATGTCCTGTGAAAATGGCTTAAGTATTTAGGAAAAGATCACAGATCTAGAATCATAGAATGGTTTGGGTTGGAAGGGACATTAAAGTCATCTCGTTCCAATTCCCATACCTTGGGAAGGGACACTTTCCACTAGACCAGGTCTCTCAGAGCCCCATCCAACCAGGTCTTGAACTCTTCTATGGGGTATCCACCATTTCTCTGGGCAACCTTTTCCAGTGCCTCAGTACCCTATTAGTAAAGAATTTCTTCCTATCATCTCATGTAAATCTCTCTTCTTTTATTTTAAATCTATTTCCACTTGTCCTGTTACTATCTGCCTATGTAAAAAGTCATGCTCCCTCTTTCTATAAGCCCTCTCTCTCTAAGCCCTCTTTCTCTGCTGAAAGATATCAGGAGGCTTAAAGTTGCAAAAAAAGGTGGTAGTGAGCTATTTTAAAAGGGATAACCTGCCTGAGAACTTCTGAGAAGCTCACCAGGTGGTTGCTTACACAGATCTAATTCCCATTAATTTTAGCAGAATTTAGACACTGTCTAGTTAGATGTACAAGCCATGACAGAATATTGGAATTACATCTGGAGGAAGAAGAAGAAAAAGAACAAAATCAATAGATAAATAATGTTGTTCATTGAGGGACTTTATATATGACTTTTTCTAATACAACACAGAGATTAAAAAAAAGCAAAGAACACTTTTGATGCTGTTACTTTGCTTTTCTAGTCTTTGCAGTTCCTCCTCAGAATGAACACAGGAATTGCTTATGAAGACAGCAGTACTATAAATATTATCTCAACCTTGGCTAGGAAAACAGAGGACAAAGAAACAGAGCCTTTCTTGTAAAAGTTGGTTAAAAACACCATTTAAATCAGTAAGGGATATATGTTTTCTACAATAGTTCAATAGATTTTCTTGAATAAAATTTATATTGCTGGAGCTTTATTTGCAAATGCAAAACGCTCCTTACTGTAATGCTAACTAAACTTTCAAGCACAGACCAGATTATATCTCCAAGGTCCAGCTCCTCCAAACTGCCTGAATCTCTGTCCTGTACATGGTATTTACTGCAAGTTTTGATTCAGAGCAAAACAGGTAAATGGTTCCTCTTATTGAGTATTCCACAGTCTTTGTGTGATGTAACATCTGTCAGACAGTTATAGCTTGATGTTTCAGTTTTATTCAGCACTGTGGTCTTTGGCCTCAGAACAAAACCAAAATAAATGTGAGCATTTTTGGACCTTTAGCTAAAACTACGCTATGCATTCCTTTAATCTTTCTTTCCAGAGACACTGTACAATAGTTTCCTTGTTTTAGACCTTCAGCATTGCTGACATTAATGCAATTATTTTTGACAAGTTGAAAATCTTCCTGTAATTGAGTTTCTATTTGACTTTAATGTTTGCTCCATTTGGAAGGCCCTGTTAACAGATTTCAAGCTGTGATAATAATATTTCCTTCCTCTATTATCAAACTTTCTAATCTGTTTTCTTTACAGATCACCACTGCTCAAAACGCCCATGAGATATTTTTCAAAAGGTGGAAAAGGTCCTCTTTTCAAAAGCTTAGGGTTTAGGGATTTTTCTAATTTTTTTACCATATATCCAAATGACACAGTGAGTCTCAAACAAAACGAGTCAGTGAGACTGAAAGCACAAAGTCAGAATTTAACACAACTGTTTACTTAGCACCTTTAATAAAACAGTACCATTTTTTAAAAGTAGTCTCTACCACTAATGTGTCATGTATTATAGATACAGTATAGATACAATGAAATATAGTTTCACTGAAAGCATTTTTCTCAGTTGTAAGTGCTATAAAAGCCATATAAGAGTTAAATTTAGAATAAATTCTTTCCCCCTTCACAAGTTCTCTTCCTTGAAATATTTTCTTTTATTTGTCTGATATTTCTTATTTCTACACTCAAGGACACATTGAAGAGTGCAAAGATTAAAGGCTGCAATCTTTACCAGTACAAATTTCCTGAACTTTCACTCAGAGAAATTATTGCCAGAAACTTTATCTTTTAAAGCACACTGACAATGAAGTTATCACTTTGATTTCAACGCAATTTTCCTTTTTTTCCTGGTAGTCTTACTTCAAGTCATTTGTTCTGAGTAATTCATGCCAGAGTACAGCCATGCTACTCTAAAAAGCAGACTCTGGGGTCTTTGTGACTATCCAATCATTTGATTTTAAGAGAAAAATATCAGCCTTCAACTCTGGCTGAAACCCTCTGGTTTTGCAAAATGCAGCAAGGGGAAGAGTGTACAGATATTAGAGGCAAAATTGTTTTTTCCTCTACTCACTTTTACTGATATTTAAGGGATAAAAGATAAAGCAAGTTTGGAATAGAAATCAAAGCCAAATCAGCTAAACACAGGGTAGTTTTATAGACAGGGAAGATTATTTTTAAGTATTGCCTACTCCAAATTGTTGTTCTTGGGTTACATCAGCTGGTGGTCACCTTTGGCAAGGATGTATACTACCATTCAAGTATCACACAAAATGTGCATACCAGCACTCATTTAAAGTATTAGTCAGATTTATTATGCATTTTTAAAGGTGTATGGAAGTTGGAATCAGATGACAGAGGTGGTAAGCTGTGATCTGAGCTGTTCTTTCACTGATGTAACTATTGGCAACTGCTCTGACATGCCTTCTCTGCTGCTTATCACGAATGTGGTAAGCCAGAGACACAACTGTAGGGACATAATTAAGATGTTCATACTTTATGGGAAAATGGCTAAACTATGCTTAGTCTCTGTAATTTTCTTGCCTTGTGTAAAAGGCATTTAATAGGAAGGGGAAAGGTCTTCGGGGAAGATGGCTGGCCGAGATTTCTGTCATGGATCTATCAGAGCAGCAAGGAAAAATATTCAAACCGAAGGCCAGAATAATCTTCAGGAATTGCTCTGATGCTGTTTCTGGGAACGGTGCATAGTCACTGCTTTTCCACATCTCTATTTCACTTGGTTCCACAACACACTGCCACTGGGCTGAAGCTGTACACCAGAGAGGACGCTTGCCTTTGAAGGAGTTATAGTCGGTATTACAGAAAAGTCACCAACTTACCCCATGTTGAAGACAAACATAGCCATGACACTTTTGATGAAAGGTGGGATTATAATACATTAAAAATTTCTAATAGAAATGATAAAGTAGTAATGCAGTGTGTTTCATTGCCATCTGGGTTCCATTAATAGATTATGTTATAGAACCTGCTTCATTAACAAATACATAAATGCTTATTTGCTACATCATATCAAATAAAATAAACTCGGATTTGCAAATACATGCACAAGTAAATGACTCCAATTCAGTCTGACACTATTCATGGATTCATGATCCTGCTTATCACCAGATACTCGATTTCATGCTGGTATTCATGAAAGTGCCCACCAACCACCCCAGATTTCTGAGCATGTGCCAGAAATGCACTGTTATTCATTGTTTGCTCTTTTTCTCTCATTAAAGGGGGGAATTCTTCAGATGGGGCTTCAGGAAGCATGACCCATTCCATGCTGCGTCTGGAGAGCTTGAGACCTTTCAGGTCTGAAACCTGAGCAGGGAAATGAGAAGGTGCAAACTCATGCACAGCAAAATGAACCCTGTGTGACACAAGAATGTTGAGTTTTATACAGTGCTGTTGCTGGTATTTTAAGGCTGTGATGAATGTGGGACAAAAGCCTACACCTTACAGTGTTGGTGTGAAAGATTTTGTTTTTAGTATTTTGTCCTGCAAAGCTGCACTTTATACCTTTGCTCTAATATATGTCTCAGTGTCACATTTATTACAAAATATTCTTCTTCTGAAGCTTTCTCCACTGAATCTCAGAAATCTCAACTCATTTTAAAGAAATAAAATATGTTTCTAAATATCATTTCCATTGCCAGAAGGTTCTGCCATATAACCAGAAATACAGAGAAAAAGCTTTCCACAGTAAAAAAAAAAATGAGAGAACTGCTAGCTCCGAAGACAAATTGGCTGTCATTCCTATTAATGGAGTAATGCTATGCATAATAGCAGCTCTTCACATTCATATCAAGGACTTTGGATATGATTGAAATTGTTTTGTTCTCCAGTAACATGATACATTCTCTAAGGTAATTGCCTAGGCTCCATCTATAATCAAGGGAGAGGGACAGACATTTCTAGGAGGTGATATGTCTCACATAGATGTCCCAGGTTATAACTAGGTTTCAGACTTAGCATATATTGCTATGTCCATAGGTTGTGTTTAAGGGTCCTGTGTCACCACAGAGGTTAGAAGGTTGGAAAAGTACAAAATCAGAGGAGTCAGGATTTCATTCCTTCTAATAGCTGTGGGGTTACCTAACTAGAACAACTAGTTTAGTTTTTCAACACTATTAATTAACCTTCTTTGATTCTATCTATGTTGTTGTCAACTGCCTGGTTTTCTACATCTAAGACGGATGAGCAGAAATTATCTCAGAAGATGTGATGCCTCAAAGAGATGAGTGTTTATTTTGACCATGAAGCTCCCAAATATCAGCAATGGCTGATGAATGAGTGTAATTAGTGGACTGCTTCCCTTTCATTTTTTCTGGTTTTCTCTCATGGTTTCCTGGTGGCCAGCAGTGTTCTCTACAAATACTAGTAATTTTTCCTTCATATTTTCATATATTCTAGATTTTAAAAAAACAAACAAACAAAAACAAAAAGAAAACCCCAAACCCAAAACAAACAAGAACAAACTGTTTGGATTTGTTTATTTTATTATTTGATTTTTAACTACTACTCCCAAGTAGGAGTAGCATACAAGATGAAGGTCAAGTTATATGAAAAAACCATGGATAAATTATTTGGGCTGCAAAGTTTCATTACATGAAAAAAAAATGAAACAACATGAAAATCAGACAATTCTTCTTACAAATTTTGTCTTTAATAAATACATTGGCAGGTTTTTGGGGGCATTAGAATAATCAGAACCAGATCTGACTGCCTAAATCCACGTAATTTAAGCTCATCTAGTGATCCAGACTGCCTGCTCACCAACATTATCTTATCGCTGGTCTGAGAGTTGACTAAGGACTTTAAGTCAGGCATTATGTACCTTATCCTGAAGGCTATGAGAATATAATACCTACATTTACAACACATGTTAGTGGTTAGATTATTTACCTACAGGGTCTGAAGTCTACGAGGTAGTTCTCATTCAGTTTTGCAGACTTGGAAACTCTATTTCTACATCCACCCAAGATGAAGAAGTAGCACTCCACCCCTTCTGGCAAAGCAGTGCCCCAGTGCAGCAAGAATGGGGAGAACCATGTTTCTGGGGGAAGAACATACCAAAAGGAAAATCACAGAGGCCCAATGAACAGAGAATAAACTGCTCCTGACTTATTGTCATTGTTTTGCTTTGCTTTCATACCAGAACACTCTAATATAAATTGCATTGAAAGACAAGAGCTTATGGACACCTGTCTAGTTTTGCTCTAAAATACTGTCGTCTATCAAGTACTGTCACCATGAGGCTCAAGTTGTGTGTCTGCTGCTGGCCCATCTCTTGGTGTTCCCTTACACAATGGTATTCAAAGTTTTAACAACAAAATAAAAAGAAAAGAAGGAAGGAAGGAAGGAAGGAAGGAAGGACGGAAGGAAGGAAGGAAGGAAGGAAGGAAGGAAGGAAGGAAGG
>JAWWTY010000077.1:30012867-30081828 GCA_035222235.1 Margarornis squamiger | reverse complement strand
GAAGGAAGGAAGGAAGGAAGGAAAGAAGGAAGGAAGGAAGGGAGGGAGGGAGGGAGGGAGGGAGGGGAGGGAGGAAAGGGAGGAAAGGGAGGAAAGGGAGGAAAGGGAGGGAGGGAGGGATATTTACAAAATTTCAATGTGCTATGCTTCTAAAGCTCCTGATGCTTAGCATGAAAGATTCTGAAAAAATAAAATTTTGAATTTTTCTCTGAGGAACAAAAGCATACTGTCAAGTACAACCAGTTAAATGGCCATATTACCTATAGTTCTGATGTCTATTTCAGAGCGCTCTTTTCCATACTTTTATTATGGTCAAACGGCCACATCCAGTTGTTAGATGGTAAAAGGCAGACAAAGCTGAATCACACTCTGGTGAAATGAGTAAGGCCATGGTAGCTGACACAGGGATTTGGGTTTAAGAGTATGAGATGAGTCTGTCTGTGAAGAGTGTTTGGGAGTTTCTGAGAAATCTCATCTCCTATCAAATGTTAAATATGTGTATGTGTTAAATTTGACTCTGTTGTTTTTCTCTGGTGCAAGCTTTTTCATAAAAACATAATTCATTGTAACACAACCATTTTGCAACAAAATGGATGTGTCGAATTCGAAGTGTGATTTTCTCAAAGTATTAATGATAACAGCACGATAATAAATGTTTTTACTCTGAGAGTAGGCAAAGACAGTGCTCTGAAAGTGTCCCTGCCTTTGAGTAGCTACTTTAACTTTCTGCCCAGAAAATCAATGCAGCTATTATGATTTCTATGCCATCTCTGAACTAAAATATTTTAAGTGTGGATGAGAATGACCTTGGTCCTTGCAATTTACTATATACAAATTTGTTAGACAGAAATCAAGAAGGATTTCATATCTTCACTTCTGTGAATATGATAACTTTTAACTTCAAAAATCAGAAAGGGAGGGAAGTTTTCAGTGTCAAGTTTTCAGTGTGTTTGAAAGACCAAGCATGATTCAGAGCTTTTTTTTTTTTGCTTTGTGTGTGGGGGCAGGCCAAGAACATCACTCACTTGAGGTAGTGACAAGGATGCCTCATTTTAGACATTGAATTACCCCCCTACACAGACACTGTTAAATTGTAACATTTAAGATACATTTACATGAAATGCATTTTAAATATGCAGTGTTTATGCTGTCGCTAGTAATCTCAACACATCACCATCATGACTATGACTGCAAGCAGTGCTAAGGAATTATTTTTAGCAAACAGCTGACAGTGACTCATGAACTCAGAGGGAATTCTAGAAGTGAAGCACAAAGGAGGACATTGCTAATATTCATATGTTCCCACAGATAAATTCAACATCTTGCACAGTGATAGACTACACACAAGGATGCCTCATACCCGGGTGCTGAGGTGGTTTTCCTGAAAAACAAAGACTGGCTAAAACGCTATGCAGATCCTCAAAAATCAAAGGCCTCTGGCTTTACAAGTTCACTTTACAGCCTGATTTTAAGTTCTCATTCTCAGTGCCAGACAGGTTCAAAAAGAATGTCTGTTTTCATTTCAGCTGGGCTAATCCGTACATAACATCCTTTCCCACTATTTACTAGACTGTAGCTATCAAATGAAGATATGATGTCTGTGTTTGGGTTAGTTGGTTTAAATTCTAATGACCATGATGTAATCACTATAATCAAGCAAAGCTTGTCTGTCTTTGGGTTTGGGTCTCTTTGCCATAGGCCCAGTGTTTCTAGCCATGTCATTAAACTAACCACAAAGCTGCCTAATTTTCAATTAGCACTGAGATTGCTATACAAAACTGTGTGGCCCTAGTTTAAAGGCTGCTTCCCAAGACTCTTTGTTCTAACAGTTTACTAATATTTAGGTAAGAAATGTCAATTTACAGTTAAACTTTGCAAGTTAATGCTTTGTTAAACTGAAATTTCCTTGAGAATATTTTGTAGTCTTCATGAGGGTTTTTTTGTTGGTTTTTTTCCAAAAGCATTTATTAACTCTATTTGCATCCAATGTACGTAGCACTTTTGGCAGGGTTACTTAGGAATAGCTGAATTTAAATCGGTGCTGAAAATCTGTAAGCAAAACCAAATTAAATTAAGCTCTTCTAAACCCTAGTTCCTACATGTATTTACCTTTTTTTAGGGAGAATTTTAAATATTATATGTCATGCTTTTATTAGGAGGAAAGGTGGGAACTCTGGATAAATTGCAATCCTGAAGCGGTGAAGAGAAGAGAAAAAAAACAAGATTCAGACTGTTGTTTTGGTTAGCTTCTTTAGCCTTTATCTCCTCTCTGTTTGATTTCTTGCATTTGTAAGCAAAATATCTTCAATTTTTACATCATTATATCAATATGTGAAAGCAATCTAAGAAAATGTTAACAGCTAAATGCATGTAATTTGACAGAACTGCACTTACAAGAACATCTTAAAAATTACTGAAGATGAAAAGTGTGAAGGAGAAAATGCACATAGGAAAATAAGCACTAATTAGATAGTACTAAAATATGAATTTATTCTAAATATCAAGAGCAAATTCTTGTCAATGCAAGGTTTTTAAGGAATAATCAGGTCAAGGAAACATCTATTTGGGAATTTCAAACTTCATAGGAAGTAAATGCCACAGAACAATTCTTCATTGGCATAATATGGGCTGAAGCACTATGCCATCTGCTTAAAAACCTGAGATGTGTTTTCTTCTCTTATATTAGGGCATAGGACTTATGTATTCACATATCCCCAAGGAATGTCTGATCTAGTACCCTGTTTCTGACAGGAACCCATTGCAGATGCTCCAGAGAGTATGTAAAAATAGGACATATTTCAATAATTTGATTAAGATGTCACAAAATTAGGTAAATATAAATAATGTGGAAGTTACATGTGATTTCTTTTTATTGTCACTTGTTTAGGAAATCCTGACTCAAGTGTAAATGCAATCATTAACATTTTTTATTTCATCTTCATGCAGCATGGATTCCTTTTTAGGAAGAGAGGCAATTATTTTGACACAAATCAGCTGCGCTATTCAGTCTGTAGAGGGATTGTTGCTTATGACCAAACTCAATAAAATGCTTCCTGTAGGTTTGATTGTCATGTTGTCTGATTGTCCTACAACGTCGCAAAGAAATATAAGGGTCTTTCCTGGTAACAGAAGATTTCTCTTCCTCTGATATTCACTTGGTATTTACAGTTTTACTGAAGTTTATCTCATTTCTAACCACAAATATTCCTCTCAGGAATTAAAGACCTATGCATATTAAAATAAAGCCATCTGTGTCTATAATAAAAAGAAAGGGATTTTATCCAATCTTCATAGAATCATAAGATTGTCACAGTTAGAAGTAACCTTTAATATCAAGTCAAACTGTCATCCTAGCACTACCACTGTAGCTCCTAAACCCTATAACATATCATGCAGAAATCTTAAATGAGATTATTTTTTAGCATAGCAAATCATAACAAAAATTAAATTTGTTAACAGCTGCACTGAAATTTTAGTTCCAGGCAAGTGTATGCAGCCACTGTAATATGACCTCTGTTAGAAATTGCTCATTTCTGATTCCGCTATTCTGAGGATTCTTGTTCAAAAGAAGGATCATCATTAGTGTGTGGCTGGACCAAGATATGTCGAAATGAAGTGTGAAGAGCTCTTTTTGTTGCACCTGCTAGGGCAAAACAGCCTCTTCTACACTTCTCTGATTTTGAGATTATTTAAACTCCAAGGCCCGCTCTGCTGAACCTAATAAAATCTTTGCACAAACATGAAGGCACTGATCCAGCTCTGCATACAGAGTGATGGAAAAGGTCAGAAGAAACCAATCTAAACTGAAAGGAATAAAAAAGCAGGAGACACTCATCTGGAGTCAGGTTCTGCCCATTGACATGGCATATCCATGACGCACTGGGCACTTCTTAATAGCAGCTCCCAGCAAACAGAGGTTTTGTGACGTCCCCAAGGGCCACATTGAAATACTTGTCACTGACTTCTCAATTTCCAGGCCCAAAGCAAAGTGCAAAGTTAGCAGCCAGCCAGCCAACAAAGAAAGCCTACCTTCTATATTTCCCCACGCCCAGATCACACTGAAAATGCCAGCCCAGCCAGCATTAAGTCCCTTTTCATGGTATTCCCTTATGGAAAGCTGTGAACATGGATGTTTTGCAGGCCAGCCAAATTTGAAGTGCCTGCATTAGCTGAAAAATAGCTCTCTAAGCTATCCAAACCCCTCTGAAATCATCAGGCTACTTCTCTGACTATCTTAATCCTAATTTTCTAGAGTTTTCAGAGATCTGTGGAATGATGGCAGATATTTATGATCTCCCCTGTGTAAGTCAGGAGCAGAGTTGGCTGCATACCAACTAACTCCCCCCAGTTTGACTGTTGTTTCCTATATGCTGGGTTATGTTAAATTCTGGCCTGCTGGCACATTACCAAAATCTCTTTGCCCATGGCATTTGCCAATGTTTCATTTTTTAATTTGTTGGACCAGCTTGAAACTGATCATCAGAACCTCATTTTAGCATGTGAAAGTTGGCTGTCAAATCAGATGGTCTCTCAGCTCCTTCCTATAATTCAAGAGCGGAAGTAGACATACATGAATGGACGTTCATCCCCCCTGTGTTCAAGACCTTTTCTTAAAATGGGACAATCTGTTCTCAGAAGGTGCTTTTCAGTCTCTCCTAACTATTGAGGGAGAAAAATCAGAAGATAAGAAACCAGCTCTGATCAAGAGTTTAAGAGCTATGTGAATCTTCAAATGGAGCTGAAATATAGCCTCTGACATTTTTTAAATAAGGATGTTTTTAAGAAATAATTTCATGTTTTGCAAAATACATACATGTATACATCTATTTCAATGTCTCAAGATACATAAAGATCTGGAGAATATCCCTCTCTTATTTAAATTTAGTTTACTCATTACCTACCTATCTACCTGCCCTAAGAGACTATGATAGCTTGGTTGCACCCCCTCTCAGGACACAGGTATGCTCCTTTTAGAACAGAGCAGCACTGGGAGCAATCCCAAGCTCAATTACCAAGTCCCAAATGCCTCCCAGGAAGGAAGGCAGGAGAAATTTTGCTCTAGACAGGTGTGGAATTACTGGTCCAAAAAGGACGATGAGACATTTTTCATTTCTTACCTTAACACCCATTAATTAGAACTAAACTTATCTCACTGATTTCCCTCTACCAGCTCTCATGTGGCATGACCTTTTGCTGCTGCCGCAGCTTCTAGAGATCCATGAATGTTTTTATTCTTCTAGTTCCATGAGTCCAAGTGCTAACCTGAGCAACCTTCCAAGAAATCGAAATAACTTAATGGGAATGATGTAATGCTGTGTGTGTTCAGGTTCTTAAATGCCAGTGTCCTGCAAAAGCTTTTCCTCATGAAGAATAAATTATAGATGAAGTCTGCTGCAAACCACCCACCCACGCTCAGCCTTTCTCTCCTCCCCCACACCTATTTTTCGAGAAAATGGATCAGAAAACAGGTCAGGTTTTCACTGCTTCTGTCAAAAACAGTGTCTGCATTATTACTATGCATTTGACAAGTAGAGGACATTGCAAGCAGAAAACCATAGAACTTCTAAGGCCAAATATTTGTACATTGCTTTAGGGTTATTTTTACGTATAAAATGACATGCTAAATGTGGTTTACTTAACATGCTTTACTCAAACTTAATTCACTTTTAGACATTTGTTTTATATAGCACAGTATAACTGTAAGCAAAATCAAGATGAAGAAGTGGAACATACTCATTCATCTAAGTCTCTTAGTCTCTCTTTTTTATATTTTTTAGAAACAAGGAAATGCTTACAATTTTTCTCAGTAATAAAGCCAACAGTTTGAACAGCTCAAAACATACAGACGCTGAAACAAAAACTGTGATGTTTATGAAGAATAACAATTATTGAATGAAGGTAAAATAGAAAAGAGCAATGTTTAAAACCTTTTCTGGTTCTTATTTTAGAAGATGACTACACAAAGCAAACCTAAAAAGTGGAATAGGATTTCACATTTTATTGGCATTTGGGGAAACTTTATACTCTGTTTCTGGAAAATAAGAAAGGGAAGTGGTTGCAAGGAATCCACATAATAATGTATGGGAACGCCAGCTAGAATTTACAAGGGAGTGGATGGTGCTGGTAAATCAAAAGGTTGCCAGATCACATGGTCCACAATTAATAATAGTGGGGTGTTCCACCAGTTTCTCCATTTTCTTTTCCTTTATTACCATTTTATTCCCACTAAGACACTAAATTATTTTTCTTAACTATTGGTGCAAAATGCATGTTATTAGTAAAAACATATCAAGTATATAACAAGAAGTAAATAAGCCTATTGCAGTTTCATAAAAAGCCAGGAAATTTCCAAACTGCAGGGTGTTTTGTTTTGTTTTTTCCTGCTGAGAAATAAGATTTTATAGCCAAATGTTATAGGAACCAAGTATTCACAAGAATCAGAGTTTCAATGGTCAGTTTGGAGGCTCCTTTTTAGCTATGCAGTACAATTTCACAGTCTGCACTCTTGACTTTGTGCCAGTTTTCCAGGAACAGCCTCAGAAACAGGTATTTAGGGACAACTACTGACAGGATCTAACTAATATTGAGAAATACTTTTAGTTGCATATAATATCACAAATGTCACCCTTGTGTCCATCACCAAGATTCTTGAGGAGCTAACTAAGCAGTATCATTAAACAAAACACATTGCCTCATAAAGTTAAAAGGAATTCCATCTGCCTATATAAACCCAGTTCCCAAAAAAATTTTGCCCTAAAACCAAACTATTTTGATGTATTATTTATGTCTCACATTTATTTATAGTACGGATATGCAAAGTGTATTTTAAGCAGAGAAGCAGGTAAATAGCACTTCACAGAGATTGCTCTGAAGCACAGGAGAGGGAAAAACAAGAAATTAGGCACTCTAGGAATCATCCTTGGAAACAAGCATCCTCCCTACAATGGAATTTGTCTGCCAAGGGGCTCAGTTTTACATGGCTCAAACTGCCTTCTTATTGACCACAGTTAGTGCATGTTTATGGCTCCTTTGCCTTAATTTTAAGCAAGAAGTGAGCTCTAATGAAGACAGATTCTGGTTTAAGATTTCCTGACATAAAGGACTTACAACCACTCCTGCCAATATTAGTAATCAAAACTTCCAAACAAAAATCAGCAACTATAACATTTTGTCTGTGCTGGACTCTGTGTTCCCAGTTCAACTCTACTGTGGTTTGCTCCCAGAAAGGAATTTATAACTTGTCAGAACTCATCCCTGTTTTCCAAAATAGAAAACAGGTCCATAAGGTTTAAGAAGGGTAATGGATAAAATTGGCTCTAAATAAATTTCTAGTTGACACTGAGTTAAATCAATCTTAGAGTTTAAGAAGTGAAGTATTTCCCCAAAGCTCTCAGATCTGTCCATAAAGACAAAACTCTCAGCATTGAAAACAATGATGGGAAGGCCGACACTAGATATTTCTGTAAAGATTTATGCATCCTTTCATTTCTCTAAAACTTATTATACTTTGTATGAAAGACAGTATGACAAGGGTGTAAGTAATTTCAGTGTACATTTCTAGTGAGTTGATCACTTCACCTGCTCAGACGTAGTATTTGTGTTAAACTAATATATACTGACATCTTCAAACCTAACTCAAACACACTAACGCCTGCCAGTATGGTCACTATACTCCAGATTTTTGGGGGTAATTTAGGCCTAGGATTTGGAATTAAATTATGCTGATTACACGTGGCCTTACATGTATTATGTTCACAGCTAAAGATGACAGAACTGTACAGAGCTAATGTGAAGGCTCATTTTGGGCTTTCATATCCATCAGTGAGATACCTTGCTTCATAGAGAGCTGCCATTGGTTTTGAATTAGCACTGGAAAGAAACAAGGAGCTAAATTTGTCAGAATTGAGGAAAGACTAAAATCTGCACTTAGAACTAATTTTATAGTTTTAGCCAGAAAGTTTGTTCAACTAAATTTTAGTCCAGTTAATTTCTGAACTGGCACTAGCAATCCACCTGCATAGATAAAGGTATTAAAAAATCAGAGTTGTTTTGGGGTAAACGAGAGTAAGGAATAAACTTTAGGGCACATTATGGTGTGACTTTGTAAAAATACTTGTCATGCTGGGAAAATATATAGCGAGGGCAAGCAGATTTCTCAGAGGCATAGCTGCAGAGAGGAAGAGCCTGTGTTCATTACTTCTCTTTGAGCACTTTAAAACTTCCTCCAAGATGAAACAGGCTCTTAATTTTATGTCTCCAGGCAGATGTGATACCAACTTTAATTCAGCAAAGCTTAAGAGATAAAACTGAAAGAGCTCATAACTCTCCTCCTGACAAATGTGTCACAGTTGTCTATAGTGCAACTGAGCAACAATGGGAACACTCTTTTATGACGAGTGCAAGAAAAGGCAACTCAAATTCAGAAGCCCTTCAGAAACCAAAGGAAACAAAATGGAGCCTTTTACTGATAGACAAACCAGAATTTGGCTTTGCCTAAGTGAATGGTTTTTGTTTGCATCATCACTTCTTCCATAATAGGCTTTTGATTGACAGATGATTGCGGGAATATCCAAGAATATGACTGCTAACACATGGTTTTGCAATAGCAGGCTGCAATCAGAGCCTGAGCTCAGCCTGAGTCATTGTTGTTTATGAACGTGAGCCAGGAGCACTGGAATCCTTATTTAAGAGATGAAGATTTTGCGGCATCCTTCTGGCAACAATTGTGTATCAGAGGTTCACCTTCAAGACCATGTTGGCAAACATGTTGTAACATTTGTGGTAGACACTTGACAATGGAAAACCTTAGGATGAATTTTCAGCTCATAAATAAAACAAAAAGGGCTCATGCTT
Source organism: Margarornis squamiger (assembly GCA_035222235.1). Taxonomy (NCBI): domain Eukaryota; kingdom Metazoa; phylum Chordata; class Aves; order Passeriformes; family Furnariidae; genus Margarornis; species Margarornis squamiger. The sequence continues at coordinate 30,072,975 of JAWWTY010000077.1, read as the reverse complement.
ACATGATCATGACTGTCGAACCTGGCCATCTCTATAATGTTCCCACTTGCAATGACATCCCTTAAGATGAGCAGTCCATCATTATAAAGCAAACACACAATTATGGTTATAGGCTTGTTTTGACAATATTTCCAACACTGCTGCAACCTGCTTCAGAATTTCTTTATATCAGCTGATCTCAAACACTTCACAGGTGATTTGTTTTCCAGACACAATAAGCAACTCCCTTTTCTCAAAACTGAAGGGGCCAGTGTCATTTACCAGAGTTACTAGGAACTGATTTTAAATTAATTTTGTTATTCACTAGCTGCAATCTTGGTGACTGACGTGTAGTGGATGGAAGATTTTCAGTCTCAGTCATTTTGTGAATAGAGACAAATCTATGAAAGACATTAATACCCTAATACACTCAGAATTATTCAGGGCACACAATTCACTACTTGCCCTAGAAATAGACTGCGCATAATTGAGTTCAATATCCATAAAATTGTATATATTTGAAGTACAAAGGTTTTGTCTTTGTAGGAACAGAAATAAGACCTTTAAATTGCTTTGAGAGGAAAATTCTCATTCCCCATAACATGCAATATAAAGTTCAGTTCTGGAATGAAAAAAATGCATTTTAAAACCTTATGAAGACATATGAATCTCTATGACATCATATGAATTCTTTATAATGACTTACAGGAATTAAGATGCATTTCAGTAGAAAAACAGACCCAAGTACATTTTTAGAGATGCTTACATATTTGCAAAGTATTTTTTCTCTTGTGTAAGTGACATCTAGAGAGTATTTGACAATGTGTTATGGTTTAAGAATCTTGTTGTACTTGCTAAGGGTGAGTGAGTCCTGATTTTGTTAGCCATGAGTCCAGTCCAGACTCTCACACAGCCATTCCAAACTCCATGCTTAGATTAATAATATTTATCTTCCATGTGTTAGGATATGTATTTGTATTTCTCACTTTCTTATTGGTAAGCTCTTACTCTTTTCATTGCATGTATGCATGTCCATTTACATTCTCGGGAATTATGCATGCTCTATACAAATATGCACATGTGTCTGTGCTCCCTTTTTCTATACCTAAATATGGGTTGTTTTAGCAACCCTTTTTTTTTTTTTTTCTGTTGTTAGCTTGTAATAACAAAAACTGCAGTGTCGGAGCATTAAGACAGTCTAGAAGAGCAATGCTTGAAGATAAGACACATGAATACAGACTAGGTAATTTAAAAGTTGGTGTGGTAGCCATTACTAGGTAATGGCTTTTTTGTAGAAGTCAGAAATGTATCTGTTCTATTTTTAGTCTTCCTGTTGTAATCTTACAGTTTTCATTCATGAACTTCTGGATTCTAACACTTTAAGTCATTTCCTTATTGTACAGTGGCCCTCCAAATTTATTTCCTGACATAAAATTCATGGTGCATTATTATTTTTTAATTAAGTAGCCTTAGCAGTCATCAAAGTTCTGGACGACAATCCAAGAAGTGTGAAATTCCAAATTTAAGCATCTCTTGAGTGGAACCAGGAACTGTTTGCCAATTGTAATGAGATTTTTTTGTAATGGGGGATTATATTTTTTTCAGCAGGAACTAAAGCGTCCAGCTCTGTTTAGATCTGATTGTAGCTCATAACTAGTGATGTGGTTGTATCAGCTCACCAAGCCATCACTTGACTTTCTGCCCTTTTGCAAGGCAAAATTCATGTTTTATTGTTAAGAAGCTACCCTTCTTTAATTAATGATGGCCTTGCAGGAAACCTTTATGAAAGAGAGGGTTATCCATTTGACTGACTGAAGTTTCTGCTAAGAAAATATACTTACTATTTGATCTCTTTCCTGAGGAGTCTCACACTACTATTAAAGGAATGCAAGTTGTGCTGCTAGGAATGTTATTGTTGAGGAAAGAACACAATTTTAACTACCATACAGTTTTAAATATGATTTTGTTCAAATCAGGGAATATTAAATACTGGCCACCAGGGTTTTGTTTACTCTAGGTCTTTCAACAAGTCATTCCACTGGAAACAGTGACCTAGGACATGTCAAAGTCCTGGAATGTATCTTCACCTCCACACATGCAGAAATTTGCTTATTAACTTATTACATACTTTCTTACAAAGTCTGCTATTTGAAAAATAGCTTAATAGAATATATCTACCATGAACTGATGAGTAAGTCTGTCACTGGTGCATGAAAATGTGACAATCAGGTCATACCAGTTGGGAATATCTGGGCCCTTATAGTAGGGGGGGCACATTTTGAGGGTATTTAATTTTAAAAAGTCTAATTTAAAACTCAAGACATTTTAAGTCATTACAGACACATTTAAACCAGAAAATAATCTTGTTTTCATACAATACCTCCTGAACTGGACACATCCTTTCCATGTCTTTACCGAATCTATTCACTAGTTTATTGTTTGACACAAAACAGTACAGTCATACAAAGGGTTCAGTCAATTATATGGCTTCAGTCATGTCTCCTGAGCTTGTTGCTTCAGTTACCAAAGCAATATGGTAGTCGCTATGTACTAATCTCAACAGAGTTTTGTGAAAATTCAATTACTGTTGGTTCAGTTTTAAGAACATACAATTCTATTATAATTCCAACTAAGTGGCTGATTCTTTATTGTTGTTGCTATTATAGAGTTGGGGTTTTACGGCTCTCAATAAACTGTTTTGATGACACTCTTTCTTCTGTGTGCTCCGAATGTTCTGTCACAACTTTCCAGCCTCACTGAATTGTCACAAGGTGTTATATTCTAAATACAGACATAGCTCTTCTTTATGGCAAGACCGTATAAAGAACTTTCTATTTTTAATCTTCTCTCAGTGGTCTACTCCATCCCCTTTTGATAGCTGACTACTCCTGCACATCTGTGCAATTATTTTTAGTTGTACGTGGTATACGGATTCAATTTATATTTCTGCCTATTTAAAGCTGGATGATTTTCATAATCCACCCTAAAGCTCAGCCCACAAGTCGGTGAATTAGCAGATTCAAGGGGGCAGTAGTCCAAGGGGTTAGGAGGTATGAGAAAGGACCAGGGAGGAAGCCTCTTAAACTAGTTTACCTGCAAGAGAAAATGCTAGTGGAGTTAAATCACAAGATTTAAAATTTTCCTTGTCAACCTGCAGGGTTAATGCTGTAAAAGGATAACTTCTTGCACTTGGTTAGAAAGTAATAACTGTGTGCTCAGCACTCACCTTTAAATATGTGTTTTAGAGGTAAAATCTCTTCAAGTATGTGAAGAACATCAACATTTTGAAAATATGTTTAAAAGAAAAGAAAATGTTAGATGAAATCATGTAACAGTCCTGAGTGAGAGAGAACTTGTTGAGGACTGATTTTTGTACTATATACTATATAATTTGCAAAACTCACCTGTAGGCTAGGATTTCAGATGAAATTCATCAAAGAAACTTGCAAGACAACATGGTTAAAAGGCAAGCTGATGTCCTTTGCAGGCGAGGGATAAATGTCAAGACAAAAGTCCGCTTAAAGTTTGGATCACAGATCATGTCTCACAGCCCAACACTTTTAAGTGAATGAAACTGTTTCCTTGGAGATTATGAACAGGTGTAGCTTAAATTTGGATTTTGAGGTATTTGTTTCAGAACATAAGAACAATATTACATTTTGTAGCTTATAAAATATATTTGTTTTCCTTGTTATTTCCATTTAACCATAAATTTGTTATTTGAAGACACCTAGCAGACTTTCCAAAGCTGTTCTTCAGGTCTTCTTCCTTGTGTAGGATGCAAAATCCTCAAACAGGATCCAGCTCCTGAAGAATTTTTCAAAACACTCCTTTGCTAATCTTTCAGGGCTAGTGTGAGATGGGCTGGTGTGAAGTGAAAAAATTAGGACAGGCCCTGGATCCAAAGGCAGTTAAATGAGAATCTGCTTCAAACTGGAACCCACCTATCTGCTCTTCTCATGCCAGTTATGTCTTCCTTTTCATATCATTTTTTATTCACTGTATCACTTGGAGGTCACCCAAGGCAAGATTGGAAGTTTGTTGGATCACTGAAGGAAAGATGCAGAATAGGATACATCTCATGGAAAGTTATAATAAAGATCAGTGAGCAAATACATGCTATGAATGCCACCTATTAATCAGGAGAAAGTTTGCGACTATTTTAAGGGACAGATGGAAGGGAATATATATGGAAAAAAGGAAACAGTGAGGCAGTTGTAAAGTGGTGTAACTGAGATTCAGTGATCACACCTGGCTGAAGCAGATGGCAGAGCAGAAATTTCTGTAGTGTTTCTAAAACATGTGGCATTCCTTTGACTAGGACATTATCAGAAGCATGACATAACATAATGTAGTCCTGTGTAGGCCTGGGTGGGAAACAAGGGCTTGCTCAGCCTTGGTACCATTACATGCTGCCTCACAGTGTTCCATTACAAGAAAGAGTGGAAATTCATTAAAACACATGGTGGTCCAAAATGTACACAGAAGGCAGTCACAGAAAGAGTTACTTTTATTAGGAGTAAAACTTTCTGTGTAATATAATATTTCCCAGCTTCACTACCAAAAGGGCAAGAGGAATCTAAATGGAAAATGTAACTGCATTCAGCGTGCCACATTTATGTGCACATGCGCACAGACACTCACTCATTACGTACACAGAAAATGGGAGAAAAAGGTTAACACATGGGAAATATATAAAAAGCTTATTAACAAGGGCTACTCAACATCTGTGGAAAAGTTGACAAATTCTGTAATAACGGCTCTGTTTTATTGTTTGACTTTTTTTTTTTTTTTTTTTTTTTTTGAAGGCAGATCCTGGGGTTTATTTAACAGCATAAAAGAGTCTTTGCATTGCAGGGTATAAATATTTCAAGGCAGGGGACATAATAGAAGATAAAGAGTATAAAGGGTTGCATCCTGGAGGTAATCATTTTAGTATGCGCATTCTTACTTGTTTCAGCCATGGCAGTTTTGACTACACAGACATCCATTCCTCACAGTGAATCAGAGTGTCCCTTTTCCTCTCTAGTTTGTTTTACTTCCATGTTGACAAAATTGACTCAGGAGTGACAGGTTATGGGACTACAATCATGGCAATCATGGCTCCATACTGTTCCCTGCTGCACCCTACAATGTTTCCTCTGCAGCATCATTTAAAATGTCTATAGATCTCTAATTGATCATAACAACCCATTTTTACCATTTCTGAGTCAATTTGCTATGTTTGGCAGCTGCATCATTCTACCAGCAATTCTCTGAGCCCTGAAAGCATCTTATTCATTTCTTTAATTAATGAATCATTTGGATGGAAATGTGATGTAGAATTAGTGAAAATCAATCCTTCTAAGGCAGTGGAAGAGACTGTTAATCATATTTTGAAGTACATTCTTGTTCTGTTTTATCTTTTTGTTTTACAAGTGACTAGTATGTAACTGACAATTAAAAATCTGACATAGATTGCTTGGCATTCATCTGTTTTTCAATGCAACCCCCATCCTCAAAGGCAAATAATTAATCTGAGCAGCTAAACCACATAGTTTTAATGCAACTCTGGCATTGCTGGAAAGAAAATTTGGCAGCAAAATGATTTATTGTCTCACAAAGTCCCAAAAGATTCCCAGGTATATGTGTGATTCATTGTTCATAGAACTTTTTCTTTGACAGATTTAACTGGTAATGCAATTTTCTGTAGGTTCAGGGTTGCTTTTCAGTTCTTGTTTGCAAATCTTCAGTCTAGCATTTGTTAGTAGATTTATGATAAGCTCTTGTCCTGCATAAATGTAATATTCAAGTGTGTACATTTTTATATAGCAATGACTCTACTGTTTTAGCAGATATGTTTTCCTTAGATTTTATCTCTCATTCACCCTTATACCCCATAATACTCTACTTTCCACCAAAAACATGTTTAATATTTCACTGAGATACCTCTATGTGTTGAAATCTTTGTTACACAAGAGAGTTTCGGGCCAGTCATTAGTAAAAGCCCTTAAGAAATATTGCCTTGGTGCAGGACTTATTTCAAGTGCTTTATCTGTAGTTCTCTATTGGTGAAAGTGATCCTATCTCCTCATGGGTTTGTTTCTATTTTGTTATCTTCCTGATGAAATGATACAGGTCCTTTATATTTGCTGGTGGCAAGAACAGTGGAGAGGCAGTGACTGCAAAATACAATAGCTCAATTTGCACCAATACAACCATGTGATGTTTTTGAATTAACAGAGTGCAGAAACCCAAAGGCTCTTCTTTCAGGGTCCATTGTGGCAGCTGAAAAAACACTCAGATTCATGTCTTTGCCCACCAAAGTCAAAAGACTACTTCTTTTTTAACACTTACAAGAAGAGGTTATAAGAACAACATCCCATCTGACTGCTTACCCTAAGATAGTGAAATAAAATCTATTCTGTCAAGAGAAGAATATCTGAAATATGAATAGACCTGTTGGCTGCCTTTACAAATAAAGCAAACAATTTTTCAATGCAAAGAACAGTAACACTCTGACCATCACAAATTATGGAATGAATTGTAGATAGGCATGCCAAAATTGTCTTTACTCAAAATGAGATCTTTGGAACCCAGCTTAGGAGGATAAGTAATTGCTTTTCAGCCAGAGATCATTATTTCACAGACTATAATTTCCATTTTTTTTTTTTTTTCTGAAGAAAAGCTCCACTCTAGAAAAGCACTTGAGTTTATGAATTTGAAATGTCTTCTTGTTTTGAAGACAACAGATGAAATGATTCCAGTTTAGTCAACAACACATACTGTCTTATGCTAAAGGTTTGGACTGAGCCTTCTGTTGGCAAGCTATTTGTCAAGAACATTTTGAGTAATTGATACCAAAAAAGGCTCTTTGCTATCCTAACTGGTTTTCTTGAATTGATGCCCTTTCTGTTGAAATTCAGTTTTCAAGCCACAAGTCCTATAAAAGATCTAATGCACAATTACTCATTTTCCATAAGACTACAGATTACAAACGACTGCAGCTGCGCATCTAGAGTCTGATTCAGCTCCCACTGAAATCAGTGAAAGTCTTGACAGGGAATTTACCGGACATAAGTTCATCCTATTCCTTGGTAATATTGTCAGCTACTAATCAATTAATTAATTTAAGCTATAAGAGTTGATGAGACTAATTCAGTTCTTGTGACTTTACTGTGTTTCTCAATCAGAAGATACAATGAAAGTGTACGTATATGATGGTATCTCATTCACACCATTTGGTCTGTGACACTAACATTCTCTAAAGTACTGCTATGTTTTAGGAGCACATAACCGATCTTCAAAATTCCAATTTGACAATTAAGAACCTAACTGTGAAAACTGAGTCAAGATACCTTCATTATTTTAATGACTTGGTCCATATTTCTGTATTTTCTATTCTCTTAATATCTGTCAATGTCATCTGACCATGCTTTGTTAGGTTTTTTTTAGTCTAAACTAAAATTAATTATCTAGTCTCCCACAGCCAAAAATGAAGAAAGACAAGAAAATCCAAGCGCATAAAATAGACATTTAATATCAGAGAGGAAAGTCTTCTGGAAATAGCTATCTTTCTCTGTTAATGACTGAAGAGGATTTGATCACTACCTTCAACCAGACAGTTAATTTCTACACAGCAGAAATTAGAGGACGTGAAACTAAACCTTAGTGTATATGAGAAGACATAATTCAGACTTGAGTTTACCCATTTCCTGTTTTTCAAGTGATTTATATTACCCACCTAATGCCCCTTCAGCTTTGTTTGAGTAGAGCAATATGTTTGCCTCAAGAGGCAAGAAAGAACATTCCAAAATAGTATTGAATTCCTGAACAGTACTTTGCAAAAAGTCCATATTTCCTATTGTAAAATCCTGTATTTTTATATGAGTTCTAACTTTGATGAGTTCTATTTCAATACGTTCATTCTTTCAAGACATTTATACTGCACTATGAGTTAATGTCTTACTTTAAAAATTTTGCAAAATTTGCTTGTAGATTTTTTGTGATTTCTTAAGGAATGAAATTAAGTAAGATGAAGAATCTAAACTTTCTTTAGGTCATACTTCAGCAGTGATTTGCAGATTAATGGAGGTCAATTTGTAACTAACTAGTCAGTTATTCTGAGATCATCATCTGATCAATCTTTTACATTGGAGCATTTCTGTTCTTTTCTTCACCTTGGACACTCCAAATATTAATGCCTAATTCCCATATATAATTCCTTCATCTTCATATACTCCTCAGTCTTGTCTTTTCTTTCATCATATATTTTAGGCTAAGAATTTTTAACACTCTGCTTTTCAACCCTGAATATTGCCCTTCAACATTGCATTTCCAAGAATCTTCCTTTGGTTACTTTGTATAGATAAACTCATGAACTTATCATTTTTTGGACTTATGATTCTATGTATCATTCCTTAGAGACTGTTCAGAAAAGTTTGAATATTGCACATATGCTGAAAATTAATTTGCTAAATAATGTCAAGATTTCAAAGTCAAAGGGTAGATTTTGGTCAGAAAATGTCTTATTATGGAGAATTTCACTACTGTTCAGTTTGTTCTGAAGAGTGATGAAAACTTGAAGAAGCTCTCTGCACAGATGACTTCATCTCAGATAAGGGCAGATTGTCTACACACTTCTCTCATTAGTCCTTAAAAACACCCTAATAGAATGAACTGAGTAATAGGGTGAAAACACAAGCAAGAGAAATATCATTATGCCTGGTCATCAAAAATTTTTCATGGAGAGAGAAATTTTAGAATCAAGTATCCTCATCCCATGAAGTTTGTTGCTTCAAAGAATTTAACACAGAGATGTCTGTTTATATTCTGCTTTGTGTGCCCAAATAGATACCTATTTCACCCTTAGCCACCTGGCTTCTGCAAGAAGGGTTGATCAATCACCCTTTCTACAGCAAGTAGTCCCCTATATAAGTCCATTCAGGATTCACAGCAACACCTAGAAGGACTGTGGCTGAGTAGTTTAATTTTTAAGGTGCTTTTCTGGTAGGCAGAGTCTTCAGCTCTGGTACTTTCTCTCAACATTATGCATTTTGTGCAATGACTGTTTCATATCAAAACCAACAGCATTTATCATATTACCACTCAGTAATAACTGTCTTTTTGGAGGCAATGCACAAGAAGTGTAATGCTTAGTTCTGATTTCTTCTTTCCACTGTGGAAATTGAATAAAATTACCAGCAGCAACCTCTACCATGTAATATCAAAGGCTTTCAACTGGATCATGCCCTGAGTTAGGCATTAGCTGCCTCACTGAAATAATCTTAGACTGATGGCAAATTACAAATGTCTTGAGTTTTTAACAATTTTTTTGATGCAGGAATGGACTGGATCTCACTCTGCTGCGGGAATCAGCATATAGTGCCATATCCATAGAGAATGAGTACACTTGTTCCTCAGCTGTGCAAGGCTGGATCAAGAGAAGGGGCAAGGAAGCCTCCTCTTTCCCCTTTTGACCAAGAGATTCAGAGATGCAGTAAAGTCGCAGGGAGAGGTTGCCCACACCAAAGGGACACTGGCCCCTTTTCTCCCCAGCATGCCCAGGGGCTGTCGGAGTGCTAGGCCTTCCAAGGCTGGATTAGGTCGGCTCCCCCTTGAGCATGCTGTGCCTTCACTGCTAGTCCTAGCCTTAACTCTTTGGCTCTGGACAGAAACTTCAATGTAGAGAGGTCAGGACAAAGCCAATTTGAACTTGAAACCAAATATTTAAATCCTGAGGGGATTCAGAGATGGAGGGGTGGGGAGCAATGGGTTGAAATGACTGCTGTTGTATAAATACATGAAAACCCATAAAAATATTTACAAGACACAGTTAATCTCAAGATAACATTTTTTTGGCCATTGTAAAACTGACTCATCAATATAATGGAGTATATTTTTGGTTACTTTGCTTTAACTTTTTTACAGTTAATATTTACCAAGTCTCTGGGGTCTAAAATTACCTCACCCTTTTGCTTCAGGTCTACAGCTGCAGTTTCTTGCCTCACCATAGAAACGCCTGGAATGCAGCATTGTGTTTCCTTTTCTGTTGGAAAAATAAAGGAAGCTGAAGTAGCAACTACCACCAAGACAGATAAATGCTTTTATAAATTGCTAATTAATAACTTAAAGCTACATTACTGAGTGAAATGTAGGTGACTTTCAAGTACTTTAATACTCCAACAGGCAGTTGGAGTACTTGGTGTATCTTACTGTGTCCTCAGAATGTGTGTTTTTCTGGGTTTATCAGATCAACAACAGCCAAAAATTAACTTTTCACAGTTAATCTGGAGAAGAACTGTTTGGCTTTTCAAAACAGCCAGTGCTTATAGCGTTTTTTTTTTATTTGAAAGTTCAACACACAGCTTACAGGACATTTGAATTTCAACAGTCAAGTTGAGATCCCAGACACTAAGGCACTGAAAATCTACAGTTCTTTTAGAAAATGTTGGCCCCTTTTTATTTAAAGAATTCTTAAGAAGAATGAAAGCTGCATCTCTCTGAGCCAAGAATTATATCTTTTGAGGCACGCCAAGAAACGAGGTAGAAAAAGATGAAAAAACTTGTAGTCCCAGAGTTGATAGGACTTGGCTTTGAAAGGGCTTCTGTGATCCTTCCCATTACAGTGTTGCGTGGCTGGAAGGAACTACAAATACTGATATCTTTCCATAATGCACAATGACATTTTTTGTTGCTTCTGTTACTATACAGGAAAATCACAGCAAACACAATGTCATATTCTGTATTTCTTGGATAAAGCTTATTTTTATCCTTTGCATTTGAATGCTGAAGTGTTACTGACTGCTATTTGTCTTTTGGCAACATTGCTATAATTTAAGCCTGACAAAGTTATTACTCAGCTGCAAAGACAAGACTTGGACACATAGGGAGTGTTGATATCAGAGCATAGTACCATGGAAAATGAGTTTCCTAGGAACTCAAAAAACTGCTCATTATTTACCTAGTTTCAGAGTCTAATATGGGATAATGACATACATTACCATATTAGATAATCTGTAACTGTTATAATAGATTATTGTTATGAGGGTTGCTTGAAGCAAAAAAATGGAGAAAATTATATTATCTATCTGTGACATTACACTGTAGTTAGAACTGGACTCATGCTCCTCTCCAGAACATACAACCTACAGTCCTCAAAGCTGTAGGGTCACTGTCAGAACAAAGAAACACTGCAAATGAGATCTGCATTAGGGCTGTATAAGCTACTCTAATCAAAGCACGATCAACCCCCTCAGTGCTCAATGCACAGAATAAGGTCATGCAACTAAAGCTCTCCCGCTGTTCCCCCTTATCTGTTGGATGCATATTGCTGTCAATGAACAAAGAACATCTACTCTTCTTGTAATTCTGCTTTTGAACCTTTGTAAATTTCCAAACCAGTATATAAACTAAAATTGAAGGCAGGCTGGGCTGGAAATTGCAAGAGTCCAAGACCTGATTCACATTGTTGTCTCAAAAGTCGCAACATCTGTCAAAGGAGCAAGACAGCTGCAGGCAGCAAGCAATTCTAAATTTGATTTACTACCTCATGCCTGTTAGTGTCTTTTCCTTTATCTTTGGGGTTTTTTTTGTTTTTTTTTATTGTTTTTTTTTTTTTTTAAATTCTCTGGACAGAGCTTGTCTTTGGCTTTGCTTTTTGTTCATCGTAATCAAACGCAGCTCCAACAATGCAAATTCCTCTTTATTATAGTGAAGGCAACTGGGGAGAAGTAAAGAAATGAATAATAGCTTGTTATGCTGCACCCTGGAAACCTTCAAGGTCGGATTGGACAGGGCTCTGAGCAACCTGATGGAGTTGAAAATGTCCTTGTTCAATGCAGGGGAGCTGGACTAGATGGCCTTTAAAGGTCCTTTCCAATTCAAGCTATTCTATGATTCTGTGCATGTTAGAAAAGCTTTTTTTAATAAATATGTATCCTTGAGCCACAAATATCAATAGGACCATTCTATTGGTTTTCATTTTTATTCACCATGAAAGACAGCATGGGACAGTGGTTTCACAGGACAGCTGACTAGATTCCAACTTTTTATTGGCAGAAAGAATAAAAGGAGTTGCTTTAGCACATCAATTTACTTAACATGCTATACCTTTATTCAGTTGGCTGGGGCAGGTAGGAGAGGTAAGAAGAACCAAGGCAAATATATTTACAGTACCAAACCAAGACCTCATACATAACATCAGCAAAGTAGCTTTAGGTTTGCAAAACAAATCAGAATAATGTCAAGGAAGAGATTTTTTAAGTTAATCATTTAATGGTAAGAAATATCTCATTGCTTAAAGATAATATTAAAAATGTGCAACCAATAAATTGGAAGAGAACTTACTGTCCCTGCTGTTCAAAACATAGAATATTTACAAATACATGTCAGAAATAAAGAAATGAAGGAAGCACTGGTATCAGCTTCTAATTCCGCATCAGATAACTTTTTTCACTCTGCAATAAACATCTTACATTGAACTTAATTACCTCTAATGCCTGCAGTATTGCCAACTACACTGTAACTCACGTCATTCCTTGGCTTGCTTGCCAAAACTGTTAAAGTATTTCTTTTGTAATGTACCATATTTTAGCCTGAGGGAGTGCAAAAAGAAATCACACCGTATGAAATATTGTATCTTATTTTTACACAGTCCTGGACTGGAATATTCTTATTTTGGATGTAAAACATATGATCTTATTTCCATTGGAGCTGAAAGAAAAAAAAAAACAACAACAACAAAAAACCACAAACAAACAAACAAACAAAACCAAAAAAGAACAAAAAAACACCCCAAAACAAACAAACAAACAAAACAAAAAAACCCACCCAAACTAACAAAAAAAATTCAATTATTCTGATTTCAATTCAATCAGGCCCTAATTCATACTTGATGCATGTGTTTATAAATAGATATCTGCTTCCTAGAGCTTTATCATATATTATTATTTACCAGCTAATCTTGATCTTCAACATTCCATACAATCATTCATCTCCATCACATGTCTCTGTGGTGCTTTTGTGTAATTATTTTAAGTAAAACATAAGTCACACATCTGAAATATTAATGCAAATAATTCAGAGGAAATGGAAGAGCCAAATAGTGGGATAATATGGAGTTGGTTCAAATCACCATGTTTATCAGGACTTGCACTGGACTTTGAATTCTTCTCATCACCAAACACAAAATAAAAGCATCATCTGTTTCTTAACTCCTGCCTTGCTGTTTGGAAAGCTCAGCACTAACTACCCTTCATCAAACTTCTCGATTACATCCTCGGTCCCAAAGTGGATTCTTACTTGTTTTCAGTTTCTCTGATGGATGGACAACTCTTTCCTTGTGCAAACACTTCTTTTTACTGACGTATTTATATTGTGAAAATACACTGCTGGAATAGGTCTGTGACGCAAAAAGACAAACCCTTTTTCTCTCTGTGGTCCACTTTACATCGCACTCTTATCTTTATCGCTTGTGTCTCAGAATTATGATAGATGCTTTGATTGCAAGGCCATTTAGCACTGAGCAATGGGAAATATGAGTTCATTAGACCAGGAGCATAGACACATTTCCTACACTGATTTCAGTAAGTTATCAGATTGCACAGGTAAACTGACATCTGCAAATTTCTCTATCAGAAAGTCCTATCTTAATTCATTTTCACAAGGAAGCAATGATATGCGTGATATGAGAAGAAAGATGCAAGAACAATGTTGAAAGGAGATTAAGGAAGGAGACTAAAACTGAAGAAAACTTATCTCTGAATTTCTTGACCTCTTCTGGATTAGACTCCCTTCTTAATACTTCATATTTATAGCATTTGGGGCTCAACTTCCTCCTTTGTTCTTTCTTTTCAATAAAATAAATAAAATAAATAGATTACAGGAAAAAAAGAACATAGAGAATCTATACAAGGCAGAGGAAGCCAGGTCGACTTAATGAAGTAACAAGATCAGGTTGGATGAGGCCCTGTCCATGGCCAGGGGGTTGGAATGAGGTGATCTTTAAGGTCCCCTCCAACCATAATCATCCTATGATTCTATTCTGTGAAGCAGAAAGGAGGTAACTTTCTCCAGGTCCATCTCGGATAGAACTACAAGCTTCCTATATAACCTGCAGTCTTTATTTTTTATTTTCTTGTCTTCCAGAATTATTCACTATGTATGCCAAGGATAAAGAAAATGATGCAAGCCCTACTGGACAGGATGCTCAAGATGTAATTAGTTTCAATAAGAGCAGTACTAAATTTAACTAACATGGCATTAAATATGCCATCCTTTAAAAGTGCACATTTCATGACTTTGCCTAGCTACCACTGAAAAAAATACTGCATCAAAGATGTAGCAAGGTGAGAAATTACATGATTATAAGCCCAGTGAGTTTCATTATAATAGTCTGTAGAAAATATAGGACCATGCTGGTTGGTTTTTTCCCTGGGATTGGCTGACAGGTCTCCTGCAGGTGACATCTACACCCTGTAGCTTCACCTCTGCCCACAACCTTCAGTACGGTTTGGGACAAAGACCTGACACAGTGAATAAACATCAAATCCAGGCTGATTCTTAGCAGTCAGGCCACTACTGTTATGTCTGCAACCACCACACTGGAGAGTCTTCTCACACCTTATGTGGCATCTGCTCAGCTGAGACCATCACAAAGACTTGAGAGCTTCACAAAGTAACAGCCAGTAAGCAGGTTAGAGGCACACCAACATCAGTTGCCCTCCTGAATTTTTTTATTTTTTTTTTGCTAGAAATTGTCTCAAACTTACCACATTTCTACAGTTAGCACTGTGGGTAATATAGCCATAACCTAGTGTACTCAACACTTTTAGGAAGATGAGGGTTATAATCTGAAATCCTTTGTTTTGGGGCAAGGAAAACTCCTTTAACATGAGTACAATCAACAGTTGGCTGCCAGTGATCAGCATTAGACTTGATAAAGTTTAACACGTTCGTAGGGAATTAAAAAGCAAATTGCTTTTTTGGTCTTACTGAAGTTTGTAGAAGCATCTCAAACACATGAAACAAGTATTTCCTGACAGCCAAAAGGGACTTAATAATCTTTGTGGGTCTCTTCCAAATCAGGTTATTCTTTGATTCTGTGAAGTAAAAAAAAAATAGTTATTAAGAACATATGTCATTCTGTTGCTACTGATTTACTTTGTGATCCAGTGACCACTTTATTGCTTCTGTCTATTGAGTAAAGGATAAGTTTGTAGTTCTCTAACAGTCATGACCTGAGTCCAAAGGTTTTAACCTCATGCCTCAAAAATAAAAACCTAAGAAGTTTGGAACACAGCTTAAAATAACACAGAAAGAAGTAAGGCTTGTTTAACACAGCAAAGCATACTTCCTCAAGTAGAAAAGGGTTAAAACTTTTCCTGATACAAAGGAATTCAAGTGTACCCAATTACTTTATATCAGTGGAGACTATGGTCCTGTTAAAGTCAACCAGATAGAACCTGATGTGGAGAAAAAACACTATACTTACTTACACCAGAATGTCCAAGAAAATGCTTTTACAGAGAAGGCAGTAAAAATCCAGCTGATGCAATGAGCAGGAAACACTGGGTAGCAGAAAGCTGATTAAGCAGATGTCAATTGGAAGACCTTTCCTCAGGCATTCAGTCACACAGAGAATCCTGGGGAAAGTCCAGAATAAGAGCTCTTCATGTGAATTGCCAGGAAGGGGGGAAAATGTACCCCTTCCTGGAAGGCATATTTTCAAAGAGAGCCAAAATTGCTAGAAAAATAAAAGTGAGAAAGATAAAGGGAAAAAAAAAGAGAAAAACTCCCAAACAAATAAATTATAATGAAATTAAATTATTTGAATGTGTAGATATATCAAAGAGTTGAAGAATTATACAGGTGTGGTAGGCCTTGACAAACCATTTATAAAGAGAGAACAAAATAGGGCCACTCAGAAAATGTCATCTGAGTGAGAAATGACATAAGCTACACTATGTCTACACTAGTAAACTAGTAATTAAACAATCTTCTTGAATGAAATATGAACTTCAGCTAGCTTTCCTAAAAGATGCTATGGGGACAAAATCTAACATAAATATGCCAAAGGAGAAGAGCCAAGAGGAGAAGTACAGCATTAGTATAGTGAAAGACACTATTAAGTCAGTTATAGGCCAAATTTTCACATTACAAAAGACCAATCTTGGAATATTGAAAAAGAGTTCGTTTGTAGACATCAGTTTGTGAGGTAATGGGAATCCCATTGTTTAATGGGAGATATGTTATGTGTATTCTTTCCTTCTCCGAGCAAACAGGATCTCCACGTCTGCCTTTTGCTGTCTGTGAAGTGCAAGTACCTGACAGCGTACATGCAGACACAGCAATCAGACAGCACACAGCTGCCACAGAGATGTTGACAGAACAGCCACTTTCCGTAGAGCTGAGAGTATCTGATTTCCATATTGTGCACTTCAGAGCTGTGCGCTCCAATCAAAAGGAGATGATCTAGTGTATATGCCAGTGGACATCTATTTATTTTGTGTCCTTTGTAGTGCTAATCATCAAGGGCCACATTCACTGCTAATACTTTCTGCCAAGGTATCCAACATACACATTCTTTAAGACTGTCTTCACTTAGAAGGAATAACCTGGATTTCCTGGTAAAATCAACTGACTATTGAGAACGTCTCTTGAGCCTCAAAATGTGTACTAGTTTTCTCAAAGCCTCTGCACCTGGCAACACATGAAAAAGTGAGAATTTCATTCTGTTCATTTGTGGTTCTAGGAAAAAAAACAAACTTGAATATCTGATACAAATAAGTTGTGAGAAGTCCAGTATACAGATGCAAATAAAGGAAAACCCAAAATTCATTATGATATTCTCAAATTTGTGAGAGGATGGAAAACACTAACAAGCTTGAAATCTCCAGAAAAGAAAACAAAACTCTACTAGGAAAAACAGAATTAAAAGCTTGTGGATTTTGCTAACAATCTATAATTTATCTTGGGAAAAATAAGTTTCTACCTACTGCTACTCTTTTGAAGAAAAGATTTTGTAACTTTGTTAACATGAAGATGTGCTTATTCAGGCAAGTATTTGGTGCATCTAGGTGCCCCTTTCCATCTAGCCTATTGACATTATTATCTACCCCTTACCAGTTTTGGGGACTTTACTTCTCAACTCTCTCAGGAAACAGAAAATACCCATGAGCTGTGAAAGAGGCAAAGATGAAATTTCATCCTTAATACTTTCCTGTTCTTTCCCTCAGGCTTGTAACCAGTAAGTTCACACTTAGAATCTGCGAAAGAATTCAAAGAAAGCTTTGATTGTTGATATAAAAGTAATAATGATCATCGATTAATAAAAATGATAAAAGGTGAATGGACTGATATTTTCCAGTATGTGTTACACTCAAGCTATGGCTTTTTTCTTTCCTTTCTGAAAGTGTACTACTCATTTCATTCATCTATTCAGAGAATTGCAACTGCCATTTACCCATCCAGCTTGTCAAATATGTAGTACATTGTGTGTAAAGATGTTCCATTATCAGTCAGTGCATTATTACCCCAAATATCTGCTCTATAATGTAGTCTACCTGAAATTACATTCATCATTGTTGATTTTTTTTTTTTTTCCTACTGGTAAGGAATGGAATAAAAATTGATAAGAGGAAAAGAAATAGCATGTGTCCTTCAGTATTGCAAAGGAAAACTTCCATATGAGAACTGATCACAGGTGGTGAATTATCATCTATCTAGGCCTGGAAACAAACATAGCAAAAATGGCAAAATGAGAAGTTACATCAGTTCTTGAGTTTGACTTCCAAAGTAATTAATGTTTTAATTACTTGTTTTAGTGTTTTCATTTTAAGAAAAAGAGTTAAATGTTGAGGAAGTGCTGACCTGAGAGAAAAGGTTTTGAGGTAGGAAGAATATACATAGTGAAGGACAGCTAATAAAAGAGTTGTCTTCATTTTCAGATTAAAGCAAAATTTAAGGTGCCTGAATTTTGTGGGGAATGGCAGAATGACCATCTTCAATTAACATACTGTCTGGAAGAACTAGGCACCTCCAACCTTCCCATGTATTTCTCATCAAATTACATCATTCATAAATGTAAGTTCCATGCTAATTTTTCAATCAACTGTAATTACAATAGTTTTCATTTACAATGGCACTTTGAAGATTCAGGATCGAATTAATTTGATATAAAATGCTTGTCATTCCCTGAAGACACTGTAACTGTGCATAGTCCTAATAATGGTGAATATTATTCACCACGTTAAAACTTTTATAAGTGTCATTCTAGCAATTCTGTTATTTAGCCATCACCATGCAGACACTGGCCTTCAAATGTGCTAAAAGGCAAAGACCTCTTCATCACCAATGCCAATGGGTGCGTTAAAAGTTCCACTGTTTGTTCTGCGGTTCTGCTGTTCCACTGCTGAAGGAAACCTCAAAGAATTCAGTACAAATTATAGCTAAAGATTCCCATGGCTTGCTCTCTCCTACTGCTTAGCAACAAAAATATGGTACTCCACATAGTTGCAGGGCCACCATGCCAATATACATAAAGAGTAAGGGGTAGGAGGGTTGAAGGAAAGATGTCAGTCATATTTTGGGGAAAAAATTATAGTAGTGGCTCACCAGAAAGTGTTATGGCTGACAGTCTCCATCATTATCTTATTTCTTAGTCTGTAATTAGAATGCAGCAGACGTGCTGAGAAATATCTTTTCCACTATTTACAGAAAAGAGGGGAGCACTTATTCAAAATCTGATCAGGTTTCCAAAAGTTTTAAGTCCCATGCTAATTTCCTCAGATATGTTACATTAAAAAAAAAAAAAAAAAAAAAAGGATAGGCTTCTAAACCCATACAGTTTCTATGTTAAGCGTACAAATACAGAATCACAGAATCAACCTCTGAGTCATCAAGTCCAACCTATGACCTAATACTACCTTGTCAACTAAATACATTTCTATTTCCATGTTTACATTTATTAGTCCCCCCAAAAAAAAAAAAGCATATAGGTGTCACTTGACAAGAAATATTGCACTCATTTTGTGAAATCTTGAAACTGCTGAGGTACAACAATAAATTTATTTTACATGATACACTATTGAAAATTCCTTACTTGACTTAGAACTATAAACATATTTTAAGCTACAGCTAGCTTGAGGGTTACATCTTAGTTGTGGTCTTTCTTAGTCCATTTGCAAGCATCACTTTTGCCAGCACACAATTTTTATTTATATAGTTATAGTGTCATAACTGAAACAGTAAAGAAATCTAGCCCAGGACACCTCAAAATCCCCTCCATTAAAAGAGATGAGATTTATAGTTCCAGGGTGAGCTCACATAAACATAATTACCATATGAACTCTCTGGGATGTAGATAGCATTGCCTAGGGCTTCCTTACCTTTTTTTATCATGTCCCCTACTGTATTGTGTCTCACAAATAATGAGACCACAGCAATCCCTGCAGAGCCATTGAGCCAAGAAAATAATAGAAGCCGAAAGGATTGGTTAATCCTTTCTGTAAGTTAAAAGTTTTGCAATTTGGCACAGACTTTACAGGCAGTGATATAATGAATTTTGTACTTACATGATACATGATCTAAAAGGAAGTCCAAAAGTTAAGAGCATACATCTTTTGGGGGGTCAGGTTTAAATTCCCAGGACTTCCAAGACATGAAGAGTGAACAGCCTGACTACTGAAATGTGAAACTTAGCATTATCATCATGCATATCCATCACTTTTGTTTGTTAACCTATCTGGAATGAGAGCAATTAGAGAGAGAGCCATGCTGAGCATCTGGCATGTACTAGAATAGTTGAGGCATCTTCAAAAGGACCATATTTTAAACAGTTCATTCCAAAAAAGATGAACTAGAATGGACTCCCTTAAAATATAATTCAATCATTAAGTGACTAATTTAACAAAACATATGGAGTCTGTTTATGCACTTAAGAAGCACTGATTTTATTATACCAAGATTTAGACATAGTCCTGAGCCATGAGGACTCAATAAATCAGACCAACTATTTAACAGCTGGAAGTTGGCACATGCAAATTTTTACCAGCTGAAGGGTTTTTTCCAGTACATTTAGGTTTAGGCCCATGAGTTGCTATTCATCTCTCAAGTGTGTCAGTTAAGGCTCACAGAAGTCCCTAGGAACAGACAACACATGCAGGACCTTACTACCGCTCGGGAATACACCAGCCGTTGATACTGTTCATATATGCAACAGTGCTGTTTGAACAACTACAGGAGGCATTTATTCAATAGGGTCAGTTAATCAACAGGGTAGAAGTCACTTCATATAATAAAGCATCATCTTACAGGTGAATTAAGCCCCAACTAAACAAGTTGCACCCAGTTCACATGGTCTTCACAATAAACAGTCAAAGTCCTCATTTTTTAAATGGAACTAAGTAACTGCATAGGAAAAAGGAATATGTGTGGGGAAACTTTGACATAGAATGAACAGTTTTACCCTGTCAGCTCTCAGGTCTTCAGATCTGCCATTCTATTACAGAGATGTCATGTGTAAACCTCGGCTCAGTCTATGCTCTCCTCGTGGGTTCAGCTTATGAGTAGGAACATAAGAGATCTTGTCTTGCCACAGGACCCGCATCTAGAGATATTTCTATCTCCTCCTCCACAGAGGTATCGTGAAAGGTCCAAACAGCCATACCAACAATTCACACAATAAAACTCTTCTCACAAACTTTTGAAATAAATCTCCTGAAAGCACCGTCCAGGGACTATATATACAGATGTTATTAGTGAAGTATTATAAGCTGCTTATAGAGTTGACACAATTTTGTGTGCAGTCTTCTATGAATAACAGTTTTTCCTCTTTGACTTGATGACTGGGGACCCACAAAAAACCCATATGGGGGATTTAAGTTAACTCCAATCCAAAATTTTACAAAATTTTCTGACTGATTATACAGATGAAAGTATTAATTTGGGCTTGAAGAAAAAAAGCCATAACGAAATCATATGGCCAAGTGCTGCTCAACTCCAAATTCTCATTTAATCTAAGCCTCTTTAAATAAAAATGCCTAATGGGATTCCTCTTTAGCACTAAGGAAATCATTGCTGCTCTGCTTACTCAGTGAAAGAGCAGTACTGTTATACCACGGTCTTGGAAAACTCACTACCTGTGAAATTCATAGGAAGGGGTACAACACAGATGAGAAAATTTGCAGTTTCTGAATTCTTTGAGTTGTTGAAAAAGAACTGTAGCTGTGAATATTTAAAATTATAAACATATGAACATCTCTACCCACTTTTCGGGCAAGTAGTGTCAAATTGAAGTTTTAAAGTCTACATTCTCCAAATATAACATTTTATTAGTTACATCAATATTATTAGGCAAAGCCAGCCACTTGCCAATGACTTCTGATCAGACTGATAAGGGCTGTCACTGCATCTGTTTAGAACAATAAATTAGAATTTAAAGTAAAAATAAATCTCACAGAATACATTGGTGAGTGTTCATAAATTGCAACTTGGACAAAAGCATACAGAAATCAGTGTCCAGTGTCCACATGACCATGAGGAGTGAATGAAATCACTTCCATTGTAAGGAAGAGTGCCATCAGGGCAAGGACTAGTGTGCTAATAAACCTAAGTATGGAACTAGGGTTAAAGGAAAGGATAGAGATGCCAAGTATGTCTGAAGGAGGTAGGCTCCTGCTACTTAGGGCATACTGGGAATATAGAGGAGCAGGTGTCACTTGTAGGAACCTAAAGAAAGGGAAAAGTAGAAAGAGTGTGTGTGTGTGTGTGTGTGTGTATGTGTGTGAGATAGAGAGCACTACAGGTGTTTAAGTGCTATGCCTCTTCTGGGGATGCTCCTGAGTGGTGGAAAGAGTTGGCTGTTAATCCTAAAATAATACTTCTCTTATTCACTGAAGTGGGGCAACTATGACATGGGTTTAATGTAACATTTTTATTTTAACTATGCCTGAAGGCAGAACTTGAGCCTAACTGCATGGAGGCCCTGAACAAAACACTTAAAAAATGGCCCTTGTCTCAGGAAACTTTAAGCCTGTTAAAGCTTCCTGTTCTCCTTGAATAATATTCTGAGGAATGACAAATAGCACTGTGAGCAAAATATTGTTTATGTAAAAGTCTGTGTGTCCTTTCTGAATATAACCAAACTTTTTAAAAAATTTCAGTTCAATTACTACTGCTTTTTCAAAGAACCCTCACAGAACCACAACCTTTTCAGCAGACACACAACTCATCCAAATACTTGCAAACAGAGAAGCATAGTGGAACAGAAGAAATCCCTCAGTAAAGCTCCCTATATTAACACTGGGACAAGAATTTATTCAAATGTTAGGAGATTGTAACCCTATCTCTGCAATTTTCTTAACTAAATTAGATATCAAAGTCTCTAGCTTCTTTATGTTATGTGGTAGCAATGAAAGGAAAATCCCAGCCCCTACTTAAGTTAGAATTCATCTTCAAAAGCCTACTAAAATTAAGCTTTTGTTCCTAAGCTTCCTCCTTGGCTACTCCTTCTGTTCAGCCCTGAAAGTTTCTAGAGCCTTGGTTGTCTTTCCTGAGTTTAATCCAATCCTGATGGAGGCTGAGAGGAGCCTTTGTCCCCTTCCTCCACCCCCAATCTTTCCCAAGGGACTCTTCTAACCCAGACTCAAGCTAAACTACACCAACGCAAGTCATTGACAAAAGTTCTTTTATCCCTGAATATAAATTTCCTACTCTGCATAGTGCATCATGATGAGCACCTTGCAAATATGTTAAGCAACCAGAGCTGGAGAATTCCCAGTCTAAACATGTTAACTATATTTACCTCAGATGAATTAAATGTACAGAAGATAATGCAGTTGTCTCTCTCTCACATACCAGTCTGCTTTCTCTGTCCTTAGAGTAGTTAGGCATAAAGCTTCATCAGTGGCCTGTGAGACTATAAAATGTTGAATAAAAATAAGAATGGATGTGCAGGATGTCTCGTTCTGGAGAAGGGAGCTGTATTAGAATAACACAGGTTCCCCCTTGTCTTCTCACATTCTCACATAAGACCAACAGAATTTTTTTACCAAGTATTTATATAAAATAAAGTTCCATAGATATCACAAAGAGAATATAATTAAGCTTCATTAGCTATACACAACAATGCCTTTTAGAATTTTGCAATGAAATATCTGAAAGATAAAAATCTTGGTAAAAAGTCAAGGGTTTCCTCATGTTTATAGAACATTATTTTTCTTTCCTGGAGTTTTATCTTGAACAGTAATTCTGCATTCAAGGTCTGAAGTGACTGTTCTACTTGTAATCTCATTATCTTCCTCACATAGAAAGTAGGAATGTAAATATGAAAGAGTTATGGGGTTTTTACTTAGAAACCATGCGTTTTGTTGCTTGAGTTCCTGAGCTGTCTTGAACCTATTCCAGCTTGTTATGAGCATTAGAATAGAAATCCAGTTGGGCAAAACCTTGTTGTATAGTAGTATGAGATCAAATGCCCAGAAACTCAGTTCCTCTAGTCTGTAGGCTGCTTTTGAAAGGTCTGTAGTATGTCTTGCAAGGAAAAGCATTTAGAAATCTAATTAGTCTATAGGAAAAAGTTCTGCAGCTAGCTTGTCCTTCAAGTAGCTGTTGTCTCTGTCCAAATCCTCCCTGATATAAGGTAAGCCAGGTACACTCACCTTCTTGGCTTACTTGGAAGCAATCACTAACATCCTGTCTTTCTTAGCTGGACAGCAAAGGTAACTATATTTCCTTATATATATTGTTGTTAACAATAAAAACTCTAATATGTCTCTACTGATTCATTCTTCACTAGATCAATTTGCAATGTTTGTGTGTTCTAGATTCTCTGGCTAGGACTTGCATGTGTGCCAGTGACATGCAGTGCCTGACATCCATACGACCAGCTTCTCTGGTGTCACCCTGCTTTAAATCATGGAAGTAATGGAAAGCATTTCTGAATTACATTCTTAGCTAATGCTAGAAACCTGGTCTACTGTTTTTAATAACTATAGTAACAGAAATTATTCCTCCTGTGAAGTAGTTTCATTCTTGATTTGTCTTACTTTTCCCCAGAATATTCTTATTAAATTCATCTAAGTATTCCTCTGTAACAGGCTGATTACAAGCGAATTGCATTTCATCCTGAGCTCATGTGCAAATATTTCCTTAGTTAACACATCTCTTCATTCCCAATAGGATTAGACCATTGTACCTCTAATATTTCATAAAAATTTGCTGCTGGTTTGATAAATTGAAAAGGTGGCATCTTCTATACTATAAAGTTCTTTGCCCCACCAAAAAAAAATGAGGCCATACTGCAATAAATAATAAATATATGGTACAGCTTACTTAGACAGATTCCAAGAATTTTATATGCTGTAATTTAATCCTTAAAAAACGAGAGGATATTAAATGAACTGAACTGTCTTAGCCAGAAATCTCTGATTTGGGCTGCTCTTTGATGTTTTGATCTGAAAGTCTTTGATGTCTTAAAATTGTTTCAGAAATTAGAAAAAAGTCTTGACTTTGTAAATCATTTTGTGATTACATAAATGACAATATGATGATGAATGGCACAGAGTTTACAAAAACTAATCGTTTCTCTGAATATTAAGTTAACCAAAAAGCCAAGACTGTCTAGTATGAGCTCTCAGCGCCTTTTAAAGATCCTTTGGCATTCCAGATGCACAATGAAACAAAAATAGTGTAGCCTTATTATGAGCACCTTTCCACATCTGCAATCCTGTTATACAATAAACTCTTGTTCTTTTGTAGCAAGATTGCACTGGTTCTTTTATTCTTTCTTTTTTATTATTAATTTGAAACATGTGGGGAGACAGTAATCCAGTAAGCCATAGGCATTTCATATCAGAGCTTTCATGCAATCACATGTAACGTCAACCATCTGGGTGGAAGGATAGATAGAACTTGTTTTATATTGATAGACTGTGAATGATAGCAAGGAGAGGAAAGACTAGAGTTCTAATGAATATTATATATTTACTTCTACAAACACAGGCCCATTGATGGAATAAACTGGTTTTGCTATTAAATAAAATAGCAAGCACTATACAAAAAGAATGTTTGTTGCATTTACAACATTTTGAATGTATAACATTGCAAGTGGATGTAAACGGATACATATGAAAAATAAAAGAGAACAAGTTGTATTCACATGCCAGTGCAAAAAGAGAGATTTCTGTCAGCAACATATTTTTCTGATTCTTAAATAAATGCCATTTTGGAATTCACCAAATCTAGTGATTAGGTAGACAATTAAAAGATAATAATTTAGAAACCATATATCTGATTTTATTTTGAGCAAAGAGAAAGCATTATCTCTGAAAACACATTCACTTATTGTTTATTTTCAAAGTGAACTTTAAAATTAAATTACAGTGTTTGGAAGGAAAAAAATTAAATAGGCATCTGAAAGAAATAGAATCTATTTATAATTTTACCTTTTGATGTCAAAAGATATCCTAGAGAATAGCCTTAGGGATATAAATTCTTCTCAGACTTACAGTAAAGGCATGCAATTTTTTAAGATGCATAATCCTGTATCAAAGTTTTGTGAAGACCTGATAAAAATTCAAGAGTTCATGCTTCTAAAAGATTAAAACAAACAAATGCAAACAGTTAAAATTATTTACAGTCCTGTGAAGTCCAAACTGCACACATGTGGAGTACTCTGTATGTTGTAAAAACTGCAGTTCAGTCTGGAATTCTGTACAATACATAGAGAAAAATATATGACACAAAATATCTTTGCCTGTACAGTACAAATTAGCGAGCTTCCACTCTGCATTTAGGTAACATATCATCTAATCATTAAGACAATTCTATGCTGATGTTTTCTTTTAATGAAACATTCTCTGTTCTCTACAAATGACAGAATAGGAAAAAATTCCAAGGTGAGAAACTGAACACTGGAATTATGCTCTAGTTGTTTAAATAGTTTTGTAAACAAGCCATTAAAAGAGGTGCTATCTTCCAGATTAGTTTCTACTTTGACTGACTGTTTATTTTGTTGTCATTGTCATTGCTTACTTGTGAGTAGTGAATTTTCTACACAGCTCTCAGCCTTTTGCAGTTAGTACTTCATTTTAAGGAAGAATCAAAGCCAAAAGCCAGTCAATCACTTAAGCACTTCATAATTTCAAGTTAGCATTGTATATGACATGAATGGCACTACTTCTGTATGGATATCTATGAACACAAAAGAAAAAAAAATGGTTTGTCTTTTTGGGATCTAATAATTTACTAAAACATTCAGACCTACAGTATCAAAATATTCTGCAGCATTTCACGTATATTTTCTCAGATGCCATGACCACAAATACATTCAACAGTTTTTATTTTATCCTAAATAAACTCCCTGCGGAAACTTTTTCAGAACCTGAGGATGGGGCCACATGCCATCTATTCCTGTTGGAAAGAAGTATGCTGTTTCAAAGGGAAAAAGACAATAGGGTCAGAATTCCAGATTCCAAGAATCACAGAATCATAGAAATGTTCTTTGTAGGGGACATTTGAAAGTCTCTCCAACACAGAGTTCACTTTTGCTAGCTAGTACTAGATTAGGTAAGACATATCTTAGTGCTACCCTGTCTAGAAAACTTTCAAGGATGAAGATTCCCCATCTTCTCTGTGAAGTCTGTTCCAGTGTTGTACTACCTGTCTGCCACAATTAACATGCTTTTGTCATCTTTGTACCTCTCCTTCTAGTAGCTGCAGGTTACTAGGTTGCTAATAGATCATTCCTTAGTCTCTTTGTCAGACTAAAGAAGTTCAGCTTCTTCAGTCTCTCCTCATAATCATCTTCAATGTGCATCATTGTAACCTCTTGTTTCTCAGCATCCCTCAGGTACTAGAGGGTTCCGAACCAGGCTTTTTTTCCCTTGTACAGCTTCACCAGTGCCAAGCACCGAACAGTAATAAGTTCCTTTGGTCTGCTCCCATGCTCCTCCTAATATAATCTGATTCATGGTTTACCTTCTTTGCAATTTGAAATATTATTTTATATTTGAAATACTGTTTATATTCTACCTGTAGTCCATCACAACCTTGTTGTTTTCCAACCTGTATGGGGACATAAGCTTGTTCTGCCTCAGGTCCAGAATCTTCGTGATGTTTATGTTGATCCAGTCTGCTCAGGAAACATGAAAATTAAAATGGGAAACAGTGGTAGACAAAACCTGAATAGTCCAAGTCCTGGAAGGGACTCAATATTTTTTTCTTCTTTTCTCAATCAGAGTCAGAGAACTTCTCTCTGACAGGGGGGGAAAAAAAAAAAAAAAAAATTTTTATTGCTTTGATTTCTTGCCTTCTAAATCTCCTTTATTTTTTAGAGATTTTGCTGTCAACCTTAAGACTTGCCACCTAGCAATAAGTTCTATTATTGACTTAAACTAACACCTAGCAACAGAATGATATTGGAAGTTTCTTCTTCTTTTTTAACCCTCTGAGCAGAACTATTTTGTAAAATATCTAGTATGCATACCCCTGGTCAGTGTGAAATTTTGCTGAATCCATTGTCAGTGAAAATGTGTCTCTTAGTAACTTCATGCAACTCCCTAGATCTACAGATGTTTTTATCCAATGATTAATTTTAGTTTAATTATTGGTAAGATAATGATTTTGCATATTAAAAGCCTATTAGCTAGAACGCCCTGTTCTCCCAACTTCTTTAAAACATCATTGCTATGTTTGTCTTTAAATAACAAATCAAATAATATTCATTCAAAAATGCACAATACAATTAAAATACAGGTTTTAAAATACTCTGAAGACATTGACTCAATAAATAGTAAACGAAAAAAAGATAGAAATTATGTGAGTGCTTCAGAATGCATTAAGAAACTCCCTTTCAAGACAGGCTTAAAGGAATGAGTCAAGAAATCCTGGAAAAAGTCTCTCATAGCAATAAAGACTAAACCAAAACCACCATGGTTAATCTTCAGCCTCCTAAGACACTCCTTCTGACTGACTACTGTGTACTACTGTATATCAAGTTTTTAATTCATAAGGCTGATTTTCTACCTCAGCTGGGTAAAATGGTATTCATACGTGTCCTTTTTTATTTATGAAAAATGGGAAAGAAAATAGTTTGCCCAGTTATTCAGTCTTTCTGGAGCTAAAGTTAAAAGGGGTTGTTCTATTTCTGACATATTTTCTCTGGATCTGGTCTCACAAATGAGACAATCCCAGACATATTTAGCTTTGAAAGCAAAAGCAAATGATTTGACTTACCCTGAGTTTGTGAGCCAGGATTACCTAGCAATTAAAGAACTAAGCTAGTAGACCAGAAATAGTGGGTTAGTTCTTAGCTTTGCAACCAATGTATTTTAATAATTCAATGCAAGTAGTTGATCCTACTTCTCTTTAGTTTAGCCCTTCACAAGGTGATATATATTTTGCTGGTGTAGTATTTACATGTCTATACTTGTAATTTAGACCTTTCTACACAATGTCTGAACAGAAGCCAATATGAAAAGACAGAGTAACAGAATAATATTACTTTCTACAACTCACTTAGTCTAGTGTTAGAAAAAAATTCCATAGCCAGAACCCTGTATTTATGTGGGTAGTAGTAAATATTTGCAGATCCTTCTTTAAGCGTTTACATAATTTACATGTTCTGAGGCTATTTTAAAGACAAGGATGAAGTTGTCCATGATTTATCATGTACTTTGTGCAGATGAATAG
The DNA here is from genome assembly GCA_035222235.1 of Margarornis squamiger. Classification (NCBI taxonomy): domain Eukaryota; kingdom Metazoa; phylum Chordata; class Aves; order Passeriformes; family Furnariidae; genus Margarornis; species Margarornis squamiger. The sequence continues at coordinate 30,044,325 of JAWWTY010000077.1, read as the reverse complement.
ATGCTGGTTTTCCTCATTCCTAGACTGGGGAAAAATCCTTAAAAGGGATTGAGAGTTTATTTAGTAATTCTCTAAAGTTGGGCTGAAGCAAAGATGACCTGGGATAGGACATGAAGAAACTGCTTTGAGATCAGTAGAATAGGTGGGCTATGAGTTCTCATTCCTCACTCTTTAGCCTTGAACATACACTTGGATGCATTTTTTTATTTACTATTTCCTTTTGAAATTTGCTACTTATATATAGTTTTATTTGCTATTGTGCCCTCAAATCACTGAGTCCATGAGTAGCACTACAATAGCTACTACAACTTTTAGGTTCAGCCTTCCTATGTTATATGTTCCCTTCACTGACCAGAATTTGGAATTTGTAAAATTAAAAACATTTTCAATGCCTTGACCTCTGGGCTTCGTCTGTGTGTGATAGCCTTGCAGAACTAGCTCTATCTTCCTACCAAGTCTCCAGCCTTTCTGGGGCAGAAGGAGAGGGTTCACCTTCCCTCCACAGCACCACCATCAAGGGAGTATGTACTCACAACTAGTGCTTCCCCTTCTCCAACTAGGCTATGACTCTCTTTAGCTCTCCCTGCTTTTAAAATATACATTTTTGTCATGAAATAAATGAAAATTCTTCTTTGTCTCATCTTCTGGTAATGCGTAAAGAGTCCAGTAATATCTGGGCTTTCCTTTCTACCAGTCATAGCAAAAATATAAAAGAAGATTCACTCCATACCTTGAAGATCTTCTAATCTGTTATGTAATGGGAAGCAACATGTTTATGATAAATTAGAAGGCATAACAGAGGAAAGTCTCCCCTTCCTCTTCATGTTGGGGAGGGAATGGGAGAAACACTTCACCTCCACAAAAGTCATATCTGATCTTCTTCCTTGATAGTCAGGGCCAGGCTAGCACTTTCCCAGATGTTAAAATACTCAACTGCTCCTTAGATAGTTAAAAAACCTTTTACTCATGAATGATTATTATTACCTTATAACTACTTCTATTTTAAATATTGTTCTGTTTTTGCTTTCCATTTGCAAACATAAACAATATTATTCAGTCCACATCTGTCAAGGACGCTGATATGGCAGCTGATAAAACATGAGAAACATTTTTTAAAGCTTATATGAAATTTTAAAACTTATCTTTAAATCATGGCTTATTTACCACAGGGGAAAAAAAAATGTGAATCACTAAGCAAGGGTATGTAAATGTTATTTATAGTATCAGCTGCTTTTCATACTTTGAATAGCAATGAAATAGAACGATACAATGTCTAACTGAAGACTATTTTCATAAATATGTACAAAGACAAAAGTTGTTAAGAGGGACTATTAAGGAAAGAATTTCCATACCCTTAGGAGAATAACAAAGCCAGAAGCTGGAAAGATACTAGATAGTTGATAAGCTTGGCAAAGTAGATTTTTTTTTTTAGAGATGAGTTTCAGTTCAGCAATCAGTTCAGGCTCCTTGCTGGTTGCAGGACATGCAAAAACTATACAAAAACATCTGCTAATTTCAGATTCTCAACAAAGGGGAAAAAATTACAAGGTAGAAGATCCTACCTGGCATGTGTACTGTCAAGAGAAGAATATCCAAAGCTGAAGACGTCAAAAGACAAAATGGGTCTTTTGACCCAAGGTAACTCCACCAAATAAAAAAATAGTCTACCTATAGGATTCTAGTAATGAATCTTGGCCCACCATCATACATACATTTATTCTGTAGATATATAAGCAAAATATTCACATGACAATAGCTTTCAGACTGGCATTTCCCTGCATTTTACAAATTAGGAGAAGCGGAAGAGAAAAAAACATTAATAAATGGCTCTAGTACATAATTGTATAACAATAAAATTAAACAATTGTAATAGGGATTTGGAAAAAATTACTTCTAGATAATATATTTTATTGCATTCTATTTCCACAAAGAATATTTATATAACAAAATCAAGATAAAAGAAGCTGTGTTTAAATAACATTACATTTTTCGTGCATGCTGATAAAAAGCCAGGAAATTCAAAGTTAAGTTTGACATTCCAACCTTAATACGTGTCCTGTTCTCAATCTCTCCCACCCCCAAGGTTATGATTAAGGAAAAAAGTATCATTCATAAAACTTTGCAAACATAATGAATCACATCACACTCTAACCACAGCTGTTCATTTCATTTGTCTATGATTTACTCAAGATTACAGTTTCAAACTTTTCCTTCATCATTTGGTCCCGTATGGAGAACTATCAACAGTTACTTCTTTAAACTCTTCAAATGGTGTGTAATACCACTGTAAATAGAAATAAACTGCACTTTACTGCCAGAACATACCTGGGTTTATTAGATTTTTCCCAAAATATTGATTTTTCCTAATGATTTCCTGTGTCAGGGAATAATGATGTTACTGAATGTCACATTTTAGTTCGGGAGAGCCAAGTTGTGAAACCTGATCTTTGTAAGTAGGTGCTTGTATTCAAATTGGAGTCCTGTTAAAGGCAGGCTGTGACACGGGAATACATTAGTACAGTCAGATGGGCATAGGAGCAGTGCCTGAAATTACTGACAGAATCAGATTGTAGAGCTTTGGCTTGCTGGATGTATTTTGGTTTTAAGAACAGAAGCAGTCCCTCTGTTGAACTTGTATGCTGGATTTCAGCTGCTTTATGAGGAGAATTTTTTCATATATATCATCAACATGAGGAATAAAGTTAATTTTTATACTGTCTATACAGCTTAACTATTTGGGGGGTGGGGGGAGGAAATTGCAGAGAATTCTTACAGACTCAGACTCTAGTCACTGCACCCAAATATAACCAGTTGTTTTCCCCCACATACTCTGGATATACACTTCACTGATTTTTATTTTTTTTTTTAAGTCTTTATTCATAAACTGCTAATTCTAGAGCTAACTTTCATCCCACAGAATTGAAGTTGGTATCTCCAATCTCCTCAGACAGTCCATGTGGGGAGACAGACTTCAAGTTGACTGTGAAGTTCACTACATGTGCTTACATCTCTACAGTACTCTGAATATCTCCATGATAACTTGATATTTGGATAAGATCCAACACTTAGAAAACATGAACCCATTTCTAGTATCCATATTATTTTTCTTAACTGATGAAGTCAATCAATTCTTTCTGTACATGCGACCTGGGGAAGTCAAACTGAAGCAACTTTGTCCTCACCTCCATACACTTCATCTAACATACCTCTAACACACCAAAGGCTTTAATAGCTCTTTCAGCCATCAAGGCACTGCTTGCTCTCATCCATATTAGCTTTGAGTTTGATTTCATCAGCCTTCTCCTTTCTGATTTTTTTGCAAGCAACTCAAAAAAGAACTGACCAATTCATTTTGTACTTTTTGTTAGGCCTCCTTCAGCTTCACAACTGACTCAAACATAAAATCTTTGAAAACAAACTCTGTCACAGTCCAATGTTCACTGCCTATTTAACCTCATAATGCATTGAAACATTAGAGGACTTCTTTACTCTTTCAGTCATATCACATTCAACCACATTTTTGCTAGTCTTTCATCTGAATACCACAGCATTCTTCTAGCATCACAATAACCAGTATTCCACTAACTCTGCTTAAATATTTAATTTTTATATTAATTCATTGGTAGTGCCTATAGTGCCTTCCTCTTCACCACTGATAGAGCAAGTGTCAAGATAAGATGTCCAAACTGTCTCTATTCCCTTGCAAGCTGGCCCCATCTCCACATATGCATACTGCACTGATATATCCTGGCCTGCCTGGAACACAAACTGTAAGTTCAACAGGACAGGAACTGCCCTGTGTTTTGAGATAATGAGGTCCTGATCCATGGACATAACTGCAATTTTAAGTTTAGCAAGATCAGACAACTTCAATGTCAAGAAGCTGAGAGAGACAGCACCAGTCTATTACACATTCCACCTGTCTTTGTTATTCAGGCCACAGTCTAACAATGATAGCAACTCTCTGACTATTAATGGATCAATTAAAGGAGAGAAGATTTTTCCCATTCTAGAAATAAAGTGTGTAGACATTTTTTTTCAGCTGCATATCTAACTTTTTATGGTTTCCAAAGTACACAGTACCTTTCAGGTCCATGCTTAGTGAGTCATATCTGATGGACAGTACCTACTTATTTGAGCATCCCAGGGTCACTACTGACTTCCAGTGAATTTTCCAGAAAAGCACAGGTTTAATTCTCTAACATCTCAAGTAATAATTCTAAGTAATCCTAGTGGCTCTCTTTTCCTGTGTGATAATGTGGACAATTATCAGGACAGGCACACAGTGCACATGATTGTAAAAGTAGTATATTCTTGTTCTATTTCCATAGAAGTGCTCTGAGTTAGAATGTGTGTTAACTTTGTTCCTGCTAATACAAAGGATATTAGGTTTGTTATACAGGGACACTTGGTAAGAGACAATGATTTTCAAAACTGTTGACAACTGAAACACAATTGGAGCAGACAGAAGAAGATATATATGTTTTTCTGATAGAGCTAATAGATCAGAAAAGTTGTGGTTTGGGTTTAAAATATCAGCATGAAGAATCATGTTTCTGAAGAAGAGTAATTATGGAAATAATGGCACAGTGGTTTGAAATTGAATTGAAACTGAAAACCTGTCTCTTACAGCATTGAATATACATTTTGCATTTTCTCAGCACCATACTTTTCCAAATGTGATAACAATCAGGAAATACACAGGAAAAAAAGTTTGAAAACATACCACAAACCACAATTCATTGATATTATTATATATAAATTAAAATAGGCAATATAAGAGAAAAATCATTATTTTGGCAAAAATAAGGGAGGAGGGGGGGGGAACAGGATACAAAGAAGGAAAAAAGAAATTAGTTTGGCATGACCTTGGCATTAAGTCCTCATTTTCTGCTGGGACCTCCCAGTCATGGTTTAGTCCTGTCCTAAGTGTTTCCTTCAGTGATAGGTACACCCTGCATTATGGTTCATGTTATACGCAATATTAACTCAAAAACCTGCTCCCTTTATGTTCTTGCAATATAAAACTCTTCCAGTTCCAGTTATATTTGCAGTTTGTGTCCTGCAAAAATCTGAAACTAGAGATGTGAGTAAGAGCTTCTTTCTGAAAAGAAAGTGCTCTGTCCTCTACTAAACACTGCTTTCTCACAAGATGGTAAATTCGTGTGAAGATCAACATAGAGGTGATGAATTCAAATTACTCCATTCATTTATTTCGTTATCTGAAATATTTGAATTTTCCGGATAATTTTGAATCCTGTAGTCACACACCTTTGCTGGCATTTGCCCTTAATTTATACCTTCATGTCTTTAAAAAAAAATACTTGTCACTTCACCTAAAAGGAGTTCAAATAAGTTATGTTCATTTGCGGGTCAGTCATAAAAATGTATCTGATCTTTCTTCCACCCAGCGTTTTTATATAACACTTAACATTCAGAGCTCTTCAACTTACTTTTGAATGCTCTCTAGGCAACACCTCTCTTAACAGATGTTTTATAGCTCCTCTTTGCCTTGTTAGTTCATTCACCAAGGGTTTTATCCGATCAAATTCTCCTCTCTAAGAAAGCTCTTAACTCTACTAAGAATAAAGGCAGTCGCCCTGTTTCTCGCTTTTTATCCAGCCTTAGGCATGCCGTTAAAGCAGGCACATGGCAAGAGTGGCGGTGGTGGCGGTGCGACGGGATGGGCAGAGGTGGGTTGTCGGCCCGGAGCAGAGGGCGGGGATACCTGCAGTGCCGGCGCGGCCGCGGGAAGCGGCTGCCCCGCTCCGGAGCTGTCCAAAGTACCCTCGCCCCGCGCACCTTCCGCGGTCCCCGCCGCCGGCAGCCCGCGAAGCCGGGGGGCAAGAGGGGAGGGGAAGTGACTTTCCGGCGACATCTTTCCCAGGAAAGGGGGTGCGTGGTTCTCTCACCGAGTTGTGAATGACGGCAAATCGGTGTACGCGGTGGGAAATGTTTGCCGTCCTGTAGTCAAACAGGAAGTGTTTTTGCGGAGAGGGCTCCTTCGGCCGTCACCAGCCACCTCCTTTGATCTGATGGGCTTTGGAATCCGCTTAGAAATTAGAGACTAATTAGCCCCAAAGCGAGAGTGACTGCATGACAAAGGCGAAGATTATGTTTTAAGAAGGCAGCTCAGGAGTGATGTGCAGCCACTCCTGAGACAGCAGTGTGCGCAAATCGTGTGCCAAAGAAAATCGATCCGATTCGACCTGGGTGTATCTGACACTGCCAGGGCCGGGCTGTTTATTTAGACAGAGTCTATAGTGCGGAAGGGTGAAGAGACAGCCACTCTTCCAGTCTCTCAAGACAAAAGCAAAACAATCCCCAGCGTCCATCCCCAAGGAAACCTTGATCAAAGGAAGGTATTCAGCGGCATCGAGTGTGCGAGTAGGTGTGTATATGTGCATTTCACGGCATTTTGCGGTATGTATTCAGCGTTATCAGTGCGTGCGCTCAAGCTGATTCCTCTGTGCACTGCCGGTGACGGCTCTACCAAAGGTGTCAGAGATTATCCTCTTCTTATGGGCAGGGAAAAGGAGTTTCAAAACAAGTGCTGTGAGATTGCCTAAACCGAAATGAACTGTACGAAGCAGCCTTTTACTGGAAAGATGTTTGAACTCTGATTGAAGGGGATTTGGGGGGAATGGAGAGACGATTCCAACAGTTACTACTGGGAATGCAATATCGGGTCCCCTACAATGCTTACTTAGGCTAATAGAGGTTCTGTCATTCAATTCCCATTGCGCTGGGATACAGGGTAAACATTCCCCAGTGACCCTCTGCGTGCAGGTCCCCTCTTCAGGACATCATTAAAAGCATACGTGCAGTTGCCTGACATCAGTTGTCAGGCTGGCTCTCAGGGTTCAGAGATCCCGACAGAAAGCACGAAAACAAGCCCAGTGGAGACCCGGCTCTGCGGCAGCGGGCTTTTAAGAGGCTGAAAATCGTTTGGTTGTGGGTTTGTAAGAAGAGACAAAAATGCTCAGCAGGTAAGAGCGGAGGGTTTTGCCAAGAAGGAACTGCCCTTGATCGCTGTGACAGGATTGACTCTCTGGGGACTCCTCTCTCGGGAGAGTCCACGCGTCCCCGAGGGGATTGCCTGTCTCCTCTCATCACCATCACGGCGAGAAACTTTACAGCCGCTTTCTAGTCCTGTTAATCCTGTTATTCGGGGGGTTATAAATATTAACGGAGTTGGAGCTGGGGATGGGGGACCAAATTGAGCCCTCTCTGAAGTAAGATGTCAGCCAGCCTCTTCCCAGCCCACCAGCTCCCGGGGCTGCTGGATGAGCTGCACGGCAGAGCCCCGCAAGTGCCCTGCTCGGAGGGACTGCTGGGCGCCTCGGTGCTGGATTTCGTGGCCGATCTCTCCCTGGGCGCCCCCCAGAGACCCCCCGGGGCTGGGCCGGGCCTGGGGCTCTGCGACGTCACCGATGGGCCTCCCTTCGGCGACAGAGCCCTGTCGCTCCGGGAGGAGATGGCTCGGGGGCTGCCCCTGGCTGCCTTCGCAGATGGAGATCCCGAAGACGAAGAAGAGGAGGAGGAAGAGGAAAGGATGCGCAGCGCTTCCCTCATGGACAGACCCAGGAGAAAGCGGGTCATCACCTACGCCCAGCGCCAGGCTGCCAACATACGGGAGAGGAAGAGGATGTTCAACCTCAACGAGGCTTTCGATCAGCTGAGGAAAAAGGTGCCCACTTTTGCCTACGAGAAGAGGCTCTCCCGGATAGAGACCTTGCGCCTGGCCATAGTGTACATCTCTTTCATGACTGAGCTCCTGGATGGATACACTAGGCAGGAGGCGAGTTAAGGAGCGCCTGGGCCCGGCGAGACGCGGCTGGGGCAGGGCACCACCCGTGGTACTTCCCTCCTGGAGACGCAGAGCCGTGGCTCCTACCTCGGCTTCTCACACCGCGGAGAGAACGGCGTAGGTGTGGGATGCCAAACCAGGAGTGTTTGGAGAAGCGTGCACTGGGGTCGGGGGGAGGAGCTGGGGAAAGAATGAATGGAAAGGCTCAGTGTGTTGCAGTGTTGTTAATATATATAATTTTTGTAAAGGGAAGGGGCGGGGGCGGGGAGGGAATGAAGTTCCGAGGCCCTTTGGTTTGCGTTACATGGCCTGCTTGCTTTAAAATATTTCCTATTTGTTGTTTTGGAGAAAGACTGGGCCGGGGCAGAGGAGCCCTTCCAATGTGCGGAACAGGTTTCCAGCGGGTTCGGTTCCTGCCTAGCTGCCTGCCAGGGAGATCTCTACGTGTGCATTTTAACCCAGCGCTTTCTGCTTTTTGAAAAATAAACAATAACTCCCTTTTCTTTGAAATCCAGCCTGCCAAGTCCACGCCGTGTGTCACGGGGCCAGAGAAGCCGAACATCTGGACACAACCACTTGTCACGATTTTCTTCCCGGGACCAGCTCTGTCCTTTCGTGTAGGCGGGCAGCTCCGTCGCTCGCACCGAGCGGGAGCTGGTGGAGGATTGCCCGGCCGGGCACGGCCCAGCCCGCCGGGGCCGAGGATGGCTGGGATGCCTCGCAGCCTTCCCGGCACCGGCGAGGCCGGCCTGGGAAGTCGTCTGCGCCCTCCTGGGAGAGAAAACATGAGAGCTTGTGGGCTTTGATTTTGGAGAGGTCAAACGGAGACTTTTTCTCCCTCACTGGACACCCCTCTACTCACACACGCACACAGCAAGAAGGTTTCATTGCTGCAAGAAACAAAAATAAATAAATTAGTTCTGAAAACCCGGAGAGGGAGGAAAGAGGGAAACCTGGGCCGGACATGCCCTAGGTATGTGGACAGGGTCCACTCGGGTGATCGTTTTCAGCGTTACCTGCTGATGCCTCGCAGGCGTCTCGTAGCAGGGGCGAGGTCCCGGGACAGCGGCAGCGGCGGGCGGTGTCCGTGACCGGGCAGGGAGTGGGGCCCGGGGTCTGCCCCAGAAGCGTCTCCTACCCTTCTCTGCCCTCCCTTTCCTTCCCTTCCCTCACCCGCCCCAGTACTTGCTGCTGCTGATACCTTCCCTGCCGGGAAAGACCTGGATTTCTCCCCGCGCTCTGAACAGACGGGCAGCACCCAGCCTGCCCAGAACCCAGTCCAGCCGCGTTAAACTGTACACTCAGGGCAGTGGTTCTGCACGGCTTCACAGAACAGCTTTTATCTCCACTACATAAAATCATCATGATATTAGTGAAATCAAGATTTGCCCTGCATTCAGACTAGTATAGCTAAGATCTTATGTCTCTTTTTTTTCTCTTCTTGTGTTTTGTGAGCTCCTGTGGTGATTCTTCTTTTTCTTGTTCTATTCGCTTTAATATTGTCGTGAGAGATCTAATACCCTGTATTAATACTCTAATATTCTTTCTCTTTTCACTTGTTTCCTTGGTTTCTTTTTCTACTTGTTTTTGTTGACCTTCCTGACTCCACACATTGCATCTGCTCTCCAGTTGTCAGAATGCTTTTTTTTCCAAGAGGCAGTTGGATAGTTAACACAGCTGGATCCTTTCTAGGAACTGGGGCGTTTCACCTCTTCAGATGGTTTTGTGTTGTTTTGGGGCTTGTTTTCTTTTCTTTTTTTCTTCTTTTTTTTTTTGTCCTTTTCCTAAAAATAAAACGAGAAAAGGAACTAAGAATGAAAAATGTTCCAAAATCAACAGCTGTTCACATAATCCAAATGCATTTTACTGTTACCATCATCTCAGACAAAATGATGAAGATAAATTCTTTAAGGACAATGAAATATGCAATTCAGTATTCACTTAACACTATTTCACTGTGATCTCTCACAGTATGGTTATATATATATATTCATATTTTTTCTTGCTCATGTCACTGGATAAAATTAGAAATCTATAGCACACAGAGACTTAAGTTAAAAGATTCATAATGTAAACATGTCTGTAACAGATAATTCAAAAATTATTGGTTTTCTCTTCTTAGCTTAATAACAAAACTTTGGAATTTGTTCAAGATCCAAAGGGTTTTTTCATACTTGTGATAGACACTAGAGAAAAGTAAACAGAAAATGCTACATTATTTTTTTTTTTAAATACAAATTGATCTTGCATTGTGAATCCTAGCTTTTAAGGGATCACTGGAAATTTTGCAGCAACAATACCAAACAGTAGTAACATTCTTATATGAGCCACTGATTCTAAAAACAACATTAGAAATTAAAAATGCAGTTCTGGTGTAAGCCAATGAACACAATATGCAAACAGCACAGATAAAGTATCAAGACGCATTTTGAGTTGCCTCAATGGGTCACACATTGATTTATAGGACCTGAAAACCTCATGAAATGGGCTTTAAATATTTTGTTTCATGCTTTTCCAAAACTGACAAAGATTTACCAAAACAGTAGCCTAGATACATTTTTATCCAAGACACTCATGTTAAAACTAAAGCTCTTACAGCCATGAAGAGCTCAGCAAAACAGCAAGATGCTATACTAACCCATCACTTGGCCTCTGTGAATGTGTCAAAATCCTGGAAGCTCAGTCTGCTAAGAATATAAACAAATTATGGAAACATTGCAAACAATCTTCTTGCTGGAGTGCAATCTCATCTCCCTGAAATAAGAAAACTGTGGGGTTCTTTCTCCCCTAATCCTTGTCTCAATCCAAGATAGGTGCACTCTAGTCTCTAGAGTCACAGTACAGTACAACAATATGTCAGGCTTGGGAAGACAATGAAACCCTGACTTTAACAAAGTCAGTGCAAAAGGGCTGCTAACTTCAGCAAGGCTTGGATTTCACCCACTGGAGTGAAAGGCCTTTCCCTTGCTCAGAAACCCTGTAAGTCCAGCTTCTCTGACTCCCTGAAGCACTGTGCCATTATCACCGCATTAAGAACAAAAACTGACAGTGTCAATTACTTCTGGGAACATAATAAGTGGGTTTTTTTAAAGCCTTAGAGTTGTTTGATCATATCCCGTTTTTAGACCCTGGTCTGAGGCTGGTTTGTTTATATTCTCTTTGGCCACCGAAGGATGACTTTTGGTAGAAAGTTGAGTTCCCTTGAAGCTATCATGTTACAATTAGTATTCAGACATGTAAACCAAAAAATAAGACTAAATGAAATCATATTTGAGAGGCATTTTGAAGTTTCGAAGAGAAGTATAAATAATCAAATGATTTTGCAATCTATAGTCAGATTGATCTTGTTTTACAGCTGCTGAACCTGAAAGAAATTTTAAGCAAATTAGCACTAGAAACAGAACAAAATATTATGATAGCAGTGCAAACTTCTCCATCCGCTCTCTGACCAGCTACTATGTCCCCATGATTGGTGTTTATTACCGCATTTGTCAGCGTTTCCATTATAAAAACTGCAGTGTGGAGTTTTATAACTCATCTATAAAAATTCCCTCTAGAACAAAACTTGATAAGTGAAGTCTTAGTTCTACATTTTTTATTTTCCTTTACAAACTTTAAAATAAACTAGTCATGGAGGTACTAAGCAAAAGAAATGGAAAAGTGGCTTTGATTTCTTTTTCACATCAGTGATTCTTCTCAAAGAGAATTTCTATGTAACCCTATTGGTCCTTTCTTGGACCTTCTGGGTTTTTTTTGGTTTAGTTTCTTTTTTTTTTTTTATTAAAAATAGCTGAAATAATAAAGCTTAAAATTTGACTGCTGTGCATGCTGAGTCCCTGTTTTCATAGGAATTTGTTGGTTTTACTAGGCTTGAATACTAGCAATCTGCAACACTGACAGACAAGCTTTTCCTAGTAATACAACAGAATACTTATAAAGATGGATAGATATGCTGGTTATACTCATTTAGTAGTACAGAAATCTTTGTGTTTTCTACAAAAAGTTGCTAAATATACTTAGTTCAGATTATTTGGTCTTAAACTTTGCCCAAAAAAAAAAAAAAATGCTTGTTTTAGATATTGAGAAGAACATTCTTCACAGTTATATACCCAGAATAAAAGAACTGAAGAAAAAAACCAAAATTCAACTGCAATTGCCTTAAAATTGTAGTTGCACTTAATTTAAAATTACACTTAATTAAAATTACACTTAAGATTAATTGCACTTAATTAAAATTGCTCTTAAGAAGTGCAACTCAGATATTATTTTTAAATTTGTGTTGAATCCAGATTCTGCTTTTCCCCTCCTCTTTCCTAATTTCAGTGATTACCTTTGGTCTGGCTGGCACTAAAGTTTAAGCCCCTGAATTTTTTATGGCTACTACTCTGCTGATCACCTGCTACAGTCCAGTTCAGTGGTCCTTACATACCTGAAATTCTTATTCCTTCAAAGAAGTCAAAGTAGTGGAGCAATTCTGTAATCTTTACTTTTGTAGTGCAATTTTCCTCATTAATATGTACTTATAAGGATTTTAACATATTCAAATTTTTGTGTACATTATATTATCTTAGTGTGGCTTTTACTGCTTTTGAAGGCTTTAGTGCCACAACTGTGACTCAGACCATCTCCTTCCATGCTGAAGGATTTTGAATGGTTCCCATATAGAGTTATCGTACTGCAGAAGGACAGCCTTCTGTCACAAAAAGCTTTATTTCAATTGAAGTAATCAGGCTGACTGAGATTCTAGGCCTGTTCATGTTTTTGTCATACCTCTGCCATAATTTAAAAACAAGAGATAAAGAGCATCCTGTTGGTTAAACTGTCTCCTTAGCTCTGAAAGCAGAAGAAATATAACAATTGTCCATGTTAGTTCCAGTTCCATATTGTCTTGGCCCAAGACTTACAGGGGATCAAGAGAAAGCAGTACATTTTATGATTTTCTACACATCAAAGGGGAAATCTGCGCATGGGGGATCTTCAACATAAACACATGTACCGAGAGAAGGAGAATTTAATTCAGATGTTGTTTTGTTTTTTTTTTCTCTAGCATTGCTTACTTCCTATACAGTCTTTAACCTTGCTAATGATTCTAGCTTTTTGTTATCAGAGGGAAGAGTGGTAATTTAGCCCAAAGGATTTAGGAATAAATATACCACAGCAATTACCATTACTGCTTGAACATTTCAGGTTAGTGTGGGGTAGATGATGTCTCTGGTCTGGATAAAAGTTGGTTTAACAAAGACTTCCAAAATAACCAATGATTAAGAATTGTTCATTTTTTGTGTGTTACAAAGGCAAGATATCATAGAAAGATCCTGATGTCACTGCTGAAAATAAAAGGCATTCAAAGTTGTGACATTAACCCATAGACATTGTTTTGGTGTATGATGGTGAAATGGAGGTGTGCTGCTCCACTACCCCTTTTCTCTTCAGCTATGAGTAGTGATTACAGCTCATATCCAGTATTGTTAGGAAACTATACTGCATTTTACAGTGCCTGGGTTTCCTACTCAAGCTCTTAGGTGCTTGGCAGGGCTGCTTCCATGTGAAAATCTGTGTGGGAAGAAGGCACTGGGCCTTGCTCCCAGAGCCCCGCAGCAGGGAGGGGCCATGCTATCTCCAAGGGATGTTTCAGGGTAAAGTCCCAGCTGCACCCTAGTAAATATACCAGGAGATCAGAAATATAAAGTTTCAACATACAGAAACTTTTGCAAGTCTAAGGGAAGACCCAACAAATCCTTGGTGCCCCTCTCCAATCCTAGAGCTGGTGGCTCTCTGAATTTGCCTTTTATGCTTTTCTGCTCAGCTCCTCTCTCTCCTGGTATACAGGAGCTCTTTACAATTAAAAAAAAAAAAAAAAAAGTTTTCTTTAGAACACATTTATTTGAAAAAAGAACATAAAACCTGATAGAGCTAGATCCAGCCACAGCTCAGCAGATTTGATGTTGCAAGTGTGCTACATTTTCTATTAAAGCTGGCGCCAGTGATCACATTCTGCCATTCAGTCCACTCTGTGTGGTTGTATATTTTCTTAATGAGGATCTGAAATCAGCCTCCTTCGCTTAACTGACAGTCTGCCAGAATTATGCCATCTTTCCAAATGCACAGATCATATGATCCATCTGTTGTCTGCAGCGATGCAAGGGAAAGGTTTTCCAAAGAGAAATGTGGGTTGGCCCCAAAAGTATGTAATTATCCAAATGCTGAAGTGTTTCAGATGTTTCAAGGTGCTCTTGGACCTGATCTTGCCATCTAAGCTCCTATGAAGTCTTTTAGAATAATGTACGTAACTAAGTCATTGAGTTGGCAGGAAATTTTCAGAGTACAGGAATAATTTCAAAATTATTTTTAAATAGCTTTGAACTGAATCAGATATTTAGGACTTAGCAATATAATCTGGGGACATTTGTGAGTACTTACACTCTTAAGTAATTCACATTTTTGTTGTTAATATTATCACATATGAAATGAAATATAAGGAATATTAAGTGAATATGCAGAAAGATGTTTTAATTTATTTTAATATTTTAATTATATGTTAGAACACTGCAGTAACTCTGTAACATCATTGACTCTCATAACTCTGCAAACTACCAGATGCAAGAGAATTTGTAGGATAATGAATAATAGTCATGGAGGGGAAAAAAAAAAAAAAAAAAAAAGAAAAAGATGATTGAGAGACTGTAAAATGAAAGGCTATCTCAGATCTTTCCCTGCCTTACTTGGAGACGTGTGGAATTCATTTCATATTGCATCTGAGTCAGTTTAAATTTTCTTTGCAGATATCTTGACTGTTGCCAAATATGATTAAACTGACAGTTTAGGTCCTCATCAGGTGCCACCTCCTTGACATACAGAACCCAAATTTTAATCATGAGCAAATGGAACTTTCACTGAAGTACTGATAGCTGTGCTTGAAGTACTAAAGCAATCCCTCGTAAGATGGACTTTAAGTTGTATTGCTGAAAACACCTTTACCAGCCCCAAGACACTAAATTTGGAGACATGCATCTATTCATTGCTTTATTCTGTCAACCATACTTGGGTTGACCACAGCATAAGTCAGTTCTCACAGTTATATGTTTCAGACACCCAGGAACAGAACAATTACAACATCCCCTTTCAGATCACAACTGTCATACCGATAGACTGAACCACATTACACTGAGGAAGTTCTATGATGTTAATAGCATGGGGTTCACCTTCGAAGAGAAATAAGTTCTACCAAAGCTATGATGAGAACATATGGCATGTGTCATATTTAAAGTATGCAGGCATAACTCCTGAAAACCAAAACCAAAACCAAAAGCAAAGCAAAACAAACCAACAAACAAAACAAAAACAAACAAACAAAAAAAAACCACAACCCACCCCCCTCCAAAAAAAAAAAAAACACAAAAAAAACCCCAGAGAAATTTCTCATAGTCTCTTTGAGAGCAGCAGAAGCATGAATCATCAGTGTAGCATTGGCTAACTCATTTGAAGGATCCAGTGCATAAGCCAAATCTTTGACTAGAGAGCATTTTTTAGTATAAGGTCAGTGGTTTTTGCCTTCAAGATGAAAAAACATGCTAGGTAGCTGAGAATGACACAGCAAAGGAAAAGTTCTAATGTCACCTACTTCAGCCCTGCTTCCCCTTCTAAAATGCAGTTCTCATGAAGCTATAGGTGACTAGAAATATTTGTTGTGAGGGTTTCTGAATCACTTCCATAGCACAAAACCACCAAATATCACCCCAAAGGTGCAATGCGACCTCAGAGATTAAAGCAGAAGACTTTAGGCCAAAGTATTTTCTTTTGCTGAAAACATCGTTACACATTTTCAAATGACAGGAAATCTACACAGAGATTAGTAATGTCTGCCTTGCAGTAGCATGGTGGAAATGCAGGTGACACCGTGGAGGTTTCATAGTGAAAACTTAGGGAAAACACAAATCTACATTTTTTGTGGTTTCCTTCCATCCTATGTATAATGCTACTAATGCCTGCATGGTGCTGCTCTCCTGTGTCTGTATTGTAAATGGGGTGATGTTATCTGCACCATTTGTGGTGCCACAGCTGATATTGAAGAGCTGCCAATCCATCCCCTTCAATTTTGATGCCCTTACAGGAGCACTTATTTCAGCTTGGATTTCACACACCATTTTCAAATAATCTTGAGCAAAGTTTAACTGTGACTTTTTGTCATTTAATATTTTGCTAACCTCTAGGAGCTCCTTAAGGGGCAGCAGAAATCCTTTTTTTGCCTCAATGAACAGTTTGAGAGGGATACATGTGAAGAAATACAATGGCTCTTGTTCCCATAACCACAAGGAATAAAAAAACATTTTCTATCTCTATATGGCAGTACAGATTGTTTCTGCTCTACACTAGGTCTACAGGAATATGAAGAACTGTTTCTTGTAGTGATAGCTGAGTGATTGTATTGCCTTTTTCCCTCCTGTCTATATGCCTTACCCTTGATGTGAGCAATTAGGAAGTGCCTCCTATAATACATCTGATTTAGCATTAAGAACTTAATTTCCCAACAGTGTATCTAATCTTTAAAGATGGTTATTTTTCTTCTTTTTTTTTGGATGAAATTTCCTAACCACAGTGAATTCTGAGAGGAAATGGTAAGACTTAGACAGTTAACCTGCCAGCTACACTAACAAATCAGATAGTTTGACATCTAGACCAGACTATTAGTTCCTGCAATGAACTGAAACATGAAACCACAGATGGAAGGATTTGGTGTTGCAAAATTTTACCTGCCAAATTGGAGGCTATGTTGTCCTCCAGGAAGAAACAGCCCGTTCTGGGATGCATCTTCAATAAGGAGAATGTGGCAGCTGTTTCACTTTGTACAGCAACATGACGCAGTGTTATAGGAAAGAAAATACAGAGTTATCTTAGTTGACTGAAATTAAGCCAAATGACAGTGTGCCATACCACAGTCACTCAATTACATACACTGAACACAGATAAAGTTATAGTTACCCATAATGGACTGTGGCCAAAAGACAACATTATGAATCTTTCCAAGACACTAAAGGATTTCCACTGACCAAAACTGTAACATGTTGGCAGATAACTGCTAGGTTGAAGGCCATTTGGGGATAACAAAAATAGATCATAAATGTCACTGTAGATAGCATATGACTGTAAGCCACTGTGACATAATTGATCAAACTTCCATCTGTTTGAAAGGAATGATGACCATTTTACTGTCAAATAATCCAGATTCAGCAAAAATTCCTGTAGAAATATGTCATTCAAATTACTTAAACCTTGATACAATGATTACAAGGAAGCAGTGCAGTAAAATCTGTGAGGCTGTAGTCTGTTTTAATATTAGCTTCTTTTGTATTAAAATGGATGCTCTAAATACTATGCATTGTAGAAAAATAGAATTAGCAATTGAAGGTGTAAAGTTCATTATTTTGTAATAAAGCCCCTGTTATTTTCCATTGCACATCCTCTACCTTTAAATTAATTACAGCCTCTGCTGTTGCTAAAAGCTCCATTATCCCTTTTGCAAAATGTGCAACAGGAAAGTCTATTTAATTAATTAATCATGCTTGCAAGGGATTATTTTTTTTTAATAATGAAAAATTCCACAAGTTCAGATAAATATTAAAGAACAATGACAGATGCTTTACTCCAAAGGCAGTCTCTCTTACATATTTCTTATATTGTTAGGCTGAACATGTTACAATTTTTATTTTAGTTAGTTTAATTGACCCATTTTAAGGCTTGATCCAAAGCCCATGGAAACACTCCCCTTGACATCAAAGGATTTTGGACCAAGTCCTTAATGAATGCAAGCACAAACGTTCTAAAAAGAGAAACAAATATTTCTCTGCTTCTGACATAAACTATTTTTAGTGCTGCAAGGTCAGATAATAGATTTTGGCATGAGAATATATTTAACATAGATACTTTTCAAGGCAGAAGCAGCACAGTATTTTGCAAAGCAGCATAGATACAAATACAGATGCTTGTCTGGGGGTCAGAGTTCATAAATAGACAAACATATATAAATACGTGAACAGTGAGTGTGTGCTAATCTACTCTAACATATTAATAAACCACTGCCTCTCTGGAAAATTACCAAATTGGAATTTGGTAACCAAGATTTGTGATCTAGATCAGCTTCAGAGTTGATGTACTATATTATCTATGGTCAGAAACTAAAACTAGGTTTTTGAACAGATGAATCTCTAGTGGGCAAGGTACCCTAATCATCACCCTGTATTCTGGAGGAAGGAAAGTTAGATTTTGGCTGTAAAACAAGGGGCAATGTTGGATAACAGATTTTTAAGCATCATAGCTGATAGCCCATAGCACAAAATAATTATGACCTCCCCACTTAAAAAGAAATACATAAGCTTTGATTCCAGACTGACTGTCTTTTCTGAAGGAATATACAAACTGGCAGAGATAGAAATAAAGCCCTGCTCCCTCAAAAGGTCTTCTAGCTCTAGGTATGTGTCCTTAGAAATAAGACAATTGTGGAAAGAATGAGATGAGTGCTCACTCCTGTAAACCTTTCCCCTTCAGGCTCACCTCCCCTGTATGGCTACAGTCAGCTCTTGTGTGGTCTAGGAGTGGGAGAAGGTGGATGAATTCCAACTTGCAGACATGACATTTAATCAGTCTACCAATCAAAAAATATTTCCATTTTTCCTAGGAAAGCATATGTGTATGTTGGGATGACTTTCCAGGCCCTTTCCCTCACACCAGACTTTGCTGCCTGCCTCAGAGGTAAAAGACAGCCTATTACGCTGTCTAATGTATTTCTATGGGGCTCTTGTGAGCTATGGTTATTTCTTACAAGACCTTTTTTTCATCTTCATTTGTGAGATTTCAAGAGCAGCTGCAAGTCTAAAGGAGACCACATATAGTAGGAAGTATAGGAGGGATCTTCCCCAGGATTGCAGACGTGGCAAACAGGGTAAAAGCCCACTTCCATACTGAAATTCTGGCTCTAGGATGCTGACTTGAATTGCACAAGATGTAGGGAAAGTCTGAGTCCACCCATAAGAATAAAGTTTTGTAGAATGCTTTATCTATCACAGTGCTAGATGTGCAGTCTCCCCCACCTTGGGAGAAAAAGCAGAATTCGTGACTAAACAGGCATAAAGTTTTATGGTGTTTCTATGGGTCAAGTGTACTGAAAGATTGAATATATAGATTTGAGTAACATGTGGGAGCAGGAAGAATACAAAAAAAAAAATAAAAAATATTTATATAGTTCGGGGAAAAGGAAAAAAATCAAAGGAGCTGAAATAGCAAATAAACTCCATTATTAATACAAATAACTATTATTCCCTGGAGTGTAGATAAGCTTGTTTTACTAAGCAGTCTTTTCAGATTTAAATGTGAAACCACATAAACAAGACCCAGAGCCATAATTAGGGGCAGAGCTCCATCATAGCATTAGATATGTTGATCTCTTGTGATGGGAAGGACTGGTCTTCTCCGGGATACAAGAGAAGATACCAGGGTTCCACAAAGGTACTTATGCTCTACTTAAAAAGCCACATCCACGGCCATGAATTATTTCTGGAGCTGAATAAAACCTATACCAAAAAAAAAAAAAAAAAATTCGTATAAAACCAAGTATTGCAAATAATTTCAGATCTTAATTTATTAGGACACCTATATCCTATGTGGGATTGCTAGTTTGATGAGAGAACGTAAGTATTTCTCGTCCTTGCACGGAATGGAGAGCTGGGAAGACAGGAGTATGCAGGACTCGCCGAAGGTCGGTGCGCGGGGGGCGCAGCGCTCCCTGCCGCCGGCCCAGAGGCGGGAGGGATGGGCCGTGGGACCGGCCGAGCTCCGGGGACACTGGGAACACTGGGACCAACATTCCTTCTGCGGCAGCAAGCCTCTAGGACTTTTGGATAAACGACTACATCACAAAGAGCTTAAAAATAAAATAAAAATCAATGTAGTAATTTTGACAATGAAGCTGACTCGCTGGAGGAACCCCGTGTTATCCGACTGTTTTTCAAAGCTTCCAAACGAAGCGAGTGTCAAAGCGCCGAGGGCTAGAGGCACGCCCGTGGGAAGTGTCCATGTGTCCGCGGAGGATGCGTGCCCCAGCACGACCGCCCCCCGGGTGGGCAGCGGCACTCCCGCAGCGTGGGGCTGCCTCAGCGAGAAAAAACACTCGGGACCCGCTGAAACACGTTATCTGTGCAGCAGAGCCGGGAGCGGGCGGGCAGCACCTCACGGCCGCGAAGCCCGGGTGGTCCGGCCTGCTGGGGCTTGGGTTGCCGCAGGAACGCGGCGGATGCCCGCCTGGCTCTGCTCAAGGTGGAAGCGACTCACCTGGGAGCCGTGCCCGCAGCCGCGGCGGGGACCGGCGGGGAATCGTGCCCTCCGGTGGCCGCCGGCCGCACAGCCCCGCCGCACAGCCCGGCCCCGCCGGGCGGCCCCGCAGCTCCAGCCCCGCCGGCGGAGCAGAGCAACACCGCGCCCACCACCGCCGGGTCCACGTAGCGAGGTTGTATGAAGTGAGATGCTTGTCAACCTTTCCGCATCCTTGGTTGTATGGGCGGCCGCGGCAACAGGAAATAAAAAAAAAAGTGGAAAATGGGTCCCGCTCTCATACCCTTCATATATTACTTTGGCCCGTTTGCTGTTTCTGTGCACAACAACTTACCAGGACACAGTGAGAATTCTTAGCCTGTTTCCTGGTGTGCTTTCAACACGGAGCAAATCACAGCATAAACATCAGTGTGGAAAGTTGCTAGCTGTTCGCTTGTCCCCTTTGAAGGGATATGGCTTTCACCTAGCAACTGTAGGAATTAAAATGCCTGGCCACAGAAATTAGTATTCAATTAATTTCAGTGGCCTTTGCAACAGGTCTTCTTGCAACTTCTGAGGAAACACTGGACTGAAGGCTTTGACATCAAAAACACTTAGGCAGCTGTCTCTAAGTGTGCACATACATAATACTTACATTACTCAATATTCCAAGAAATTGCCACCAGTGAGAGAGTTTTACCACAGTGAGCAGTCTTTGAGAGCTAAATTACAATGTGTGTATGTGCGTGCTGTATGGGGAATGCTGAACAGCCTTATTGCAATCCAACTGTAATTTGTGTGTATGCACAATGTGTATAACATATTGATGAGCAACATTGTAGTTGTAACCATCAGATCTTGAGCACATTAGTTTTTAAACTTTTCCACTGATTTATTAGCAGACAGACAAAAATTGGACCTTTCATTCATTCTTAAAAATCGAAGAAAAAAAATCAAACTGTTGGCCTACTCCCCTCATAATCTGTGATGTTTCTGCCTGGCTAAGGCAGATATCTGTGAGTGTCTCAGCTGCTAATGGGTGCCCTCACAAGGACCAGCATATAATTGGGAAGATTCCTTTTGGCACAGAACCACTTATTCTTCAATTCATCTTTCCAGGAGTTTGTTATTTATTTTGCTCCATGTTCACACCCACACCTGTAATCTAGATGGTTGCTCTACCAGTGTTACACCTAACTCTACAGATGACAAAACACTGGACTGCTCTGTGTCCTGCCACTGCCCCATGTAAGGGGGCACATTTTGCTGAACTGAGGCCCAGAGAAGCTTGCGAGAATGGACTTAGAAATATTTCTAGAAATGCCCTGGATCTGCCTGCAGTTCTGCTTGCAGGTCTGCCATCAAAGTGTAAAAAAAGGGTTGCAATTCTCTTGAAGGAGCCAGAGGAATACTCACCCAAGCCATGCATATGCATAGCAGAGAAAAGGATGTGGAATCCCTTATCCCATGCTCAAGAGTGGTCTGCAGGACTACCTTAGTGGCTTAGTGGAGGTTCAAAACAGATGATTTACCACTGCATGAACTAAACTATGATTATTTTTTCAATGTGGAACACAAAGCCTCCACCTCAATCCCCATCAGACCTGTATATTTCCAAATAGACCAGAATTTAATCGATTTTCATTAATCTCTGCACAGACTTCACTCTCTTCCACACACATTAATATGTATGCACACTGCAAAAGATCAACAATACACATGTGCACACACAAACACATCCTCTCAGGTAGACACACCAGTATATCTTTCTCACACAAACCCCCAGACATGACTGTCTGACACATCCACCCTCCTCCAGACACAGCTCCACACATCCCAGCACTAGGCAGGGGTGCTGTCTTCCAGCAGGCCTGGGGCATCCAGTCAGGCTTTGACAGCCAACCCAGCGGCAAGTCCCTGAGGATAGACTGTTGCCACCACAGTTCATCTGGCCCCTGCACTCCTGTGTGGGTCTTGCCAGTAACAGCATGGGCTTAGTTTCCTTTGCTCCTGAGCCCATAATTTATGACTCAAAGATGAAACTTAAGCCAAAATGAAAATGATGGGGGTTTCTGTGCAGTCATGGTTCATATGGCAGTGTGCAGGTCCCAGGTAGCACCACATGAGTCCTGCTAACCACTGCTGGTTGCTTTTGCTGCAGTTTCCATTAAGAGTATCTGACACTAAACCCAAGCATTTACTACAGTCAACCCCCCTCCTCAGCTCAGTCCCTCCCTACATTTCTCCATGTGTTCTGTTTTTACAAGTCATGTAACACTGCTTCTCCACCTGTCCTTGCCTCTCCCTCACACCCTGTTCTACACACCCTCCTCCTGCTCCGTGATGAGCAGGTGATGTTCTGCATCCCACTCAAAGTTCAGGTGACTCAGACAAGTAGTGCTTCCTGCCAAATCATCTCAGGAGGTGCTGTCTCTCCCTCCTTTCAGGCAGCATCCTGTTCCCAGCAAGGTGATAGTTACCCAGGTTTGGTTTTCCGCTTCAATATTGGTTTTTTCCATAAGAAGAATGGGAGGGAAGGAGGGAAGGAGCCACCTACAGATGCTCATCACTACTGTTTCCAACCTTTGCTCTGTAATGACCCTACAACCCAGAGGGGCACTGAGGCTCTAGGTAGAGACAAAATTATTGGTGAGAGGAAGGTGGAAGCACAGCCAGCTCTTCTTACCTTGAGGATAGAAGCTGTAGCCAAACAAAGGAATCCCTGAAGCTCCCTGGACAAGCCGTGGTGTTAAGTGAAGAGGCCTGTGGTAGCAGCAGACACAGCAGAGACAAGCCAAAAGCCGGGGAAGCCGTGCTAGCTCACTGTGGATCTGAGTGCCGGCACATCTTCCACTGCAGGCTATGTTGGTCCCTGTTTCCTCGTCCTGTTTCCAGATGTTTATCAAAAGATAAGATTTAGGGCAGACAGCTACGTACTCGCACCGCATGATGGAAGACCCGAGGAGTCGCCTAAGGGAGTTGCGAGCGGAGAAGCGTCAGGACAGCTTCGGCGGCGGCGGGTGCACGACGGGCTCTGGGCCGGCTGTCCCTCGGCGGCCGCCGGGCCGGTGTCCCGGCCCGTGGCAGCTCCCGAGACATGGGAGCCCCCAGGCAGAGGGGAGGGACAGAGCTTTTCCTCGGAGAAGACGACAGCGCTCTTCCAGAAGCCTCGATTTTTTTGTCCCCGGTAGAGACATTTATCGCTCCTCTATTATTCCGTTCTCCCTGTCCGCAGTCACACTGCAAAGAAGACCAGGAGCCACAGCACTGCCGGCTCTGCCCCGCACCCGGCGGTGCCCGTCCAGGCGGTGCCTGCCAGGCCAGGAGTGCGGTCCCCGCGCAGGGAGCAGGGAAAGTGCTTCGCCCCGTTTACTGATGTATGGCAATTTCTAGCTTTTCCTCCCAGGTGTTCCCCGTTTGAATCTGAGCTGTTGTTAAAAAGACACACCACCTGCTCTGTGTGGCCAGCGAGCGGGGAAAGAGGCACAAAGGCAGAAATAGGAAGAAATAGCTTTATCTAAAAACATAAAAGAAAAATTAAAATAAATAAACTCCTTTCCCAGGAAGTGACTCGGACTCTGGCGTCTTGAGGGAGAATGAACTGAATTGAGTGGTCAGTGGACACAGAATATGGGCAGAGAGGATTTATACACTCTTACGTCTCCCGGTGTTTCAGATTGGGCACACGGAAACCTCCCGGGTTTCTCTTAAGACGAGCTCAAGGACTGGTGTTTATGTATGTATGAAGCCAGTGTTTAGTTTTCACGCTGCTTCCACCTCTGAAGATGGTTTTCTCCGAGCGCAGTCCTCCAGCCTGATGAGGCTGTGCCGCCACCCCTCCCCAGCCCAGAAATGTGTGACTCCCTGGGCAAGACAGATCCCGGGGGCGCTCGGTGATGGGAGAGCGGCGTGCGAGAGAGCGGGACAAAATTAGGATGTGCCTGGATGCTGCCCCGCGGGTAATTTCCCTTTCCTCCTTTTTTCTGCAAGTCGTGCCCTCTGCAGCGAGGAAAGCCCGAGAGACGTGGGGTTCCCCCGGCTGCTCCGGGGCCGTTGCCCCCCAGCGCAGGCACTAAGCGGCCCACTGTCCCCTCCGCAGCAACACACCCCCGCAGCCTCCCGGCCCGGCCCCTCAGCACCGCTCCAAGGCCGAGCGCGAACCGAAGGAGCCTGAGGGAGAAATCGCGGAGAGGGAAAACGAGAAAGAGGTTTGGGTAAGGATGGGGGGGGGAAGGCCAGATCACTCCTGAATGGCTTGAAAAAAATAATTGGGGGAGGGCGTGGAGGGGGGGAAGCGGAAACTTTCCTATAAAACTCAGCAAAAGTCCCTCCTCTCCACGTCAGGCCAATGACACTGCTGCCCCCAAACTTTCCGCCAGCAGGAGCTATAAGAACCTCCAAGTCTTCAACTTTCTCCCAATCCCAGACACCTCGAAGGGGCTCCAAGGAGGGATCGGGAGGGATTTTTTTTTGGTTGGCGTTTTTATTTTTTTCCTCTTGGATCCTGATGCCATCCCCCCTCCCCCCAAAGTGAGGTCCTCCCTCCGTCCCTCCTCCTCCTCCTTCTCCTCGCAGGCCAGCGAAGCAGCCGATCAAGGGGGAGCTGGCGGGTTAGGTGCCCCCCTCTTCTCCCTGCCCTCCCCCCCCTCCCGGCCCGCTTCTCGCGTCTCCCCCCAGAGATGATGCAGCAGGACGAGTCAAACTCTCCAGTCTCCCCCGCCGACGACAGCTTGAGCAACAGCGAAGAGGAACCGGACCGCCAGCAGCTGCCCAACAAGAGAGGGGGGCGCAAGCGCCGCTCCAGCCGCCGCAGCGCCGGCGGCGCCGGCGGGGCCGCGGACGAGCCCTGCAGCCCGGCCCAAGGCAAGCGGGGCAAGAAGTGCGGGGCGGGCGGGGGCGGCGGGGGCGGCGGCAGCAGCAGCGGCGGTGGCAGCCCCCAGTCCTACGAGGAGCTGCAGACCCAGCGGGTCATGGCCAACGTGCGGGAGCGGCAGCGCACGCAGTCGCTGAACGAAGCCTTCGCCGCTCTGCGGAAGATCATCCCCACGCTGCCCTCGGACAAGCTGAGCAAGATCCAGACCCTTAAGCTGGCGGCCAGGTACATCGACTTCCTCTACCAGGTCTTACAGAGCGACGAGCTGGACTCCAAGATGGCAAGCTGCAGCTATGTGGCCCACGAGCGGCTCAGCTACGCCTTCTCGGTGTGGAGGATGGAGGGCGCCTGGTCCATGTCCGCATCCCACTAGCAGGCGGCGTCCCCCACCCGCATTCCCCCGGCAGGAGCTCTAGGTAAGGCAGGGATCCCGAAACCGACGGGGACAAAGGTGTGGGGGGGTGGGGGTGGGAAATCGAGAGGCTGCCGGCTGCGCCGTGGGCCGGGCTCGCGTGGCCGTGGGGCGATAGGGTCCCCACCTCGTCCGGAGGGGCCTGGCTTGCAGGACCAGCCGGAGAGCAGGGCGGCTGGAGGTGCCTCCCCCACACCGGAGCGTCCCTCCTCCTGCGAGGTCCGAGGTGTGCCCCCGGCCCCGCGGGGCCCACGCGTGACGGGGCGCTGCCGGCGGCCGGCGGGGTGGGCTGCGGGCGGGAGGCGGCGGCGGTGCGGGTGTGCCCCAGCCAGATGGGGCCGGCCTGAGATCACTTTTTCACCAAACGCTGCCGAGCTAGCAAGGCTGCTGGGATGGTTCCTGCTGCTGCCGCTGCTGCTGCTCATATTTTGAAGTGAATTCATGTCCAACAGTTGTGCTGCCTGATGAGTGTTTCCTATCGCCACAGCAGTCCCTTCCCTCGGCTCTGACACCGCAGGCTGCCGGGCTGGGGTGTCACACGGTCACAGCACCGCCGCACGGCGGGTTCTTCCCTCTTCATTCCTGCCCGATACGTGTGTTTCCAGAGACAGGGAGGTGTAGGTAGATGTGTGTGTATCTTTCATTTCAGTAACGAGTTTTCCGCCCTCTCTGGGTTTTTGCAGATGACTGTGTTGCCACAGAAGGAGAAAATGGACAATCTAGAGACTCTGAAGTCGGATACGATTTTTTTTTGATCTTGTCTAACAAAAAAATGTACCAAGCTTTTCTTGGAAATTAGAAGAGCATATACAAATTCAAAGCAGGGCGTGGGGAGCACTTAAGGAAAGAGAAAGAGACAAGGGCTTTGGACAGTGACTACCCTTTGGGCGTCTGTACACTACACACATCTCTGCATTCTGATAGAAGTCTGAATCGTTCGATTTTTATTTTTTTTTTTTTTGACGACGAATGTTGGAATTGAACATTTTTTTTTTTATTTTTTAATTTTCCCTTTCTTTTTTTGCATGCATTCCCAAGAGATCGTGCCTATGAGCCACTGATGAAAGGAAATACATTATTGTGAACTTTCTTCATTCTTGAATGAAATCAACCAGCCAACCAAAAATATTCCTGTAGAGATGAAAACTTTTTTTTTTTTTTTTTTTTTTAGGGGGGAATAAACTGGGCTCAAACTGTTATATACCCGGTTCCTAACTTTTTTATTATTATTATTTTTCCTCTGAGAAAAAAAAATAAACATTTTATTTATTTATTGATGACCCATGTTAAAATGCAAATAGATCCGGTGTCTAAATGCATTCTTATTTTTATGATTGTTTTGTAAATATCATTGTATATTATTTTTCTGCAATAAATAAATATGATTGAAATTTTAATAACCTTAAAGTTTGGTCTATCTGAGAAATCAAGTTTGGAACTGGAGGTGCATATCTGCATGTTGAGCTGTAAAGACACCCGAGAGATAGGGCACTAGTATAAACAAATCAGGCAAAAAAAGCAAATAAACTAGCTACTGACAGTCACAGGTACGTTATTTATAGAGACAGCTTTATTATTCTGCACTGAAGCTCACTGCACCTGAAGAGGAAAGTATTGTCTCTTCTCTCTTTCTCTCACTTTTCCCCTTCAGTCTTAACGCCAAGCGTGGAGAAGTTGTGTGAGGAGCGTAGTTTTAACTGCAGAGCTCTGATGCTGCAGCTGTGTTTTGCCCCCTGATGTGAGGCAGGAATAGGTCCCATTCCCCAGCTCCTGGTGCAGGTATTTTTGCTGATATCCCTGAGGAAGAGACAGCGGTTTTAGACAGAAATTTGTCCATTCACAGGCAAAGCAAGAGAAAGTGAGAGTGAAATAGGGAAGTGTCTAAGCAAGCGGGGTTTTCCGGTGGAAGTGATGTTTGACTGCTCTGCTCTCTAGGGTTTTATATGGCGATCACATTTTCATTGTGCATAGCACGGAAGGATTTGGTAACCTGTCCTTCTCCTTTTCTATATGTAGAGTGCATGTTGCCCCTCTTTCTTCTCACCATACCTTCCGTGTGGTCCCAGTATGCAGCGAGACCGTAGAGGCAAGAATCTCCAAATCTGAGGGCTGGGAAAGAAGGTGAAAGGAAAGTCGTCAAAAAAATCCCGCAAAACCCCCAAAAAACCCAAACAACAAAATAATCCAAAACAAGACTCAACCCTTATAACCGGACAGCTGATTCCACCTCTGCTGTCGCTTACTCATTTTCCAGCCCTTGGCTGCCTGGCAGTGTGGGGGTAGTGGCACCTCCTGCCCCTCCGTGGCCGCAAAGGATGCACGGGTGCGCAGGGGCGACTGCCACCCTGAGAGCTGAGCAGTGTCCTCCGCGGAGACAGGGACCCTGCTGCAGGGGTCTGGCCGGTATCTAGGATAAATAGGATGGGGTGTTTTTTTCAAAATAGAGCCTGTTTGCATAGCCCACATAGAGCTGATTTTATTGCTTCACTGGTTTTGTTTCCGTATCTGCACATTGGCGTCTGTTGCCGACATAACAGTATTATGAATTTAATATTGCGCATATTTTAGGCCAGTGCACAATGTTTACAGTAAAGAGCCTGCAGCGCTCGTTTGCTGTGCCGGCTTAGCAAGGACTTGAAAATTACATGGGGGCCCCGGTGGTCGAAGCCCTCCGTGATGGAGAGGAGGGGAAGCTGCTGTGAACTCTCGGGGGGCCGCTGCCTTCCCCTGGCACGCTGGCACAAGCAGGTCCCCGCTCAGCGACTCCAAACACCCGCTCCGATGCGCCCGGCTGCCGAGGAGGAGGTAATATCTCGGCTGCAGCGAAAGTGAGAGGCATGGGGACCCAGTGCGGCTTTGGCAGTGGGCCTGGAGGGATTTGAGGGGTTGTGGGAGGTTTTGGTTGTTCCTTTTCGGGGAGAAATAACACCGGGGAAGGAGGGGGGGAAACTCCTCACGTTTGGGAAGAAAACACGTTCCAGGGAAAACAACAACAAAACAAAACAAAAACAAAACAAAACAACAAAACAACAAAACAATCTAGATGAGCTGCTCGTCTGAGGGGAAGGCCCGTTTTGTGGAAGGGGATTCCTTCCAAATATGAATGAGGAATCAAGTGCACTTTAAAAACCAAGAACCAAGTCGTGTTCACCCTTAAAAATCCAGAGAAACCTCGCTTGATGGGCTCAAACCTAGCTGACTCTGTGGCAACCAGCAAGAGGCCTCTGGCCAGCCGGTGCGAAACGTTTAAGGCAAGCCGAACGCTCGAGTGAGAAAAATCCCCAATTCCTGTCCGTGGGGCTCACGCCAATGGCAGGTCTCCCCGACTCACCCCTGGGTCTCTTCGGCCGAGACCTTGCCGGCGCCGCAGCACTCCTGGGCACCTGACACGGCTGGTGCGCTTTCCCGGCTGCCAACTGCTACCTTTGCTTCATTAAAAAAAATATATATATATATATATATGTATATATGTATAAAAAGGAGATAAACCTTTTTTAAAAATACAAGCGTACCCTTTCCTGCATTGGAAGTGGGGACTGCAGAGGCCTGGTGCTCCTAGGGCTAAAGCCAAAAGCGATTAAGTCAGCGTCAGGCTTACTGAAGGAAAAAAGAAATAATATCTATATTAATTTGCCTTCTGGGAATTTTAAACACTCTCGCAATCGGAAAATTAACTCTGCCTTTGGAAATCCTGATTGATTTCGCTTCTTTCTCCGAGACATCAGTCTGCCCCGTTTATTCGCAGAATGAGAAGCGGTGCGGGGCCCACGCAGCCGCTCCGTCGCACCGCCACGGCCCTGGCGGAGCTGGCGGGGCGCGGAGCGGCGGTGCCGGCGCTGCGCCTCCTGCGGGGCGGCGGGCGGGGGGCGCCGGCCCCGGGCCCTCGCACATTCCTGGGTTTGGCAGGGGCCGCCCCGCTGCTTTCTCCAAGCCGGTATCGGATTCCTCCCCGGCGTATGATTTCACTTGAAGTCCTGCCCAGGAGCCCTTCAAAGTGCGTGCTTGTCCCGCTCCCATGATGTCAGGCGGTTTTCCCTGCATCTGTAATTTAAAGAAAAACAAACAAACTGGCGGTGGGGATGTAAGGGCAAACGGAGGTAGAGGAGGGGGCAAAAAAGTCATGGAAAAGCGCGGGGGGAGAAGGGCTCACCTGCGGCGCCGGCAGCTCGGGCACCTGCCGTCCGGGCGGACGCGCCGGGAGCTCGGCGTCTCCGGGAGCGACTCCCCGGGAATGGAATCAACGGATGGGGCGGGTGCTCCTCCAGCAGCACTCGGTGGCTGCGTCCGCCCGGTTCGCAGGGCTGTCCTTCACCTGCCCCGCTCCGACAGGCCAGCGGCCCCGCCGGGAGAGTGGGAGCGCTCCCGCCATAAATTAGCATCTTTGGGGAGAGGGTGGTGGTGGTGGTGACGGCAAGTCCAGTTCACCCCGCAGAGGGATCCGGGAGGCTAAAGCGAAAAAAAAGAGGCGCACACATCCCCGTCCCACCAGGACTTGTTTTATTTGCTGCACACATAACCTGCCCGCAGTAAACATGGCACAGGATGTATTTTACATTAACTTCTGCACCAGCTTCTTTCGACTTCAGTCCACTTAATGTTCTTGGCAAATCAAAGCACGTGTCCTTTGAAGAAGGTGTGTAATTGGAGTTTAAGGCATGTATGGAATTCCCAGATGTCTATAAAGTAAGAAGGAGCATTTGGCAGGTCACTTGAAGGTGGAGCAGGTTAAAATCACTTGTATAAAAGTCCCCCTCTTCTTTTTTAAAAGCAAACAAACCGGCCATTTAGAAGGACAGAGTGATTGAGATTGCGGTAGGCTTAGAGGGGCGTCACAGAGCAAGAACAATAAAGTTCCGGAAACATAATGATGATGGTAACACCCGCCTAAAAATCCGAAATAAAACGTAAAACAAAACTAAAATATTCGGATGGGGGAATAGCTCCGCTGTCTCAGTAATTCCCTGTCTCCTCCGCCGGTTCGGAAACACACTCCTCTTATTTAGGTAGTAGGCTTGCTTGGATAGCCGACACTTTCTCACTCTTTTCGTAAAGAGATGACATTAAATTTACAGAAACGTCACAAAAATTCCCTTTTTCACTGTATGGACACATACAGGCAAAAGAGGACGCGTTTCACTCCAAAATAATCCAGATGAACCACGCTCAGATCGAAAAGCTACAGTGATAACACTCGCAATTAATAATAGCACAAATAATAACGGAACAGGTTTGTGACAATTAGATGCTGATAATTTGGTTTGGGGAGCTTTATCAGTGCTTGTGCAAAATATTAGCCCGAACAGGACTGCGAGTTCGCTTGGAGGGGGCCCGCAAACCCTGTTTGCTGGGGTGCAGAAATCCCGCCGCACGATATTGCGGCGGGAAGGGGACTCACTCTGTCTTCCTAATGTAAGGAAAACTGGAGGTGGGAGGGGGCGAGAGGGGGAAGGATGCTCTTGGGAAGGGTCGGGGTCGCCCCCGCATGTTTAGGATTGCTTTGTTCTGTTCGGGACGAGGCAGAGTCATTAAACAAGCAGTCAAGAAAGGAGCAACACACACGGCTGCAGCCGTGGGGGAAAGGAGAGCTTCAGAGGGGAAGGGATTTTGACATGTGAAAAGTTAAGCAGGTACCTGAAGGAGGTTTATTTTGACCAGATGTTAGAGCTTTTATGAAAATGTCACGTGAAGCGAACAGATGTACAACTTGCAAATGGAGCCCCGCCTTGTAAACACTGAGAAGAGAAAGGCTCACAGAAATTCAGACTTAAATCATTCTTGCCTTTTTCTGTATATTTGCACATAGACACAGATTATGTAGGTTCTACTTGTATTGATTTTTATTTGTTTGTTTGTGGAAAAAAAAAAAAAAAGCAGCCGTTCCATCCAAACTTACTATACTCTTCCAGTTTTCCTAGTCAGTTATTTTTCCCCTTTCCTTTTCCCCCTTTTCCCCTTTCCCCCTTCTTCCTTTTCCTTCTTTCCTTCTTTCCTTCTTTCCTTCCTTCCTTCCTTCCTTCCTTCCTTCCTTCCTTCCTTCCTTCCTTCCTTCCTTCCTTCCTTCCT
>JAWWTY010000077.1:30001380-30012767 GCA_035222235.1 Margarornis squamiger | reverse complement strand
GGAAGGGAAGGGAAGGGAAGGGAAGGGAAGGGAAGGGAAGGGAAGGGAACTTTCAAACATTTTTCCTGAATACAAAATTAGCAGTGTCTGGTATATGGTGGTCAGCATTTACTTGAAACTTCCCCAATAATACTTATTGTCCATGTGTAATGTTAGTGAGAAGGAGAAAATAGACCCCTCTGCTTGCAACCACATTATTTCAATTTACAAGTGCATCTGCTTCCTGTGGATGATAAATGGATCAAACCCATTTTATCTATCTATTTATTTATTTATTTATTTATTTATCTATTTATTTAGTGCAGAACTGATCCTGTTTCTTTGAACCCTAAATAGAACCCCTACAGAAAAATCGATATATGTAAGACTGGCAGTTTGACAATCTGTTCATTTAGTAAAAGGCAACCTTGCTCCTCTCTCCTCTGTTGGCCAACCATACCAAAAAATTCAAATTGCCTTTATCCTGACGCATACATATTTTACATGGAATGAAAAGAAACTTCCACAGACTTCAAACCTATCAAATGTTTAGCATCTGAAGGATATTCATCCTTAGGAGCCAGGCCAAAAAGTCAATAAAAATTTAATTGTTACTGCAACATATGGGAGCACTTATAACACCAAAAATGTGATACTGTGTATTGGGATTGGGAAGAAACTCAACAACATACTTTCATATTTGCTGGTCAAGACAGTGTCCACACCAAGAGGCAACCCTGAAACTGTAACTAATCCTGACAGTTTCTGAAATTCGCATACAATAGGTCAGTGATCAAGGAAGTGATTACTTGCACCCCACTCAATTATAGAGCAGTGTTGAACATCTATATGCAGGGAAAAACCTGTGTTTACCTTTTTTTTTTTCTTTTTTTTTTTTAATGGCAAACAGGAGGAAGAATATTTGTATTGATGAGTTTCTTCCTGTCTGAAACTAATTATCTCCCCTTGCATATGTGAGTATGGGATGACAGAAGAAAATCGAAAATATTTTTCTGAAGAAGCAGAGGGGAAATCCTCAGCTTTAAAGACATCTTCAATATATCAATCATTAACAATGTCAGGCTTCAATATATCAATCATTAGCAATGTCAGGCAGAGGAATGCTCCTTATGGGGCCTTATCTAGCAGGATCAACTCTATAGGAGTCCTTCAATTCAATTCTGGGGGCAATGCCCTAGGCTACCACTGTGTTATTTTAGCATATCCCAAACTAGATTTTAGATAAAGGGAAATTGAATCCAACAGAGGTAGGGGACTGAAATACAACAGCCTGAGAAGTCCTTTCTCTTATTGTCATACATTATTCTTTTAGTAAGATTTGACTTCAATGTAGATCTAAGCAGCAACAGTTATAAACATGAGAGCCAGTTTCTGGTGATATATATCAGAATCTACCGAAATGAAATTACACATCCATGCCATTGCTTTCATTATTTTAATTAGTTTAATTAATAACTATAAGGTACCTAAACCAATATACATTTAAATTATACCCTATTTGTCTATCTAACCCAAACACACTTGTATATTCAAATACTCAACTTTTGTTCATTTCCCTTCTTGATCTCACCAACTCTTTGGTCACCAGTCTGTTTAGAATGACTTATTCCTGCCTTTATACATGAAGCAAATCTCTTCGTCTGCTTTCCCTTTTTCTTTAATCTTAATGTGGAACAACTCATGAAGCAAAGTTCTAAAAAAAACCCAATTGTGGAGCACAGTTAAATTTAGGTCAAATGAGGGTAAAAAAGATGGAGGTATTTTTTGTGTGATTTTTTGTTTGTTTGTTTAGGTTTTGTTTGTTTGTTTGTTGGGGCTTGTTGTTGTTGTTCAAATACACCACCTTCCTATAGTATTCACAGGTCTTGAATAGCAGGTGTTTGAACAGTGATGCCTATCTGGAAAGGACATTGGCTACTACAGGGTTACTAATTGGTTATCAGCTCACTATTCCACAGATACTTATGCAGCTGGAAGCAAGGCAGATAGAAGATTTTGGCTTTATAGGGGCTTGGCTAGTCTCTTAGGCTAAAAAAATTAACTTCTTTTGTTTTCCTCCCTCATCCCAACCCATACACTCTTAACCCCTTCCTTTCCTCCACTCCACATTTACTTGATGGCAGAATGCAACATAAAGGATTTATTTGTATTAATTGTTGACCTTTTACCTTATTCATGCACATTGTTGAGTAATGCAGACATTCCAGATGAATGCCGGTATATGTCCTGTATATAAGGTTATGTATATTTTATGCCCTTTAATGGCATAAAAAAAAGAGAGAAAATATCTGCCAGGTGAAAAAAAACCACAAAAAACAAAAAACAAAAAACAAAAACAAAAACAAAACAAAAAAAAAACCACCAAAAAAACCAAAAAAAAAACCACACACCAAAAGGCTTTTTCAAAGTTGTGCCTTGCACTTTCTGCAGAATACAAGTTCTTAAAGATTAATAATACTTGCCCACTTTATAGGACTGTGGGAGGATCCTTTTACTCACATTGAGTAGCATGTCACTCTATAAATTGTCCCACCAAAGCAAATGGAGCCATTACTGAAGTAAGGAGTTACTCACTGTGAGTTGGGATCCCAGAACTACAAGTGGTAATTCTTGTTTAAAAAAGAGAGGCATTAATATCTGCAAGAGTGGTATGTTTTTGACAAGGAAGAATGGAATTTCAGTGTCACAGAGGAAAAGGGATTCACAAAGCAGAATGTGATTTGTCAAGTCAATTTTGTACCACATGCTTGGCAGTAATAATATTCTTCAGTCATAGCATGAAGTGAATAATTTTTGCAAATCGTAATGTATCAAAGGAGACTGTGACCTTTTTAACTTTTTTCCAGCAAACGAAGAATAGGGCCAGCCAGTTAACAACCCTGGGCCTGATTGTCCATGAAGTAAATTTTAAATTAACTGTTAATTTTTAATCAATTTCACAATTTCTCTTGGGAAATCTTCAAAAATTCAGTGAAATAACATCTAAGTAACTTTCTACCCTGGACATTTTGCAACCTCATCAAATATAGTGTTTGCCTTTTCCAATGCAGACTATAGATTTCACAGCTGTATTAACAGAAGAATTTCCCTCTCAAAAGCTGTAGCCATATGGGCTGATGTTTATTTGAGACTTTAGCCACTGCTAGGATCAAGCATAGCTGTTTTGTGAAGAGAAAAATCACAATCTCAAAGCGATGTACAGCTTTCTTTACTTCTAATACACAGCACTTCTTTATTTCATTCAGCTTCAAATGAGTGCATGGAAGAACAATGTAAACAATCTCTTTCTCCATTCTTACCACTCCTTTAATTTATGATAATGTTTCTGGACTGAGGAACTTATACAGTTGCTACTGAAGATGTCATTGAACTAGTGGCCTTCATTTCCATATTAATCCAGAAACTACATTGAAAATATTACGAGAAAGACAAGCAAATTAATTTCCACTCCGTAGTTTGTCATCAGTGAACTTGCTGAAGAGGCACACTACGTCTTCCTCCAAGTCATTGTAAATTCAGCAATACTGGGCACATTATTGATCCTGGGAGGACACCACTAATGACAGGCCTCCAACTAGACCCTGTGTCACTGATTATGACCCTCCGTGATCTGCCGTTTAGTCAGTTCTCAATCCACCTCATTGTCCCTTCATCCTGTCCACAGTCCCTATGAGGATATTTTGAGAGACAGTGTCCAAAACCTTGCTGAAGTTGAGGCAGATAGTATCCACTGCTCTCTCCATATTCATCCAGGTCATTATTTCATTGTAGAAGGCAATCAAGTTGGACAAGCATGATTTACCTCGACATATCTGACTCTCAGTACTGTTAAAAGCTCTTGAAAAGATCTTGTTTTCTCAACACTTCATCTTTTTACCCAAATGTGCACAAGTAAGGAAGCAGAAACATTGCTATTGCCAGCAAAATAAGCTCTTCCCTAGGGCTAAGTGAACCAATGATAGTTTCTTTTCATTGCACAAGCCTGACTTAGAGACATGGGTAGGAGGCTTGCCAAGGCCACCTGCCCCAAGTCAGCTAGCCAAGCCTTGGGGACCTGCAGAGTAATGACCCAGTGGGTTTGTGTGAGGTGCACAGTAGGCATGAAAGAGGCACACCACTGCTGTAGAAGGGATACCACAGGTCCAGTAGTCCTAATGTCTGTGTGGTCATCTGTCCCACAAGAATTGTAACTGGTGCTGTCAAGCTTTGTAGTTAAAAGAGTTACTGGAGGACAGTGGCCTGGGATAATAAAAGCTAGCTATTGTCCAGCCACACAGATTGTTATTTCTTAAGCCTTATGAATTTTATCTGAAAATATCAGTCACATCTTCACAGTTTCTCTCCATTCAACTGTAGCAACAATTCTACTTCAATTTCAGGCACCAGCTCACTTGTCTTTCCCCTCCATGGGAAAGGCTAAGTAAGAATAAACATTCATTAGTGGAAACAGACTATTTTTTGATGAAATATTTTCTTCATTGCTTGCCAGTTTGGGACCTCTTCTCACAAGCTGGCATACATTTATTATTCAGCAGCTAATATTTATGGGATGGATATAAGGGAGTGGGGAGGTTGTTTCAAAGTGTTTGCTAATGCAGCAGACAAAAAGCTTTTGTACTGATCTGCAGAGATGGTGGACACAGGTTCTGTTTATTTGCTACTATGCTTTGTAAAGGTATTAATCATCTGCCTTGTACTGAACTTTCTTTTTCTGCCCATAACATCAAAAGGAAGGTTTAAAGCTCTATAACCTTTTCTCAAGAACCCTGCTCTTGAGTATTTCTGTTTCTTGTTTTGCTTTGTGGTCACTAACCACAGGAGAAATTTGTCTTTTTTACATATGCTGGAAATAATTTACTGACTTTGGAAATATTAAACCACAAGAAACCCCCTACATTAAACTAACATTAAGGGTCTGCCTAAAACCCACAAAAAGCCAGGAAATTGGGAGTTAAAGCTACAACTCTGATCTGATACTCCAACATTAATTTATCTCATAGGGTATAGGTGTCTCCAGTGAGGGCAATGGGAGACAAATCTTGGTTGCCTGGGTGCTCATGGATATTGTCTTTGTCTTTTCTCACCAGCTGAACACCATATCACTCAACAGGAAGTACTTGACCAGGCACATCTTTAGGCGTATTCTTAGACTTCTGACAGGACAGGTGATTATTGTTAAGAAAGAGGGAAAAAGTTCAAGGTTCCATTTCACTTGAGAACTTTTCAGCTTCACAAAGGATTTTTGTCACTGCAGCCTAACTTGCCTTCTGGAGTTCGCTGACACAGGAAGTTGTGGAAGCAGAAAGTATCAATAGGTTCAAAAGAATTAAACAAAATCATGGATAATATATTGGTAGAGAAACTTACTGAGTGGTCTGCATCTAAGATCACTAATAACAGCTGTGTATGCTGAAGATGTACAAGGCATATGTGTGCCAGACTCACAGTTCTGTTGTCTCTGACATCAAAAGAGGGCTAGATAGACCACTGCTCTGACTTAAAAGGGCGTTATTCACGTTTCTACTATTTAACTGTCCCAAACAGTAACAATAGTTTCATCTTTAATTCTTACTTATTCTTCTAATTTCTCTTATGAAAGACTTTTTCTTTTTGATACTTCAAACCTCAGTCAAAATTATTGAGTAAGAGCTGTCATAGCATTGATCTGCCTCAGGAGCTGTGCCACAAAGAGAAGAGTAAATAGGCTGTACTCCTCTCATTCTGCTGAAGAAACACTACCCTGCTCAATCTACTTTATTTTTAGAGCTACAAACAGCACAGTCCTGTCCTGCTACATATGCCAGCTTTTCTTCCCTACCAGCAGGGAGCAGGGGGGGGCAGCAACAAAGTGGTGCTTTGCATCTTCTCTTTCTTTGCCAGTCAGCCAGAAGAAAACAACCAGTTTGGGAACAACCATGGAGTACTTGAGACAGCTGTTTCAGTGAAAAAGCTTGTTTGGACATGATAATAAGATAATGGTGTTCATATTCCTTTTTTCAAGATTAAAACTACCAGTTCAGATGAACAGGGCAGGGTCATCTAAAGACGATGAGATGGTTTGGGTAGTCTTGAACAGTACTGAACTAATCCATCTTTCCTTTTTCTGTAATGCCAACTGCAAGTAAAGTGTCAACTAAATAGAACAGCTCTTTTAAGAAATATGGATACAGGAAACAAAATGTCACTGCAAACCGAGACTCATTGTCTTCTTTATTAGTATCAACAAAAGCTGTTAAATGACATATGTATCTATCTAGGCCTATAATTCCTTTTTTCAGGGGCAAAACTTATGCTATGAATGCAGTCTAGACCAGTAGAATATTATAACTCTAATATCCTACCTGTGGCTTTGTTTGCAGTGACAGATGATTCTCTTACAGAAGTAAGAAGTGTGGGAGAATTAGTAGAGAGCTGACAATTACTAACAAACTCTACAGTATTTTACAGTATTTATCTTCTGTAGTGTATTTGTCATTATTCTTGAACTGCTTATCTGTGACTATCATGTTGCATGAAGTTTTTCACCATAATAGTTTAAATTTGCCAGGGGTTGGACAATAATTCCTAGGCTTGTGTCTGCAGACTGCAAACCTTCATGGAAGTCATGAGGTCTGAGGGGTTTTAGTTGTTGAGAGAGATGAGATTGGTGCATGGAATGTATACAGACTCGAAGAACTTTTAATATGTTGTGTTATCAATGGCATTACCTCTGTGCTCTCTCAGACTAGGAGACTGCTCATTATTAGGCTAGAGGTATTCACATTATTAATTTAAGTTTTATACATTTTCCCACAGACTGATAATGAAAAGTATGGTCACACTGGTGCTTTCATTTTTCCTCTTGGCATTGTCTTCTGCTGGTTCTTTTTTAAGGCTTTCAAGAGGCAATATTCCTAAATACTGTGCATGGAAATGATAAACTGCTTGTTGTGACTTTACTTTGAACAAGTTCTCCTGCAGAGTATCATATTTAAGTAAATTGCCATCAAGTACAGAGAGAAACACAATCATTCACATTCAAACAGAGCCTTTTGATCATATTTTGCAGTGTAATCAAGAATCACATGAGATTCAAGTAAGCACCAACCTCAGTCAATACTAACTAGGTAAGAGAGAAAGGACAATTAATTGTGGATGTCAACTAATTGTTTGGTGCATTAACGTAGAGAAACTTGCATTAGTTATTTGTAATAACTGTATATAATTGTAAAAGAAGCACATGTTCAAAGTGGTCTGAAAATGTGTGGTTACTCACAGCTGGAAGATTATTAATACTGTTTCATGTGGGTACACACACAGTCATGCTCCCCCCTTTTTTCTCAGATCAGAAAAAGTTTTAGAGCTTTTTATCCACAGGGTACCTTATGGTCACCAATTGGCCATTGTTAATTGATGGGTTAATTGGGGAACTGTAGAGACTCTGTTGAACTGCAGCCAATAATTTAGCAGATAGATTTATGCAGAACAACAGATGTGGAGGTGGAATCTCTGAAGCAATGCATAGAATTGGCAGAGAACTGTGTCCCTATTTAAATTACAAGTGGAACAGAAATATGTCAAAGAGGTGAGAACTGATACTGTCTGAAAATATGCCTTCGTTGAAAAAAATTGAAATCTTTGTGTTGGAAAATAAATGTTTCTCAGAGAAAATGTACACACTGAATCCATATAGACATAGGTGCAGCCTTCAGCCATAACCTTGGGCACTCTTAGTTCCACTCATTTCCAAATACCTTCACATACTCCTCCATGAAGTCCCTTCTTGAAGCGCTTTGTCTTAACTTTCCTGGAACGTAATTCTCTCCTTTGAAACCCACTCACCAACTTGCCTTTTTCAAGTAGGATTACTGGAAATTGGCCACCTAATGTTGTTTTTGTTAAAGTGTATTTGGAAATAACAGTTGTGTCCGATGCTTAAAGTAAATTATTTGAGACTATGTGGCTCTATTTTACTTGCTTTGTACCTGAAATTTCCAGTTGTGTTATGAATGAAATCCTAAACTAATGAGAGTCATTAGTATGACTCCCATCAACTCCCACTGCTCTTAAGATTTGGACAATTTGGAAAATATTATTACTGGACCCTATTCTCCCATATTTCCTTACTTTGGACAGCATTTGTGCAAGTCTGGAAACATGTGCTTTGAGCTCCATCCTTCAGGGGATTGGAAAGCAGCTTCTAGCATCCTAAAACCTATCTGAAAAAGAACATAAATGAGGGATGTCTTTCAGTATTCTTCTTTCTACTGAACAGTGAATAAGTTTGTAGAGGAAACTACCCATCTAACAAACCCATGATGAAGTGTATAATTCCCTGATATCTGTTGGAACAGCAGGTTGCTATGATTTAGTTACCTGAAGAGACACATATCCACCATTGCTGTCCTCTGTAGTTTTTTGATGGTTGGTGTGCTTGTTCTGTTTAAAACTCCTTACAGTGGAAATTGCCTACAGGCACAAGTAATCATGGCCTGAAAACACCACAAACCTCATTTGTCACTTCCTCCTGTTGTTGAGAGAAGGAGAAGTTGAGGTGGAGTGAATTGTCCCTGCTAGCATGGCTCTTGTTTTCCATCCATAAACGAGATTGACAACACTGAGTCTCTGCATAAAGGGGACAACTTCTTAAAAGGGGTTCCAGGACTTCCACCTAGCAATGCTTAATTAGCTCTGGCTGTGGGGATAGAAATGGCTCTGCTTATATAATATATATAACAATTAACATATAATATATAATATAATATATAATGTATAAAATACCTAGAATATATTATACATTTTTAATAGATGTATATTTTATATATATATATATACACACGCACTATATACATAAAATCATTTTTTAAGATTTACCATTTAGGAATGAGAAGTGTGATGTAGGTTTTCCAGTTTTCTATTAGTTTAAATCCCTGAGTTCTTCTTGGATTTTCTTTATTATGTTTGATACAGTCATTTTTTTGGTAAGGAAAGGAACGAATGGGACTATATTCAGGTTGTAATCAGACAAGCAATTCTAGTCACAGCTGAGCTCAATCACAGACTACCTCTTCATGTTAATTTTTGCCCATTTCCCTTAGTCCTTATGCTACTGTCCCTTAGTTATTTGTTCTCTCATTGTGCTTGGAGAAGGCAAAAAAATGACTGGGGTTAAAAAAATTATTGCATCAAAAGTGACCAAGTTAATCAATATTTTTTTACAACTACATCAGAAAGACTATATACACAGTTGTGCAATTTGATTTTAGGAAGCAATAACCTCTGGGGAAGGGGAGGAAGAGAAGCCATGTGTAGGGTCAGGAACAGGTTTAGTAGCACACTAGACTACAGCTTCATTTCCAGCTTCTGCTTTATAGAAGGCACATCACATCTAACACTGGCGCTGGTTATATTTCCATTGACACCAGTGGCAGGAGGAGCTGATCTCCAAAGCTGACTTCTTAAAAGCCAGGCAAATCATCTGCTTTCTTGGAAATAGATCTAAATGTGAATTTATCTAAGATTTTAAGACTGATCAGTGATGAGGACTTGTGAATGAACAGAATAGCATGTTTCACTCCAGAACTGAAGAGTATATATGTGTGTATACATGTACATATATGCAGCATAAAGAAAATGGCACATAATTGTGCTTCCCGTTGGGGGTGCAGAAGGAGAAAAAGCTCTTGATTGTTCTGTTACCTTACTTTTTGGCAATTTTAAATGTTGCCGCCCCTGATGTGTGCTTGGCTCCTATTTTTCCTTTTACCCTTACATTTGATTTTGAGATTGAATAGGTTCGAAATATTTTTTTCCACCTTTCCTTGATTGTACTAAAAAAATTTTTGCCAATCTTTAGCTGAACATTTTCTTCCTTCTTTCTAAGAACAAAAATATTTTCTTTTTAGGAGCACTTATTTTATTTTTTTTTTAATTTGAACCCTATTCCTCTTTCTGTTGTGAAGAAAAATTTTATTTTTTTTTCTTCTGAAGTGAATGTCAGCTAAAACAGGTCAGTTATTAATAGTTCACCTATCCTGCTCCTCTTGTTGGTGAGATCCCAAATCCTTGGTGGTATTACTGTCTGTTTTTTCCACATGTGGGAACAGAATCAGAAAAGTTATTAGGCATCAAAGGAAATAGCTAGCAAGATCTATGAAACATCTGATTACCTCTAGCGCACTCAAAGTATGTCGTCTGCAGGTAAGAACAGTGACCTAGCCTTAAATAGTTGTGGCAGAGGAAGAAACCAAACACATCTGAGTGCAGTGCTGGAGACACTCTCTGTCTGAAGAAAAGTTGGTGCAAATTTTAGCTCACTTTGCAAAAGGCAGTTTGGATTCAGTCTCTTGCATGCAGATGCTCCTCCAGGTACACAGCAGACATCCTTTGCAATAGTGGACAGTCTG
This sequence comes from Margarornis squamiger, assembly GCA_035222235.1. Taxonomy (NCBI): domain Eukaryota; kingdom Metazoa; phylum Chordata; class Aves; order Passeriformes; family Furnariidae; genus Margarornis; species Margarornis squamiger. Next base: position 30,002,382 of record JAWWTY010000077.1, on the reverse strand, counting down.
TGACACCCCTGTTGAAGGGGGAAAAAATCTCTCAGTAAGATAGAACCAGGGCAGAGGACAGGGTGTATTTTAAAGTAGTTGGATGAGCTAATGAAAATACTAGAAAAATCTGTTACCTCTCTTTCTCCAGCCTGCCTGAGAAATAGTTCAACATCTGAGATGCAAAGTATGACTCCTGTGATTCTCAGAACTCAATTTTTCAAGTCTCCCAAGTCCAGTGATGTTTTCCCACAGGGTAACACTAGCTAGGGTAAAGCCTTGCATTTGCTGCACAGCCAGAACTTAGAAGGCTGGATATACACAAAAGAAACTTCAAGAAATGAATGAACTTTCCTGACTTTACTTGCTTTTCCTTGGTTTGGTTTCATTTAGTTTTAGGAATGTTTTCATGAAGCATTGTATTTGCATTGCTATGGCTTAAATGCTGCCATATTTTGAACATTAACCCTATTAAGAACCTTTGTAAACACGTTTGATATCAAAGAAACCTGCACAAATACACTTAATTTAGAATATATAGAAGAATCACCTTAAAAAAAAAACCAAACAGATTACACAGATACAGTATTCAAACACTAGTGGATGTTTGAATTCCTTGGCACTAGTATCAATACTTTAGAGTTTCTATCATGCACTGAGGATGGTCTTCCTCAATTCCTCAAGTAGGTGGAATATGTTATAACCTAGCTCTGGTGACTGGTTAAGGACCATGAATAGTTTTTCCCTGCAACACCTTTCCCTCTGCAGTCTAAGTTCTAGCTTCAGAGGCAGATGGAGGCACAGCAAGAATGACTAAAACCCTCTGCAGGTATAAGAGGCTACCTGAGATGTAAGAAACAAACAAAGCTTTGATGAGCAGGGTGCCAGAACTTACATGAGATGGAGTACATAGAGCATGCTAAGTAGTCACTGGAATAGGAGGTCTCTCCTTCCCTTCCCTTCCCTTCCCTTCCCTTCCCTTCCCTTCCCTTCCCTTCCCTTCCCTTCCCTTCCCTTCCCTTC
>JAWWTY010000077.1:29767934-29999256 GCA_035222235.1 Margarornis squamiger | reverse complement strand
TGCCTTCCCTTCCCTTCCCTTCCCTTCCCTGCCCTTCCCTTCCCTTCCCTTCCCTTCCCTTCCCTTCCCTTCCCCTCTCCTCTTCTCCCTTCCCCTCTCCTCTTCTCCCTTCCCCTCTCCTCTTCTCCCTTCCCCTCCCCTCCCCTTCCCACCCCACCCTGCCCTGCCCAGATGAAACTGAGAAAAGCTTTTTCAGTATTATTTTCAGCTAAAGTGGTGACATAAAACGTAATGAATGCAATAAACAGGAAGAGAGGAAAATGCAAGGTTACACAGCAAGGCAGATTTACATTTTCCTCAGCACTTCGCCAGCTAACAAATGTAAATCTCTGACTCTAGGCTCTACTTTTCTTGGAGATAGCTGCAGCAATCTCACTCAGGTGTCTGGCTAAATTTGGAGGTTACAACAACCTTCCTTTCCCCCTTGACACTAGAGATACTAGAATCATTCTGGAGACTCACTTTAAGCAAAGGAATCCCTCAAATGAAACAGGTGTTGAAGATAAATCATTTTACTTGACAGCTTATTTTCCTGTAGCCCTGACTGGAAAAGCTGTATTCAACTGAAAAATAATAAAATTTTACATTCTTTTTATCATAGTATTTTATTGATCAGTCTTATAGGATTATTATTTAATAAATCTTAATGTTTCCCTACCAAAAGAGGATTCTGTGGAAAAACTTTTCTGTTCATTTTTAGAAAGTGGAAATCCCAATTAAAACTCTGTTCCTTTCTTTAAAATTCTCATCTCTTCATTCTGTTGCTAATCATTCTCAAGAGCCTATCTCCTTGTTCTGCTCAGAGCTGTTGCCAGTGCTTTCATTTCCTCTCACTACTGTAAATACAAACTCAGAGTAGAAGGCTGCAATTTCCTTTAAAATTGCACTCCAGTTTTTTATCAAAAGACAGTTTTTGGCTGTAAGGCAGCCAAGCTAAGGAAGACTACAGTCTCACCCTCTGAGGGTATCAGTAATGAATACAAGAGCGCTTCTGAACAACCAAAAATCTCTCATTCCAGCACGTGAGGAGTCCAGGCACTGACTGGGAATACAGGGAAAGCCAAGATCAGCCCTGATGGAGAAGTTGGATAGGACCATCATTACTACTGCTGACCCCCCTTCAATCTCTGTATCACATAACTGATGTGAGAGAGTACAGCCTGAACCACAAAAAGTTGTCGCAAACATACAAGCTGTGTTCTGTCATAAGGAACAGTGTGATGAAGCAACCCCTAGGATCTAACACCTAAATATGAGCCAGGCATACATGTGTTTAAGAGAGTTGCAGACTTCTCACAGGATTTCTTTCCACAATCCTGCTGAAGAAGCCAATGCCTTTCTAGCTAGACAAGGGATGTGACCTTCCGTGAGATCCTACCCAAAATTGCTTTAATTTGGCCTGTGTCATGAGCCTGGCCACTGTGTTGTGCAGCAAAGCAGCAAAGGCTTTGATCCACTGCTTGCATGGGAAAGAATTTGAAGGCATTGAACTCTTTGTATAAATGAAGTTTTCTTGGACCAGCCTGAAGGTTTGCTGGGCATAGTTCCTTCCCAGGGGGTTTTCTATGATGTGAACCAGAACAGTCCCAGCTCTAGCTCTAATAATCTAGTATATTTTACTTCCCTCTGCACTTTGATTTTTAACACAATCACCTACTTAGGTCCCAAAGCTGCAGTTGTACCCTTGCTCAGTAACCCATGGAGTATTTTCAATAGACGAGGTGTCCTTGAGGAAGAGCAGACCATACTATTGCCCCATGGGGTATGCCTAATCTAGAAAAACTTTAAATACCGGCTTTGAAGCTCTTCCACTGGGTTGGCTTTGTAAGGGTGCTTAGACCACCTCACAGATACCTCAACTACTGCTACAAGTATACATGACAGTTTTGACCCATTGTCAGCTACAGCGTCCTAGGAAAAAAAGTGCTTTTCATTCAAGAAAAAACAAAAAGAAACCCCTACATAAACCAGATTTAAGTAAGCAGGATAAATATAGTGTTGAAACCATGAACTTCATGGAATTTGCATTGTGTTTTAAGGTGCCTTATATAACAAATATAACTCAACAAACAGACTTGAGACACTGTGACTGACCTTGAAATTTTAATTTTAATTTTTTAATTTAACTTTAATATTTTTAAAGATTAAAGGCCATTTTCATTTCATTTTTTTTTTTTTGAAGGGATTGAGAACCTCTGAGTATTCTTATAAAAGTACAGAAAGTATCAGAATGACTAAATTAAGGAAAATTCTGCTATAGTGAAGTGAATGTATCAGGAGGAAAGACTGTTCCAGCTTTGGAAATAAGTAAGGGTCTTTCTGATAATATATAGGGAAAAGTTTCTCCAAGGCACATTAACTTGCATCTGGAATTGAATTTTAATTGGAGAAGAAATTAAAGAATTAATCAACAATTTTTTTTTCTGTACAAATGGTAGTCCAAAAATTTGAGATGTCAATGTTTAATCTCAAAATAAGAATATTTTAGTATGTTCAGAAGGTCTGGGGGAGGCTGGAGGCAGATGGGGAAAGAAGTGGTTTTGGCTCTTAGGTTTTCACATGATTCAGATGAAAAAAACAATGTGAACCATTTCTCTGTCTAATGTAAAATGTATTTCTTTCTTTTACCACGTGGGACACATCCTAAGCTGCTCAGAAGGTGTGTGAAGGGAGTACAGATAGTGAAGAGAGGTCAGGAAAGGCATCTAAAGGGGTGAAAGCTGTCAAATGAACAAATTGCATGTGTTCTTCTCTATGCAGTAAGTGCATTGGCTAAGAAACCATGAAAAGAAAGAAAATCTTCCTGCATGCTTTGTTTCTCACATCTGGCTTCAAAGCCAGATTCAAATGTTGGCCAAAGAAAGTACATAAATTCTGGGGTCTGTTCAATGGGAGGTAGTGATCCTTTTCAGAATCATAACTTCAAAACAGAAAACCATCAGTCATGTAATGCACTCCATTTGGTGAAAAACATTCTTTCCAGCTCTATTGTAAAAAAAGACAACTAAAAGGAGAGAGTTAAGCCATGTTGTACTCACCTACATAGATGAAGCCATACAAGAAGTGGAACACACAACAGCTCCATAGCTAAAGGGTAACATATTAACCAAGATTATCTTGATTTGGGTTATTGCTTGGCTGGATTGTTCTGATAGATTTGCAAAAGTAAATTTAAAATATTGTGTTATATTTATTTTGGAAACCTATGTTGAAGAAAATTAATTTCTCTAAAAGGGGTGCATTTGGGGCACTATTGTTTTAATCATGTAAGGTTTTTCTTGGCTAAACCAATGTAACACAATAAGCATGGTCAAAAAGAACTACCACTACCTAACCTGGTTAGCACCATTGCCTCTGTATTTATTTAATTGTTATTGCTATTTTATGCTACTTTATGGACTTCTCAGTAATGCTAACAGTGAGAGAAATCACCACCCTCCTGCCAGGGTCAACAGTCATTTATGAGAACTTGGGCAGCTTCCGTGAGTTAGTGTTTGGCACACACTTAGGAATGTTGTTTCCCTGTCATTATCCTCATGTTTAGACATTTCCATTACACTTTTCTTCTAAGAAAACCCATTCTCATTGGGTATCACTTCTCTCAGAAAGTAACCTGAAAAAAAATAGTTTTAAAGAGATGTGTGAAATGCAGGTTAATCTACTGTGCTGTGAAGATGGACCCAAAAGTTAGCTACAGGGAAAGCTATGAAGAATTCACAAATTTTGCAGCCAGCTCACACATGTTCCCACATCATAAACCCTTTTGTAAATTTTGAATCTTTCGCTTCATAAAATAAATGGATTAGGGACTGGATTAAAAAATGCAATGGTGAAGTGTAAAGTCACAGGCTCTGTGCTGATGCATATTTGCTGAAAAGTCCATGGCGACCATAAGACTGCCATTCTTCACACCTGCCTGCCCCTGAATGTCCTCATATGTACTTGGTGATATGCTAAACTGCCAGGAGTGCTTGAGCAAAGATCATCTCATGGTCAAGACACATCGTGGTCATTCCTCAGCTGAAGCTTCCAGCATCTAGCTGCACATTCCACGAGTGTGGTTGGACCCTCCAGGACCAATACATACAACTATTGAAGTCTATCTTCAGGGAGGCCGAGATGTTCCCTGGAGGAAAGTCATCATTAGACTTTACATTCAGCAGAACTAAAATGCTATATACAGTTAAGAATCAGCTCCCCTATTGTTTCAGTTCCATGATGGTACATGTATTCATAGCTGTGGTATGCACAGTGCTGGAGATAGACATATATGGTGCATTATAGTACTCTATGCTCAGACAATTTGGCATTTGGATGGGTAGCTAACCTAAATACAGCCATGGTAGTTTGGCAGATAGTCATCTATCTATCTTAAAATATAATTCTGGTTTTAAAATTATTTCATTAAAGTGGCATTTTCTGACTCAACAAGCTCATATTCTGTGGGTATTTGGTGGCTGAGCTGCTTGTTTTAATGACAGGAGTTCATTTTTGTCAATCACGCTTTTGACAGTCTGTGCACTCTGAAGGAGAAATAGTTTGGTAGGAGTAGCCTTCTGGGAAGATCTCTGTAGCTCAGTAATTTCTAGGTAAATTCAAAAGTGACTGGAAACCCCTCCACATACTTCATTATCCCTGCAGGTTCAGCTTTTTAATGCAAAAACTAGAGCTGTCATTTCTTGCACGTGGATCATATGTAGGAGAAAATCCAAATCAACACAAAAAACTTTGTAATAAATTATTCACAGAAGTAGATGACTCCTGCTCTTGCTCTCTTCAATGACATATTTCGTTTGATAAATTGCTTCTCAGCAGGAATGATCAGTCTGGCCTCTGGCTAAAACACCTACAGTGTTGCATTATGCTCTGCTCTTAACACCATGAACAATATTTTAAACAATGTTCAAAGAAGTGGAGAATGTTGCTCCATAACTCATAGATGTTCTTGCCAAAAGTGACAGTGGTAAGTAAATTCTGAGTATAACTGTGCTTCAACCACAAAGAACAATCACCCCATACCTGCAGAACAATATATACATTGGTTCAATAATTAGAAAGGAAAAAGACAATAGTCTGTCTTATTTTAAAGCGCAGAACATTTTCCAAACATCTCTTTGAGTTACCACTCATCATCCCTAAACTGTCTCCTGATTTCATAATAAGTTTTACGTTTCCATCTTTATATTTTCAGAACAATTTCAAAGCAATTTCAGCTGAGAAATAACAATTAACCAAATGTAAAGTGGCTGAAGTCTGCTCTTCACATTTACTGCAATAAAACACTGAAGCCATCCTAAACACATTTTGGGAGAAAATGGTCACAGAAATACAAATAATAAAAGCACAAATCTAGATTATATGGGGATATTTCATCATGGACCATATATTCTAATTAGATAAAATGAAAAAGAACAGGCAAAAAAGTGGGTCAGAAATGATGCTATAGCGCAATTGAATGTATAATCCAGGTGACAGTATGACAGAAATGGATCAAGAAACAGATACATACATAGAAATGCAAGCATCACTGTTTTGCAATCATGTTTGTTATGTTCCCATGGAGACTTACGTCTCACATGCTAAAGCCACTACTCACTCCTCTCCTGTACGCATTAAAAACATCCCTTATTACAGACACACATACAAACAGTAAACCAAATACCTTTGGAAATAAGTCAAGTATATTAACATGTCAATGATAGCTCTCTTCAGTAGCACATTTTTGTTTCAATAATAAATCCCTGTGGGAGAAGTAGGCATACTCAGACTTTGGACATTTAAAGTCTGAGTCCTCTGGAGGTCTTATTCAAAGCTGAGCATAATAAATAGAGAATTATCTCTATTTCAGTAGGTTTTGATCAGGCTTCTGACATAGTGCACACAGGAACAAAAATTCTAACTAAAATCAATGAACACTTATTCTGACTAAAACTTTGCTCCTTCAAAACCTATTTTCAAGCACACTAGCCCATGGAATGTAACGGAACTGTTTGGATAGGAGTCTCATCCAAAAGCTAAGGGATTTCTGCTGGTCATACTAAAAGCCCTCAAGAACAGGTATGCAGAGAGGATGGGATGCACAGAGAGGATGGGATGCTGTGCTCTAGAAGTACTGCAGAAGGCAGAAGTTTAATTAAGGTCCTTTTTCATCTGCTTTAACTCTTCTTTCCTTGATTGGTTTACCTTGTCTGTATGTTCCTATTTTGAAGATCAGTTTGCATAGCTGCTTTCTTCCTGTTCCCTATTATTGCTCACACTATTTTCCACCAGCTTTGAGTCAACTTTCTTTTCCTCCTTGACATTAATTTGAATAAACAGACTTCTTTAAAGATCTATCTCTCCATCCAAACTTGCAACAAAAATTGATTTGGAAGATAGAATAATTAGTACCTTTTGCAACAACAGAAATGTTAGCACTGGGCAAAGCTTCCCTGCTAAAAACAGAGATTTTGATCTCAGGGTCTTTTAACTGTATTTCACTATCTGAGCAAAAGTTTGATTGTCTCTTCTGGTAGATATCAAAACAGAATAAAAGTAAGAAAAAATAACCTCTATTCTAGGACTATAAAAGCTGATAGAAGATTTGTCTATGAGCAGCTTGTTTCTGTAGGCAAAATTCACACAGATGAGCTCTTCACGTTACATTCCTGAGGTCCGCTTATTGCTTTAAGCCACAATTTACATTAGGTATTACTGGTGCCAGGTGTCTAGAGAGAAAATGGAACTTTCCCCTCATGATTCTTATAGAGGCAGGATAATAAACTAGGAACAAACTATTCCACCTCGGATCCCACAGAGGTTCTGGGTTTTTGGAGGAATAACTTTGGAGCAGTTAACATAGTCATCCACAGTGGAAAAAGAAACGTACTCATACAACCCAAAAAAACAGGGCAGGTCTCCTAGTCTCAACGGGTGGTAGCAGGAGGTGGCTCTAAAAGGAAGTAAAATGCTTCAGTTTATTGCAAGAAGTCCTTTTAACTTCACACTAAACTGGGATGGAGATACATACCCAACTGGGGCTGCAGGTCTCTACATTTAGGGCAATCCTTGATGAGAGGAAACCAAGTCCCAAGCTCATTGAAGTCAATGACAACATTCCCACTGACTTCAATGGGAACAGGAGGTAGCTCACAGTCATCAGAGAATTACTAAGAAACTAAATTTATTTAAATGCAGATATGACAAACTTCTGTTTGTAATGGCTTTTCACAGAAGACATTCCAGTAATAATAAAAGCTGACTGTGATATTTCCATTCTTGCGAAAGTATTAGAGAGCTACTCTACTTAGCTTAAAATGTGCTTAAATCATTAAAAAAACCCCAAGATACCACACCCAGTTTATAAAGCAGAGATTCTTAATGCAGCCACTCTTTACAGAACTCTGACTGGTTTTCACAGCAACTGTCAGTTGCTAGAAAGCACACGCATGAATCTAGGGAGGTTTTTCTTCTAAAATATATATTTAAGAATCAGAAGACAGTATTTTGCTGTTGCTGTTTTCACACAACGCAGTGTGTTGCGGTTGCTGCTGACTTTGAAAGTACATGTGAACAATGTGAAAAGATTCACAACTTCTAATTTGGAGATTTTTGTTAAAATCAAAAGCAGAAAAAGCTCAGTGTTCTGTGTCCCTGAAAGGATGGACACTATAGTCCACAGGCAGTAAAAGGCACAGTATGTGATGTAGCTCACCTTGGGCACCCATTTCTAGTTTGACATATAAGCCTGTTAGTGGTAAACCACCCTCAGTGATGACATGATAAAGAGTCCATAAATAGTTCAATAGATAGGAAAGCTCTTGAAAAAGTAGGACTGCTTCCTGAAAAGTTGTCACAAGGACTTCTATACAACTCACAGAAATAGATTATTTCTGGGTTTTGGAGGTTTTTTTGAGCTCTTCATTTTCTCATATATTTCCCCAGTCAAAGTATAGATTAAAATAATTTCAATACTGCAATTTGAGGGATGCCATAACATTAAATTACACCCACTTAAATAATTACATCTCTTTAGCTACAAATGATAAAATAAATGTATCATGTTTAGTGTGTATACTCTGCATGCAGTCATACAGCAGTTTATATGCAGAGTCTTTCCCAAAGTAGCAGAGGGGGAAAAAGTCCTACTGGTAATCTTTACTATTACACTGACATACTTGATTGTGGGAAAAAATAACTCAAATGAGGCAAAGGTTATGATAGAAAAATAAATGTAATCAAATGGGAATAAAAGCTACATATAGAAGGGCAAGTTTCAATCAATGTACTTTATTCTCATTCTTAACCTCAATTAATTGTTAAGAGGAACATGACACTTAAATTATTCTCTTCTTCTGTTAGCTTTATGAACTTCTCTTTGCATACTTGCCCTCTCAGTACATATACAGTTAATGAAACTTTATTTTTAGTGTCTTTATTCAAGTGGGCTATAGGATAACAGAAAACATGTGAGATAAAGGGGAAGTAGATGCTACAGCAGGGAGTAGGAAAGAGAATAATTATGCAGCCAAAAAATCATACTCTACAACAGGCAGCCAGGACTTCCTCATGTTTTATTTTTTGGCCCAGGGAAAAGAAACAATATCTTTATTCTTATAAGAGCTAATCAAAATACCATCAGAAACCCACCTGTTGCTATTTTAATCCACAGCATAGAATGTATTTGTCCCTGGCACTCCTGAGTGTCCAGTTCATGGAAGACACCAGCTGTAGTTGCCTTTATTTGTGAAGCCAAGGCTCTTTTGTCCAGCTGGCTGTTGCTTGTACTTTGTGAGTTGCTTGTCTGGAAGGTAGTTATGCACATCATCACAAATAACTTGTTTGCTCCTCTGTGGCTGCTGCATACCTAGCTTCTTTGTAAAACATATTTGAAGATATGTATCCCAAGAGAATGGAGAGAGAACACTGGAAGGGTATCAATTGTTTGGTCTTTGGAAGCAGTTCACTCCCCTGGCATATAGCAGTGCTAGAGATATATCACAGTTTAAATGTGGTTCTGAATTTGGATCTGAACTCCAATCAGGCCAAAATCTAGTTTACATAAATATTTGTATTGAGTTATTTTAGAGATGAACTTTTTTGCTGAAATTTAGGAGGAAAACTTGAGTCCATTTCCTCAAAACTGCCCTTGGCTTTTACCATTCCAGTCTGGAATGTCCCTGTTATAGGACCAACAGCCTCAGGCAACTGATGAAACCTATGCCATCCACAGGGTCCATTATCTCAGATTTTCTTCAAGCATGCCTCCAGGATTAGGCCATGCACAAAAACAGCTGGAGAGACATACTTCTGTCTTTTCTCCTATGTTTAGATCAGCAAGGGTTTGAGAAAGACACAGCTTTGGTCCTTGCCTGGAGGGCAATGACAACTCAAAGCAGCCGCAAGGGAATTGAAACTTGGAGCACCAGAGGCAGCTTCAACTTCAGTGTTACTTAAATGTATGCTGGTTAAATGTCCATTGGGAGAGAGAGGGAGCGGTCAGGCATGGCTGTGTAGCTCATCGGTTACACACTGCCCCAGGAGGTAGGGGTGCAGGCCCACAGCAAGCAGGGTATGGCTATTAACAGCAGCTGTGGAGCAGACAGGGCTATCGGACACAATCAGCAGCTGACAGGGTACTGGGGAATATAATTCATCCTGGGAATAACCACATGGCCATGTTTCCCAAACCAAGTGAAAAAAAACAATAATAAGAAAAAAAAAGCCAAAAAACCCTCAACAACAAAACAACAACAACAAAACACCAAACAAAAAAACTCCATGTATTTCCCTTTGTCCTCCTTCCACAAGGTTTTAAACTTTGGGGATTGAAAAAGAAAAGACAAAGCAACTTTTTCTGAAGAAGAATGAAAACAGTATTTGAAAAGATCGCTTCTCCTGTCTCCTGAATTCTGTCCAGCACTGCTCAGTGTTCTGGAGACTAGGGTCCTCTACAGGAATGAGAGAGATGAGAATGAGAAGAAGGGACACATCTACCAACCAAGCAGACTGTGGATGAACGTGCCTAAAATTCCCAGGAAAATGTTGGAATGCTCAGACCATAGGTACAGAGCAGAGGCAAGCTGACTCAACAAAAAAACCCTTCTTTGGTGGTGCATGAGCAAGGTGATATCCTCTTAAAGTACCTCCCTTGCAGATCATAACCAGGAACACACAGTCAGCAGAACCCAGGCAATGTCAATGCTTACAGCACTAAGAAGCAGCCCAACAGCAGCTCTGGGAATACCAGTGGACACTGTCCACTTACTTGAAAGAGTCTTGCCCGTGAAAGCCCAGCACTGATGTTCTGTAGCCAAGTAAAGCACCATCTAAAAGCATGATCTTAAAGAAAATGTCATAAATGCCTATAGTACAGAATTTTAAAGAAGACAGTATTGTGATTTTAAAAATCTGTATTTTTCAACAGAATTTGGTGTATTTTGTCTGTGGTCTTCAGTGAACTTCTCAGAGTGCTTCACAGCACCTTCAGATACAGGGTAATTATTACTACATTTTGTGACTGGTGAACAAGGAGCAGAAAAATATTCATCACAAAGGGACATGTTGACCACTTATTTTAACAAAAGCCTGACTATTTATACAGGTAGCATTCCTCAATAATCATCATTAGTTACATTTTTAGGATTGTGACTTCAGTCAATACCATTATATTTACTGTAAAAAAGTATCTTTGATTTGTGTGATCACATAAGTACCCTCCAGACCTCACACTGGTTTGTTTCTTCTGTGAGCCAGGGATATAGATACTAGATACAGATACTATAGGCATGGACACAATTAAAAGCAGAAGCCAGAGGAAATACATCACAGCATCAGAAAACATCCTGCATGTGTTTCAAATATCATCTTACTTAGGAAGTTGGTCTACTGTCCCTCACATACACATTAAATTTGGTCTAAAAGTCTGCAAAGTGAATAGATGTGCTGCTGCCAGGACTCCTGACAGTGTCCCAGCCAAGTCAGGATTGCCTGATTCCATGTATAATAACTGTCACAGACTGCTGCCAGGAAGCTCAGTGTTAGCACACTGCTATGGAGAATTTATATAGTTATTATTGTATGAAGAAGAAATGGGAGATCTGATGTGATCAATGCCTTTGCTCCCCTCTGACATGTTTGTATGACCTAGCACACCCCCTTTAGCAAAGTTGTGTCACTTGGGAATTCAATCATGGAATTACACAGCAGATGGTGTAGTCTCTCCCTTGGGTATATTTTCCTTTCAATTTCTAGACATACATCACAATGTTCTTAAAATTCCTCTCTGAAAGACATGTGCATAGCATGAGGAGGTAATATGTGTTACATAGTTGGGGTAATTCCTCCTATATCATGCCTTGCTTCTCCATTCTGTTTGATCTAAAGATGGGCATATGAGGTTGAAGTTCAGTTTCTTGCTGTGATCTGATTTTAAATTTTCCTCTGAACTGTTCAGATACTAACTGGTGCTCATATCACAGTTCATGATTCATTTTTAAATGCAACTGTGGAATTTTCTGATCCTTTCCCACTCACCTCTGAGATTCACAGTGTGTAAGACTGGGCTTAGATTTCCTCTGGGCTCTCACATTCTCTCCAGTAGCTTATTCTGATTCTGCAAGGGCATAAAGGATGTCCCAGAGTTTTTGAACCATGTCCTACTGCTCTATACTGTGAAGGTTCCATCACCATGGATCTGTGGGTACATGGTATCCAGCACCCACAGGAGGCTCATTATCCTTGAAATACAAACATACTTGTCTTCAGCTTATTGGTTACCTGTAGTTAAGGGCATGTATTCTGAGCATAACACCTTAGACTTCCTAAGAGAGTCTTAAAGAAAGAAACACTCCAAATTTACAGCTGAAAAACTGTCATTCTGTGATGTGTACCACTCTACTTCCTTCATGCATTCATGAAGACGCTTAAACAACTGTATATAGGAGGATCTAACAGAATTTATCTTGAAAATTCATTAGTGTTGCTCAAAGGCATTCAAAGTAGGCAGAAAATAGAAGCAGTTTTGAGAAATTGCCTGTTCCCCAAGAAATAGTTTTACAAAATTTCTGACTCAACTTGCAGGTTGGTATAGGACTTTGCTTTACACTTTTTTGTGAGGGCTTGGTACACGCTGCCTATGTCTGTTCTGATCTGTCTAGTTTTTGAACCCATAGGATTAACACAAGGCATAAGGACAGGGCTGATATTTCTTTGCTTGATTATAAGGACCACAACATTACGCTTATAAAAAGTGAGAGTCTTGAGATAGCTTCCTTCCAAGTTCCCTGTAGCCTCATCTAAAATGGTTCAGTTGTTATTCCTTAAATAAGTGCAGGATTTATTGACATTTTTTTATTCTTTGTAACCTATATTCAAATCACAACAGTCAACACATCTAGCGGGGTAAAGAAAAGGTCTAGTTCCTGTGTGAGGATTGTTACACAACCCAAACAGTTTTCTCTTTTGTGAAGGTTACTTAAAAACAAGGAGCAAGTGAAAAAAGAAATAACACAAAGAAACTACAGGATATGATTCATAAAAATCCCACGTCTCTTCTATATGCTCATACAGTCTTCTTTGAAAAAATAAATAGATGTTTTTGTTGTTTAGCAATGTTCCAGTAAGTTATGCACATGCCAGAGAACAAGCACGCTCAAAACAATGAGCTAAAATTAGAAGGGGCAGATTCAGCATCTACAGTCACAAATACACACATACTTACTTTATAATGTGAAGGCATCTGGAAGAAATATAGTCACATGGACAGTCTGGGTTCTGGCTTAAAGACTGAAGCTCTGGAGATTCTTCCATCAGCTACAAGCTCTTTGTGGATCCTCAAACAACTCTTTTAGTCTTTTCTGTGAGAAGAGGCCACAACTGGCCTATTTCTGTGGCTGTTGTGAGAATGAAACCCTGCATGTTTACAAAGATCTTGGACTTCCATATTGAGTGCCACCAAACTAAAAATATTTCTTCAAACCACTCAGTTTTATAAAGTGCTCAAAAAGTAACTCACTTTGAGCCATTTTGCTATTCACAGTAAGCCTATTTCCTACTGAAATGGAAGAGACAGAAAAACACATGGTGCACACTAGTACTGACCATTTGTCAGCACTTCAGTATTAGTATCAATCACATTTTTTCTGGCACATTTTTCTCCTAACTTAAAAAAAAAAAAAAAAAAGTTCTGTGCAGCAGATACTTGTTAGCCATGATTAATCTCAGTAACCTTACCAGCTCCACCAATAAAACACTTAAATTCCCATAGGACACATGTTCAGCAACAGCAAGAAGCAGGCTCTATGTAAGAGCCCGTGCCCAGGACACTCCTCCCCCAAGCAGTAATCAAAGAGTTACTTACACCTATAGTAGAGGAAGGGACAGCAGTCATGACTACATGCAAATTTTGACATTACAAAGAGGATTCAGGTGGAGCTATCTGATAACACTCTAGACTTACATCTCCAGGTCAGATACAGGCTCTAAAGGAGATAACAGAGCTGGGGTATGTCAAAGAAGATGGAAAGATTTCATCACAAGGCAATATTATATTGTGATGATGCTTCTCATGAAACAATTTACTGGACATTTTAAAGGAGAATTTTTGAAGTGTTTCCATTCTCTTTGCTGCTTACAGATGACATTGCAGCTATTCTTAAACTATGTACTCAACTATGTACAAATCAAATCATCCACTGCAGGCAGTAGTAGCCCAGGAGGAGCCAGGGCTGGTTCTGCTGAGGTGGCAGAGAAAGAACTGCTACATATCAGCTAGTGACAGATAATACATATTTGCATTTCAGCTAACATAGTACATATTTATACAACATGATTTCAAAGGGAGGAGGAGATGCAGCTGAGAATGAGAGAAATCAATTGAAGGAATTTCAGTTTTGTTTTCTAAGAATCTGTTGTTATTTTTCCTGCCGTATTTGGTATCTAGAGCAAAGAATTATCCCAGCTTGTAGGTCAAATTAATTATAACAAGACTAGGTAATTATAGACTCTATACTAGATTAACTGTAGATGTTCCAATAAGATTCTTAAGACTAAAAATGCAGTGAAAAATATTAAGCTATTGGAGATCATCCAAAGGAAGACAACAGAGATGGTGAAGGGTCTTGAGGGAAATCCATCTGAGGAGAGTCTGAGGGCACTTGATGTGTTCAGCCTGGAGAAGAGGAGACCCAGGAGAGACCTCATTGCAGTTACAACTTTCTCATGAAGGGAAGTGGAGGGGGCAGGCTCTGATCTCTTCTCTGTGGTGACCAGTGATGGGACCTGAGGGAATGACCTGAAGTTGTGTCCGGGGAGGTTTAGGCTGGAGATTAGAGAAAGGTTCTTCACCCAGAGGGTGGTTGGGCACTGAAACCTGAGGGAAGTGGTCACAGCACCAAGCCTGACAGAATTCAAGAAGTGTTTGGGTGATAGTCTTTGGGCATATGGTGTGACTCTTGGGGAGTGTTTTTGCAGGACCAGAAGTTGGACTCAGTGATCCTTGTGAGTCCCTTCCACCTCAGCATGTGATTCTGTGACATAGCCAAAGTTGGAAAGAAGAATTTAGACAATGAAAGGCAAGAGAAGTTGAGAAGAAAATATTACAAATTACCCCAGTTATCTTAATACTCTGCTCCTGTGTAGAGTCTGGTGGAATTGCATGCAGTTAGGCTGGGCTTCTGTCCCAGCTAAGATAGGTAGTGTGGTTATGGAAAATAAATCTATACTGACTTGGGGGAACATAAATATTTCTAATACATCTTTTTACCTTGATTGATTGATGGATACTTTGCTTTGATAACAATTAATAACTTTATCACAGACTAATATTTAATTAGATTAGGTAGTTAAAAAACGATGCATTCAAATGCTGTAACCATCTGAATGTTGTAAAATGATGTTGCATGTCAAATATATCACAAAATAGGTAATGTGGGATCTTACCAAGAATGTCCTATTCAGTTATTAATAATCTGTGAAGACTTTCATGTGGCACTCCTAACAGGCTGGGTATTTTTCATTGATATGTGAACAGAGAACCTGGAGAAGAGGAGACTCAGGAGAGACCTCATTGCAGTTGCAACTTTCTCATGAAGGGAAGTGGAGGGGGCAGGCGCTGATCTCTTCTCTGTGGTGACCAGTGATGGGACCTGAAGCAGCATACAAGTTAAGAGTATAGTTTGCACAAAATCCTGCACCCATGCCCTTACTCAGCTCCTAGTAAAGTAGAAAACTTCATTTTGGGTTTTTGTTGAACCTGCTCCTTTTTACTGGCAGACCCAAAAAAGGATGCAACAAGAATTTTTAAACCCTATTTTACAAGTCTCCAGGAGGCATGTATGAATGAAGTACCATACCTGGGCTGCTGTGAGAGCAAAGGTTCAAATTGAACTTTTATCTTTAAAAACAGACAGAGAAACAAAGAGGGTAGCTCTAGTATGCCGAAAGCATGATTTTACTATCCTTCTCCTCTTATTTGGCAGGGGAAAGAAACAGAAATAAAGAACAAGAGCAATGGCTTAACACATACTCATTCAGTTTTATCTCACTGTTTACCCTTTCTGACAAAGAGCCATCCAACTTTTGCTACTCCTTTCAAAGCTGCCAACCCAAAGAAAGATTTTTCCTGGGGAGGAGGATCTCTGGGGAAAGCAGTGAAAAAGCATGAGGGAGGGAATCTGGAAAAATTCACTCCCACCCACCTACAGGAGATTCCTAGAAGCATTGTTAGCCTAACGGTTTCCAAAAACCCACTCCACTTCTCAAAGGCAAGGTCAATTCTGGCAGGTTGATTTTCAAGCAGCAATGGTGTCTAGCTGGAATCTCTCACAAGGTTGGAATGTTAGAAGTAGACCCAGGAGAGAGGGTTTAATGTACAAAATGCAGGTGAGGCAGCCAGAAAGACATGATGAATGCAATTTATCACAGGGCTCTGCAATTTATCACGATGGAATCACAGGAAACAAGCAAAGCAGAGAAGTAGATAGATAGACTGGATAGATTAAGATCCTCTGGGCATAGCACGTCTTTGAAATATGCCAAGGAAATTACATGTTACATGGTCAGATTTTCAAAGAGTATTTTACTGATGGAATGGAGCTGTGTGTTTCTGGAGTTGGAGTCCTTTTCCCCAGAAAATAAAAAGATGTTTTATTATGAAGCATGAAAAAAGAAAAAAAGAGCTAAAATTGTAGGATGCTGTTTTTCTTCATTTTGGTTTTAATACCCTTCTGGAGCAGCTCTGGATATGTGCCAGGAGGTAGGGGTTTCCATATGCAAACAAAGTGCCTGTACTTCCCAGATACTCTCATGCCCACTCAGTTTTAAAGTTCAGGTGCATGAAGCTTCACACACAGGAGCAATTTCAACCTGTGAGCTACTTTGACAATGTGCAAGTAATCAAAATGTGCTCCCAGCAAACACAAAACTTTTTCCTCACTCCACTACTTTTGTGGCTTGCCTTTCTCTAAACAGGTCTGTTCTTTCAGGGTAACAGTTTTACAGCAGCGGGGCTGGTGCAATACCGTGGTCCAGAGCATTGCTGCAGTGTGCTGAGTATTCCCCACCTCCCACAAAGTAGGGGCCTTACAGCTTTCAAAACAGTGCACGTACTATTTAAATTGCTTCACTGGGAGGAGAATTATGTGTTCTGCAACGCCTCAGGACAATGAGCCAAAGGAACTATAGAATAGGAGCTTGGTGTTAGAGCTGGAGCTCTGCAATGTTCTGCTTTGTGTGTGTTTTAGCTTGGTATGTAACATTACTTTTACATTAACATTTGTGGTTCCTTTTTTATGCACTCCAGCTTCACCATGCTTCCCCCTTTATATTTTAACAGTCAGAATCCTATGATCCAACCAGGGTGGCATGATCAAAGCTCTACTTCTTTTTAGCACTGATTAAAAAAAAAGAAAAAAAATGCAAAAGCAAAAAAATAAAAAAACCCTGAGAGGATTGAACAAGCTTACTTCAAATAGCTTTTATTAACACTAGGACAAGACTATAGCCAAAGAATTATACAAAACACAAAACAAAAAGGATTTTAACAACTTGGTTGAAGACTATTTCACGCCAATCCAGAGCTCATATATCTATAAACAACAAAGTTTTGGAGCACAATATTACTTAACATTACTCATTGGGTGCTTTCAGATACAAAAATGTATCAGGAATAATAACAATGGTTCCTTTCACTCTTATGGAAATACTACTATTGACCTTTAAAAATGTTGCCCTTTGGGTCAGTCCCACTGATACTTTATCCCTTAGAATCTGCTCTGCCGGGAAAGACGTTACATATAAACTTTGAGAGAACTGAGGAAAAGGACTGTTTTTATTGTAGAAACAGATAGCAACATCAATTTCCCAAGAAAAAAATGTAGACATTTCAGCTGTGCATCCCTAGACCAAAAAGTCAGTGTTGCAAAGACCAATGGCAGTAAGTTTGCTTTGAAATCTTTAGTTATGACTTCACCAGGTATTGCTTTATGCTTTCCTACTGCATTCTAACTTAGAATATTAATCCAATCATGAAACTTAAAAGAGCAGTAAACTACACAGCAAGAGACATGTGAACCTGTTCCCATAAGACATGATGTATACACTCTTGTGAAGCCAATAGAATAGATCCACTGTTGTCAATGTTCTTTCAGACAGACTTTTCTAGAAGCAGAACTGGAACTTTACGTCACCCACATGTGGCCAAGCTTAGATCCGTTACCTGGGCTTTTTTATAGTTTTGTATGGCTGAGTGCAAAGTTCAGGTTTCTCCTCTAGCTGCCTCACAGGTATTACCCAAAGCCTGTTAGAGGAGGGATTTCAGTGGTTGTTGAATCAGGACATCCTATGGCTCTGTTCCTGCAAGTGTGTCTCTGGCCAAGCAGGCGTACCATCAGATGGGGACAATGTGTGGAGATCTTAGCACAGAATCACTCTCACTGCACAGCACCAGTGCCACTGGTTTCATGCATCACTCGCCTTTAGGCCATCCACACAGGAGCATGTCTTCCTTATAAGTTACAGCCCACCTCACAGTGTGCTAATTAACATCCAAAGAGAAGTTTCTTTGATGGCACAGAACAATGTATATTTTGTTATAATCTATTCTAATATGCTGAACCACAGAGCATGGCACTAGAACAAGATGAAGTATTGTGCAGAAGAGATATAATTGATAGTTGCTGGAACATCCTTTTTGGTCTTCACTCTCTGTGGTGTGTTATTTACTAGGGATTAAAACTGAGCTAGTAACAAGATGTCATGGGACAAAATCCTTTTGGATCAAGTGAAAATATTACATTGTTAAAATCAAAATGGGTGCCTTTTGAGGTTAGAGAGGAATGCAAGTTTCACAATTTCTTTTTTTAACAGTCAGCAGACAGCCAGCTAAATCGTACTCTTAAAATACCACCCCAGTTTGGATCTGTCACAAAAATGAAGCATTTAATTGCTGCTAGGAGATAAGCTACTCTCATTCCCACGCCAAGGACAGGGGCATCTGTCACAAAAGACAGACTTTTTTGTGTGGTTGTCTATGTGCTGCAGGGGGGATTCAATTATAGGTACAAAAACAAAGCAAGTGACATGACAAAGAAAAATCTTCAATGATAATTTAGAATCAAACTCCTTCAAATCCAGAATGAAAAGCAGGTAGCAGAAACTTGATTTAAGACAAATTCTTTCCTGGCAGGTTCCACACAACACATCCCCCCTCCCCAGGTACATATTCTGTTTTACTTCCATATGGAGTCTGTAAAAAAAAAAAAAAAAAAGAAGTACAATGGTTCACAAAGCTCTATTGTGACCTTTAAAAATAAAACAACCATGCATTGCTAAGCTTCTGGAAAGGCCACTATTGAGATAAAAAAAACAATTTCCCCTATCAGTCACCTTATGAAGTGTCTGCTGGAGGTTGATAGCTTCTTGGGCAAATGTGCAGTATACACATCAGGGCAGCACACCTGGCTGCAGCTGCTGCTTAGGAGAGGAAATAGTACAGCAAGTTTCATGTTTGCATGCGTGTGGGCATGCTGGGGGGACAAGGAGGGCATTTCCCAGAGAATAAACGCTCACAGAGTACCTCCTTGCCCCAGCAAGCTAATAGGAGTTAGTTGTCTCACAGCAATCAGTGCCTTTGGAAAAGTTCCCTCTAATTCTTCGTCCCAGACACATTGCCCCAAAAGTGTCCTGCTGTCTGTCTACAAAAATTAGTCAGTCTCTACATTCTTGTTCTCTACAGAACCTCTGGTGTTGGCTGCAGCAAAACCTTTCTAATATTTCATCTCCGGTTGTGACTCTCAGCATTTTAGAGAGCCTGCACTTAGATAAGACACCAACTAAAATACCACATACTCTAGAGAGGGATTCATTTTGCTACTTATATTCAGCTGGCAGCATGTTGTTGACTTTTTCAAAGTAAAGAAATAGCCATCTTTGTTTGCATAACATTTTCTTTTTCTTTTGTTAGGTTTATTTAAGATAGCTGAATGCTTTTATTTTCCTCAGATTCAATTGCTTGGAATTAATTGCTTCATTTTCACTGAAAGTAAAATTAGGAAGGCACATGATTAAAAAAGGGAATAATTCTTTACACTGGCAAAATTCCCGTGAACTTTGATTATTCACTAGGAACGTTGCCTGAAAAGGGATCATATAATCAAGCACTTCATTGCTGCAGATTATATTAAAGCCAAACGAGCACATACAGAATTGATGCAAAGACTCCAAAAATGAAGTGCAAGACACTCTTAGGTTTCAGCAGTTCTGAGATTTGCTGTTCATGACTGTTCTCACTCCAGCCCAGGTAAGACCATTAAGCTGGATAAAAATAATTCTTTTCTTGATACCCTGAGTCATATCTCTTTTAGTTTTCAGTTTCTGCTATGAACTGAAGAACCTAAGAATACAAGAAAAATATCTAATTATCTAAAAGTACAAGAAAGAATAATAATACAAGGAAAGCCTCACTCAGCTTAATGAAGCTGAAGAACATGAACTAGAGCAAACGTGTTAGTGATACTTGCTGCTGAGGCATCTCTCATTCTGGTAGTTTGCGACTTAGGGACACCTTGATGAGGGGCAGAGTGCAAATTACTGTGTGTTTCCCCTGTAAGGCAAAGATTTTCTACCAAGGAAATGGCAGCCTGGGGTGGGGTACTGTGGGCTGTCCCTCTGCCTGCCTGCAGCCCTCATGCCACCAGCATCAGGCAGAGGGTTACTCTGGCTCCGTGTGCTCTCTGCCACCTCCTCAGCTGCACCTTCTCCATGGAATCACACAGAGAAACCAATTTTTTCCCATTTTGTTTATGCATTTCAGGTCATTTTTAGGTAATCTAAGCTCAGATATAGATATTTTGGCAGCCAACATGAAATACCTGGGACTGAATTTTCAGAGATGTCAACCTCTCTAGCCTAAGGGAGAGGTTCATCAGAGACATGAAATTCTGATCTCTTCACAAAAACAGCTCCTAAGCCTCTCAATCTGGACATTTGAAACCTGCAATTCATGCATCTTTCTGAAATGCTTGCAATCTGTTGTTGAATCCAGTTAAAACTGGGCATTTTTAAGAAAGTCTATGTAAATATTTCCCTGGAAGTATGACTAAAATTGCTGGAAGATATTTTAACTCTAATCCATGGGGAGCTATTGATGGTAATAAAAAATACTGTGAGAAGAAAACAGCAGCAAGTGAAACTGCCCTCTCAGAAAGCCCAGGTCTGCTTTGAAGGAAGCGTTGATATTCACCATAAGCCTCAATCATTTCCCAGAGGGCTCTATGGTGCCTTGTAATGACATAATCAAAAAGTAATGGTGTTCTGGACTTAAAGGATGAAAAAAAAAAAAAAAAAAAAAGAAAAGCGCAACAGAGCCTGATCATCTCCCATTGAAATCAAGGAGAATTTTGCTATTGAATTCAGTGAGAACAAATTCTGGACACAATCTCTGTGCAGTTTATTTGCACATTTGCTTATCCGAATGACCCTAACTTCAACCAATAGTATGTCTAGATGTCTGTCTGGGACTACGTCTGTACAAATGTATAAGTGTGAGTTTGTATTGTGGTTTAATATAAATTATTCTGGCATTTTAAAAGCATTTCCAGCTACAAAGGACAGCTTTAGTTGATTTGCACCCCGGAATATAGACTTTGATTGGAAAAGTTTGTAACTCACATTTCAGGTTGCAGTTCGTATTCAATTTCATACAAGCTAAGGACACAGATTTTGCATTTTTATTCATTTTTAAACTATATTACTATGCACTCAATTAAAACTTTGCAGCCATTATTTCAAAATGTGAAAAGCTCTATAAATTGCCCAACTCATCAGCTATATCCTTGGTTTCCTTGAGGGGAAATTTCCTTGAGGGGATGGCCACGACAAAACTGCAGTAAATGGTAAGATCACCATCACGAGTTTGCTGAAAATGCAGGGTGAACTCCTCATTTCTTTAGTCATGTGAACAACCCCTCCAGAACAGCCCAAAGTCAGGCAAGGTGGCTTACACCAGGAGTTAATTTAGCCTGCTGGGACTCTTTGTATTACTAAAACAAGCATGGTTTTGGCTTGTAAATGGGGGGTAGAATTTTATTTCACTTTCTGAGGGTCAGAATTTTATTTCCCTTTCTAAGGGGCATACATCCATTTTAGAGTAAACCTTTCAGAATAAAAGTTTACTTCTCATTATAGGAAATGACATTCCCTTTTTTTAGATTTCCCTTTTCAAAGCATGCCTCAGATTTCTAACTTGTAGTGGAGAGCTTTGGTATAAGTAATAAAAGTCTTTAAAATTAAAATGCTAATCGTAAACAAACCCAAATGCATGAAAGATATAGTCTGACTGCATAACAAAAGAGAATTATATAATTCTATTTGAGTGAAATCTTTCATCTTTGATTTACAGGTTTGAGTCTGCCTATAACTGAAACCATATTGTTCCATATCTTTCATATCATGGCCTTCCCCAAAATCTTGTTTTAATTAAGGTTCCTTTCAGATTTCAGAATAAAAAGCATGACAGTCTTCACTTATGGCTTTAATTTTTTTTCTTTCCTTTTTTTTTTCTCTTTTTTTTTTTTTTTGAATTTGGAAAATATATAAAAAATGAACATCA
Organism: Margarornis squamiger; assembly: GCA_035222235.1. Classification (NCBI taxonomy): domain Eukaryota; kingdom Metazoa; phylum Chordata; class Aves; order Passeriformes; family Furnariidae; genus Margarornis; species Margarornis squamiger. The sequence goes on along the minus strand of JAWWTY010000077.1, from coordinate 29,977,169 downwards.
CTTGCTTTTAAAAGCTGAACAAGCTATCAAATACTGCAAGCTGAACAGTTCAAGGTTTCTCCCCAGGTTCAATAAGTGAGAAAGTTGTAAACAAAATAAAAGTTACTATAGCAGAGTTTTGTTCATTTGAAGTACTCTTACATACATGCCCCATCTCTTTCTCTGACGGTAAGGCAACACGTGTAACAGTTTAAGCGTTCATTATCAGCTAAAGGCACAACTCTATGTAACGTTCTCAAACATGGAATTAAACAGCTAAAGTCACATTGCAGGGAGATCTTGCTGCACTTTGGGGATCTAAAATAAAGCCTAAAACCTTTGAAGCTTCTTAAGCAACATTGGTTCTCTTGATGCAGGACTACATAAAAGAATCAGTTCATATTCACATCACGACCTGTAAAAAACACCCCACACAACCTCCACAGAAACACCTGAGCTTCAAGTGAGCTGCACGCTGTTACTGAAGATCGTTGCTTTGGAGTCAGAACGCAGAAACGTTTCAGAACAAACTAAAAACACATTTGAAAAACTATTCATATTTGATCTCTGTTGCACATATGTTGAGCGCTACTGTCAACTACAGAGGGTACAGCACTTCTTTTTAAAGGCAGAAGATCACTTGTTTTAGAGAATCATGAATGTGTTTTTATGATAGAAAGGATTACATGAAATGGGAAGGGATGTCCAGGAAAAGGCAAGAGAAAATAAAGCACCACCAAGCACAGTACTCCGGGGGATTTATAGTACAATAAGAAGTGCTCTCTCTTTATCTAAAATCCCTCATCATAATTTAAACACTTTTCACTTATTCAGCTAAGAATTCATTACAGGAGGTTAAAAAATGGCACGTAAAATAAGGGTGGGGTTTCTTTCTTCATTACATGGAGCAAAGAAAACAAATTCTATTAACAATTTAACACAGTATGAAAAAAAATTACCCAGTAAAAAGTGTCAGAAAGTGATTCATGGAGTTCACAGAGCATGTTGCTGGCTGTTGCAATTCTCATATCTATAATCTATCATGTAGAATTTTGCAATACTCTATTTCACAATTTCTGTTGGTGAATGGGTCAAACAGCATATAAAAAGCATGCTCTAGGCTCTTTCTCCCAAGCCCGTTTTACTGTAACTCTAGAATTGTAGCGGTTACATTTAAGGAATCTTTCGGGCTCTTTCAAGTCCATCCAAAGAACAAGTGAAGCTGCTATTCAGAGTTTTGTGCCCAGTGTTTATGTTCCATCTGATCTGTGCCACCCAAGAAGCAGACAAGACATGTCTGAGGGTGCTTTGGGGGATACACAATGATGTCACCCACAGGAAATTTCAGGGAGGACTTGGCACTTCACAAGGCTGGCTCTTCTTCCATGGGCTCACCAGCAGCTCTGTAAAAATAAACAAGCAATCAGAATACGGCACAAGAGTACACAATGACATTGTAGATTTTCATGCATAATCAAAGCTGATTTTTCAGCTCTCTCAGATGTTTATTTGTGTTATTCAGTTATCCATAAATAGAATTTCTTTCCTAGGAAGTATAAACAAATGTCAAGTGGAAAAACATTTTAGATCCAAGCAATCACCAAAAATGTTCCTGTTTATATTAAAATATGTCAGAATATTTTATAACTTTTTGTCCAGAAACGTACATGCTTTGTGTCAACAGAATCAAATAATTTCATGAAAAAAAAAAATAGCTGTGATACTTCTATTTTACAAGCTTTTGCAACTAAAAATACATGCATTTATTTTTTCAAGTGAGCCCATACGATTAAAGCAAAATAGTTCACTAGTAGCCAAGTAGTGAGTAGTGTTTCCTCTAAAGTTCTTCTCCAGTTCCCTAATTTTTGACTTTGTGCTTTCATAAACTCATTGCTTGCCTGCCTGCTACTTTTGAGACTAAATTCTGAACCTGATCAGCAGGTCACTATCAGAGAGAAGGTATCTATTATAAAATCAGAATATATGTATATCTTTTATTTGAAAACCTCTGGGAAATATTCATCTTAGGCAAGATGAGCTAAGACAACCTATAAGAAAATAATGTAGACACATATGCTGAGCTGGCATAACGTCTTGTAATTCCTTGTATCTGAAAAACTACTGCACCTGAGGAATATGATGGCAATTATAAAACGAGAAGCTTCTGAGATCACTATTGAAGGGCAAAGAATTTGGACAGAAACCATTTTTCATGTCAGTCTGTCAGAATACCACATAACAAATGAGTTTAAGATCTCCTTTAAAATAATAACTTCAAGTAATTCTGAAATAAGAGGAGAACAAAAAGTAAATGCAAATTAATAAATGAGATGTTTATGAGTTAAATCTTGTAAGCCAGCATAATAACTGGCCTCAGTCAAAAATCCTTCAGAAAGCACAATCTCATGAAAAAAAATAGTATGATGAGGGCTTTTTCGGGCTTTGCTAGTTTACTCAGCAAGGAGGCCAGATAATTTTAAATTAATCTGGAATTTATTAAAGTGTCTCTCAATGAAAAAATCTGCAGTATGTCTTTAAATGATTTTATAAAGGTTATTCCTTTATTATTTTTAATGATCACAGTTAGTATGTTGAAAAATATGTCAGGTGAATGATATATGAAAAAGAAGATTTTTTTCCAGACTAATCACTTCCTGAAGGCTATGGAACCTAAAAGATTATTAATCTATAAATCTCAAATCTTTTGTTCCTCACTACACAGTGGAGAATGCTTCCTATGTACAGCAACCACTGTAGCTCCTTCATTCCTGAAAGGTGAGGTGAAGCCCTCTTGCATTCCCTCTTTTTCCCCTCTTTCATTGCTTACAGCAGAGACCACACAGTGGCAGCCAGGGTGGGATGGAGTCCAGGCTGCTGCTAAGATCCTCAGGTGTGATAAAGGATCACGCACCATGTGGGGAATTCATACTGATGGTGTGTGTTGCTGTTGTGCTGACCACACACTTCCACTTCATCCAGCCACTTTTGGGAGGCCTGAACATCCTCTGGCATAATGCAGCAGTGCAATAAGCCCTTGTAAAACATCCAGAACCTTATGGGCCTGTCCAGAAAGAGAATAATTTGGAAGCAGATGACAGCTCAGTTTTTAGGTTCTGCTGTAAGCAAATAAGAAGCAATAGCTGTCAATAGATTTCAGCTGGAGATTGGCAAAGCAGGAAGGAGTGAAGCTCTGGAAAACCTCTGGAAGTGGGAGTGGGGGCTTGGGCTATTTATAAGAACTTAAGTAAGCAGTACATGCAACAATCTGTTCACAGGTACTTGGCTTCTGGGACTGACATTCTCTTGACCATAATACAACTGGGAGGATCTTATTCAGGGCTTTATTCCTGGGAAATCTTTCACTGAAAAGGGTGCATTTGAGTGCCAGGAAGCACTCCAACATTCAGTGCTATATTCCAATATATTCCAACAATAGGACAATATTCTGTATCAGCCAGAGTGAAAGCACCAATAAAAAATTTTATATGCAAGCGCCAGGAGCAAGGTCCTTTTTTGAAAAAGAGGCTAGAGTGCCTTGGCAATCCAGCTGTTGTCTCTCAATGTGGGTACTCTCACAGCCTTCTTCAGTCTCCTTTTGAAGACATATGTATGCTCTAACTTCATTTGATTAGTGTCAGAGAAGTCACTGGATCTATCCAATGGCTTATCACTAAAAATGTGTATTTTTATGAGATAACAGTCAGCCCAGAGTTTTGTGTGAGAGCCAGTACACTTTTAGGACCTATTCTGCCAAAATCAAAAGTTCTCAAAAGAAAAATTGAGGGGGCACAATTTGACAGGCCAAATTTATGTTACTTCAGCTTTGTCACTGTTAGTTACATCAGTTCATCAGTCTTTTTGTAGCTGACAGGAAGTTGGCATAAAACCATAAAACAGGCAAACCCCCCCATCTTGTATTGTAGGCTCTGACTGGTTCCTCAAGACGCAGCTGTGAGCTCAGGTCTGATCCGAACCAATTCCATGTGGTCAGCAGGTTCAGAAATACACCAATTGAGATTGTAATGATTGTAGAACCACTAGTGTGATTTTTCTCTAAGGTTTCACTGTGATTCATTTAAACTGCAAGTTCCTAGGAGCTGAGCCTTCTTGCATTCACACTGTTTATTTTGGTGTACTGGGAAGAGTGCTCTCTATATGTACCATTTTGACTATGACAGAATGAAGTAGTCTCTTTGCAGTTAATGCTGTTTAAACCTTAGAACAAAAGAAACAGATGAGGCAAAAATCCTGCCTCCTATATGGATAAAATCTGGAAAAACATGTGACATCGTAAGTATTGTTCTGTGACAATTGATTAGAAATATTATTTACGAGAATATTATTTAAACTTAATATTTGAGAATACAGATAAAGTCAGTATATCATCTAAAAAAGTAAATGATTCTCTTACCTTAATTTTTAAATTAGAATTACAGAGATTCTTCTTAGCTACATCATCACACACATAAAAATAAAAATTCAAGGTATGTTTCCAAGTCACAGAAACTGCTGAATAAAAGATAGATTTTCTGGCATGGTATGGATGTTTTATGCCATAATCTGTTCCTAATTTAACTCAGCTGTCTCAGAAAAGATCGTTGTAATTGAAAAGCGATCCTCTTGTAGCAGAGCTGGGAAAAGAGAGGTACATTTCTATACCATGGAGATGATTCAGAGAGAGTCTAAAGATATTAAATAGAGATCCTGAGTAAGTGTATATCCTAGTAAAAATGGACTTGGATCAAAGAGATCCAAGTGATCAAAATGGATCAAAGAGAAAGGAACTAAAAGTAAAAACCATCCTAACTTAAGAGCAGAATAAGGTAACCACATGCATACTCTCAGAAGAGGAAGTAATGTCCAAATAAGGCAAATTAAATAAAAGATAAATTTTGGCAAGTTAACTTTAAACCCTCAATGTAGTAGACCAAAGGAGAGTCTAAAGAGCAACACGTTAAAGGCATAAAGGCTTATAATAAAAAGATCTTTCAAAATACATCAGAAGAAATGATCAAAGCATAAAAGGAGCATCAAGGAAGGTAAACCGCAAAATGAACTATTTATATCTGGGTTCACTAGAGAAGTGTTAGGGAGATTTTATTATTTGCAGATGAACTATCTTAAATTGAATCAGCACTAGAACAAACTGATATACCAAACATTGCCAAATTTCTAAGAGCAGATGATATTTGACTGCTAAGTTCCAGGGGAATGTGATTAGGATGTTGTTAAAAAAAATAGTCTTTGAGCGTATTTTGCGGCTTAGCTCAGCATCCATGTAAGAGGTAGAGAAGGCATGAAATGCAGTTCCCCTTTTGAAAATAGGAGATACAGTAAGCCTGTATGGGGAAATTGAAAGCAGTGATAGGCATTTAGGTAACAGCAATTTGGGTAAGAGTTAGATCTTAACACTTATGAAGATGGTAAACCTTACAAATTTATTAAAAGTTTCTGAAGGAAATTAGGGAAGAGGGATCAAATGACAAGCGTGTGCAAAGGAAGTCTTCCAACAGTTTTATCCAAGTGCTTTGAGGAATCCAGGTTATGAGAGAAGGTCCTCTCGCAGACTAACAATCCAGTGAAAGTAGGAAACAATAATATTGGAGAATTTTCACCATGGAGCATCTCAGAAAGACTAGGCAGACTATCAATAGATTTAGGTGATAATGTTTGCTGATGATGACAAATTGCCAAAACTTGTCAGTTCTAAGGTCCTTAAGACCATTTTTCAGTGGAAAAGATGGTAAACAAACACAAACTAACACAGAACACACAAAATGTGGGTGGACAGCTTTGACTGTTTTAACAGTGATGGCTACAATAGAGAGCTTGGAGTTAATGGTAGTGGAGCAGAGAGCAACAGAAACAAAAAAAAAGTCCCCTAAGCCATAGTATAAATCCACAATGTGCCCTGCACCTGGAGTCCTGCACACAGCTCTTACTCCATCTCAGAGAAACTATAAAAAGCACAGGGAGGGGCAACAATCATCAGAGGTAAGAAATTATTTTCATCCCGTGAGGAATACAGAGTCTTGAGAAGCTGAAGCTTCTAAAACCAGAAATGGGGCAAAGATTCTGAGCAAGAAAAGAGCTGGTTTTCTTTCTCACAATACAAGAACTAGAGGTTCCCCAGTGATTTTATTGGTTAATAAGTTTAGAGCAAAGAAAAAGAAGTACAATGCGTGGTGAGACTGTAGGATTCACTATCAAGTACCAAAGGTGTAAGTTGGTTCAAAGAAGTTTTGAAAAGTTTATGCCTTTGTACATATCCCAGAGGCTTTTACACAGCATGGGTCAGATAGAGCTGTTGAGATCTATCAAATCACCAGAGCAAGGCTGGCTCTCAATCTCCTCTGCTCCTTGGCTCTCTTCCATGGTTAGCTGAGAAAAAGGTGGGCAAGAAGAGGCTGCAGGTTGATCTGGGGAAGCAGCTCCCGTGGGGTATGGCCCAGTAGGTGCTAGTTACTCAGCACAGCTGAGGTAGATATCCAAACAGTGAAATGTCAAATGAAGTTTTATGAGTTGATACACACAAGTGTCCCTAAATTGTGGCTAGCTGTACCCCATGATTCAACGAATTGCTCTAGTATATAATATAATTCAATGTGACTGAAACAGCAATGGTAGCTCTGTAACACTAAGGGTAAAAATTACACTTTGTTTTCATTTCCATTTGAGTAAAATCTATGTTCAGCTGAATCAGAGCCATAAAGTCAAATTCTGATAAATGCCATCTCAAGATTTACTGTTTCCTGTAAAAACAGTAAGTGCAAAAGATCTCCTTCCACACCCTTTTCTTTTTCCATTTTAAGAAGAAACATACAGAAGCTCCAATGTATCAGGGGCAGCAGGGTACTCAGTATTTTCACAGCACAATTTCTGAAACAGATGTCTGTCCAAAGAAAAATTCTAATCAGCTAAATCTGTATCTCACATAAGAAATAAACAGTTACCGACACACAAAAGTCCTAGTAGTTAGAAATGTTTTATAGGGCAATCCTGTTCCTTTAATTGCATCTGTAATTAAATCTGTGTTAGCATCATGGATGTTTTCTTGCCTATCCACAAACTCTTTTTTCTATATCTGTTCTCTTCTGAAGTCTATAATCAAGACTCAATTGGACCTTAAAATGCAGAGTTGTGTTTTGGTAAAATAAAACACCAAAAGCATAGCAGCTTTTCACGTTTTCCTTCATTTACCCTGCCAGAGAAAATCAAGTAAAAAAGTAATCAGCACTGTCACTTGAAGAAAAGAAAGAAAGAGAGAAGAAAGAAATAGCAATACTTAATATGGACCTTAGCCAGGAGCATTTTATCCTTTATTCATCAGTGGTAAATGAGTCAGATATGAGTTGGCCAGGAAAAGAGCTGCTTTACCCAAAATCTGAGTTTAGAGTGAGTCATCTCACTCCAAACACCAATATATCCTCCAACATAACTGGCAAGAGTTTCCCACAAAGAGACTCTTGCTGCTGCTCTCTTCATCTGGAGGCATGACCATCCAGAGCTGAAGCTGACAGGATCTCTACCGTCAAATCAGTGAAACAGGATTAGAGTTGCAGGCCAGAACTATCAGCCTGGCTGACTGTGGTGGGAATTGAGAGGAAGTAAACTGACTCCTGGTGTAACGAAGGAGCCCTTCAGGTCACCTTTTCAGCCGCAGTGCTTTCTGCTCTGAACCCACCCTACCTGTCACAAACTCTTCCAAACGAACCCTCAATGCAAAAGTTTTCAACAGGTCTTCAGAAGGTGACCTGATCCACAACAGTAGGAGAAAGGGCGCATCTACAGTGTTCTGATCAGGAGGGCTTGAGAGCCTACATGACTCTTCACATTCCTGAAGCCTCCTCGTGTTTGCCATAGGGAGTGGCTGGAGAAGGAGAATTGCATACATGTTTTTTTTATTACAACGACCATTAAAAATGTGAAAAAGCAAAGTTGAACTCACCTCCAGCTTACTGCATTTTGTGTTGATATGTGCCTATGAAATGAACATGCTTATATGAAATGAATAAAATTAGACAGAACCAAAAGTATGCAATGCCACAGAGTCAGTCCCTGGACATCCCATGATGGACTTTCATTCACATTCAAAGTGCAGCCAGGTCCTCTCAGGTCTCCCTGAAGCTCAGAGAACACCCAAAATCAGACCTTCACAGGGACCATTTTTGATTCCATATTCTTCCTTTCCTTCATCAGGAAGAAAACAAAGAGAATGATCCCCAGAAGTCTCAGAAACCTAACTATCAATTTTGGACTAACAATCAGTGGGACAGGACTTTTGTTGTCCTGTCACTCTCTGATGGCAATCTGGCTTCATGTGACTTCTTTGTGGGTAATGAATGTGGAAGCAGACTTCAGAACACGTGCGTGCGTAGGGGTTTTTTTTTGTGCTGCTGACAAATGTCTGCAGCACCACAGAAGATATTTCAAAAGAAGCCATTTTTCCACAAAACAATTCATCACGATGGATTGGTCTCTATAAGAGTCCAGAACTGATGAAGTGTAATGAATCTGGCAGCCACATGAATTCCACTTGTGTACATTTCAGCACATCTATTTTTTTTCTCTCAGCTCTGCAATGAAATTCTGTTTTTAGAATGGGTGGAAACTGTCACAGGTTATCAGTTGGTAGGTAAAAAGTAAAATAATTCAGTGCAGAATTAGCCAAAGGATTACTTTTTTTTTTTTCAAATCATGTAGGATCAGCAGTTGCTCTCAATAGCTGCAGTTTTAAGTGAGTGGAGGCACATATCACATACAATTCTTGATTATTCTGAGCAATGTGAAAATACACAACATTAATCACACCCTTTTCCAGACAATTTAAAGCTTTGCTTCATTTGATTACATTAGTTCCAACACTTTAACTAAAAGTCTTTATATTTCAGAGCTATGCACACACATATGCACCTTTCTGTCCCCAGCTAGCAGAAGTGTCCCATAACTGTTAGAAATTTATATGGAAACCCTTACATTATTCCTTAGCTGAGCACTGATTAGCATACTCACAAATCTAAAATACATCTTGTGCTTGTCATAGATTCTTCTCTAAGCTTTTGTGAATGTGCAGTAATACTCTCACAAGAATAGCCATAGCATATTAAAATACAATTGCAATTGGAAAGGTAATTATGAAAATACTGTGAACTTTACTGGAGAGCTCTGTTCCCTGTGTCTCCCTTTGAGCTGTGCCTCTTAACTCATTGACAGATGAGTGTTCCCACTGTTGTAAGAGATGTTCACTCCCAAACACATCCATAGCTTAGAGCACTGCACTAGTCCCCTGGGTGCCTATCAGTTCAGTTCTGATTAAAAGATCCAACGTGGGAGGCAAGAACCAAAGCAAATAAGAATTTATTTAAATAAGAAGCTGTCACAATATGGACCCTTCTGGCTCCGTTCCCACCACTGCTCTGCCTACCCACAGCTCACTCCTTTCTTTCCTGTTGCGACAGCTCTGCTCCACAGCCTGCAGGGAGCTGAGGAGTCTCCTTATAAGGCTTTTTTCATCTTTCCTCTTCCATCCCTGTTTTCTCTGTCTGATGGAAACTGAGTGGTTTCACTACATTTTGAATCTTTCTCTACTGGTGGAGACCAGGAATGTTCATCCTTAAACTGAGAAAATAGGAAACTTAACAACTCCTGTGGTGACTTTTCTGATTGTAGATGACAGAGTATTCAGTGGCTATAGATTTTCTTTCATCAGTAATTTGCAAAAAAAGCACAACAGCACTTACTGTATCATTTTCTCAATTTGGAAATTGAAAGCAATCTTCATTAACATAAAAAGCAGATGACAAACCAGAAAAAAACCCCAGTATTCTCATTCTTTGTCAGTCTACCTTCATCTTGGTACACAGAAAATAGTTGGCCTTAATCCTGGGAAGGATTGGTTTAAGTTTTATACTGGCATCATTCCATTGCTTCCAGGGAAGTAACTTTTAATGCCTGTCTAATATCATTTAATAGTGATTTTAGTCCATCCTTATTAAATTTATCTGACTGTGTGTTAAATGCCTTCTTAGAAAATTAAAACTAAAACAGATTTGAAAAGCTTCCAATGAGAAAATAATATGATTGATTGCACTAGCAAGCATCATACATGGGAAGAAAACCATGAGCTTTAGTAAAGAAACAGGCACACCAAAAAAAAACCAAAACCAAAACCAAAACAAAAAAAACAAAAAAAAAACAAAACCCAAAAAACAAAAAAAAACAAACCACCAAGCAAACAAACTGAAAACCACTAACCTGCTAGTACAGAATACTTCTGCTTCCAGAGGCCAAGTGAGAGTATTCAAATCCAAGGACGAAGAATTCCACTATCTCAATTAGCACATAATTTTGAAACAACCCCAGTCTACCTATTTCTTCATCTCGCTTGGCTATAGCGAAGGGCTTGTTCTTTACAATGATTTCATACACCTACCTGCTGCTTTCCTGAGGGATACACTGCTCAACATCCACTGAAAGAGAGGCCATAGCAGATACCGTTTCTGTCTCCTCCCTCTCTTGTTGCTGAGACTCAGCCAGAGCACAATCCACTGGCACAGAGTATGGCTCCACTGACTTCCAGTACTTGCCTAAGGAAAACACACATAATAATTTATGGGAATTTAGCTAGCAGGGTGGTACAAGCACAGTAATCAGTTAGTTCAACACTGAGTGATTGTAATTTAAAATCACTGTGGTGTAAGTAGTACAAATGAAATTTCAGACTGCAGTGAAGACATATATTTCTGAACCTAAGAATGCCAAGTTGGAAAGTGCTTTCATTCCAAGGGCTGTGCCACACCCTTCCCCAGAAGGTAATAAACTGGAGGAGTAACACACAGACTAATGAACACAGATTGTCAGGCAGGCTATTGCCTTTATCTATACAAGGTGAAAAGAGTTCAGAGCAGGGCTAAAAACTAGAAGCTCTGATATGGCAGACAGTCAATGCATATACAGCAAAATGTAGAAAAATGTACATTGTTGTACAAAGTGCTCACACAGCACTGTCTTGAAAAGGAAAAAAGTCAGAAATGCCAGTTCGGACTGAAGTGGTGTTGCCAGAACAATCAGGTTTGTTAGTCCTGGATGTTCTTTCTCCTCCAACCTCAGGGCGTATACTAGAACAATAATTTATTTAAAACTTTCATATATGAACTGGCTGTTGCTGGAAAGCTGCCAGCTATCATAAGGAAGAGAGCCTCCTGGTTTGCTGTGTAAAATTTGTCATGTAAAAACACAGTGTTGGATTAAAAACATGAATATTTTCAGCTTTTTGCCTGCAACAGAAGTTCCTAAAGTGACACAAACAATAATGGCAGGTGACTCATCCTCAACATATAAAATGGTCTGCTACTGCAGGGTTATTAATAAACAGGATGATTTTTGGTAGCCACGTGAACAAGTAAGAAATTACATATGTATTTCTTACAGTCCAACAAAACACTGAGAACTCACTAATTGCCAGGTGGATGACACCTGGGAATTAGGAGCTTTGGGAAGTCTGGACCAGAGCTTATTCAATGTTTAGCAAGAAGCTTTCAGCAGCTGCTGCAGAGGTTGGATCAGGGTACTTATCTGGGAATTAGACAGAAGGTTTCAACAGCTGTGAAAAAGTGGGGATCAAGTAGGGGACTTTTCCGAGGACTAAAAGGAGGATTTTGGCAGCTGGGCAGCGGGCTGAGCTGAGGTGCTTATCTGGAGCGTAGCTGGAGCCTTTGACAGCTGGGATGGCAGGCTAGCAGTGGTGCTGCCTGTGCTGCACATAGGCTGCTGAAAAACACCTCTTTGGTAACACAGTTTTAGGCTTTTGGAAAGATGAACTTTTCCCTCCAGTAAGAAAGCAGCTCTCAATAAAACCAGAAAATGTCTTTATTCAAAAACATCATCTTAAGATGAAAGCCCAAGTCAATCCTCAAGAACAACCAGCGAGCATGGCCAGACTGTTTCTTTGAACTCTAATAGTGTGCACGTTTGAGTAGTTAGCAGAATCTTTAAATAACGGGGACCTTCTGGGGATAAAATGTAAAGTGTATTAAGTATCCTACAAAGTTGAGATTAAGTGTTAGGAGGTTGGCTTTGCTCCAAAAACATGAAAGACAGAGTTAAAACGTTATGTACATAACAGTAGGCTCAATGATTGGAGCCTGGCAAATTTTATAAATACAAGACAAAAATATTCTCTATTATTACTGTGCTTAGAGACCATATTCTCTATTCATTAAAAAAATACACTAAAAACAAACAAAAAAGTTATATGAGCATTCCACAATGTTCTCACACATCATATGTGCAAAAGTCAGTCTTTGCAATATACACCCAATTCAAACCCTATAATTTATGAGCTAAATGTTCGCAGAGTGGGTGGGGTTTTTGTTGCAGAAACAGATGTGCAAGAAAATCAAATCTCTTGGCATGGGAATAATACCCCCTCCTGCCTATAAAAGAAATGAACCCATGTTCACTGCTAGAGTTTTCAAGGGCTCTTATTCATAAAATAAAATGTTAGTACCCAGCTACCACTGTGTTGCTCTCCTGCAGCAACAATAAAACAGCATCAGTGAGGATTGCTACATCACATTCGTTCATTCACACACAGGCTCACACACCAGCTGCCCCCTGAATCCTGACTTTCTTGTAACATTAAAACTCAGGACCAATTGAAGCATATTATTGGGCTCTCTGTGCCCATTTAACTGCCCTTCACTTCCAGGTGATTGGTGATTTTACTTTTTTCACTGCATTTAGAATTATGAGAGGGGCTTCAGGAGTAAAGAGAGGGAGTCGAGTCAGGCCAGGAAGCAGGTGGCAGCACCTATGCTGAAGTGGAGGATCCTGGAGGAGGGAAATACATGGCAGGGTGTTTGTGGCTTTGTGGGAGGAAATTTTAAAGCAGTCCCAATTAGGAATAGCATCCAGGTAGCAGCCAGGTACCTCACGTAAAGAGGTCTTTGTGCTGCTTGTGAAAAAGCAGTGATAGATTTTTCTTTAAAATCAGAAAACTCTACTTTACAAACACCTGGGATAAGCTTTGCAAGCTCCTTTTTATCCAGGACAAGATTTATATTTTGTACACAAAATGTGCAGGTCTTGAACACGTGCTCAGTCAAAAGATTTGCAGGCAAAGTGTTGTGGAATGGAGAGGCAATCCCAGCATGCAGCTGCAAAGGAGTTTTCTTAGAAGTCCTAGGTATGCTGTGGATTGACAGTTAAATGAGCTCAAAAAGCATCTGCCTCATATTGCTCACATCTCTGAAAATGCCATATCTACTGTGCTGTACTGGAATGTGAAATTCTACCAGTCCTGTTACATTCATTGAGAAGAACTTGGTAGAGCTCAGGGGAAGGAATGAAACATTGCTGCTGGTTTCATTCATACAAAACTTGAGCAATCACGGCTTGCAAGAAAAACCTAAGAAATCAAATCAGTCTTCTAGGTATGCTTTGGCTTTCAGCATGAAAATGTGCTTAAGTCTCCCTCAAAGATTTGTGGGAGCAGTGATTATTACCAGGAAATAATAAAAGGGAATGTTTGTGTCACTGTTACAGGCATTTGTAATTGCCTTTCACAGATAGATTTGGACATGCTGTACCACAGCTTGCTGAAAAAAACTTTTTTGGGGGTGGTATTCAAGCCAGTGAACAGAATTGTTTAGAAATAGTGTATTATATGGGTGTGGGAACTACTACTTCCAAATGTATTGAATTTCCAGAGGATCTTTGGATCACTGTCACGTACGAAACATTTATAAAAATTCTATTCTAGTTAGAAAAAAGTTGTTTTGTGCTTTCTAACTAAGTATTGTAGCTTCAGTGTTTTTCACAAAAAGCCCAGAGGAGGAACTTATTTGGTCTAAAATAGTGCTAATATTCATTGTGAAAGTTGGATCACAGAAATATAAACCCAATATATGTGCAAGGAATGATCCAAACAAATCAGGCTTTCTCAGTATCTCTTGACGTGTTACTCCACAGCCTAGTGTTCTCCAGCCTGCATTACTCCCTATAATATTCAACCTGTACTTGCTTCTCTTACTTAGATCTAAATATGCATCCTCCATAAAGCTGAACTTGCTTAGTGCTCTTTTCTGTCACCCAAGCATATTCCTTTCTAATACTTGGTCACTCTCCAGACAAAATGAGATATACGTAAATTTTTTAAGTGATATCTGTAAGAAAAGGCAGAATATTGAGTATGAATAACTCCAAAAACCCTGAGCAGCCTCACTTAGGTTTCAGAAGAAAGCCCACCAGACTGCATGACTGTACGAGTTCAGCTCAAACCTAAGTGTGGCAAAATTAAGCCACTCTGCAGAGCTCTGAACTGTGTTTTCAGAGATACACTATATATTTTTTTTCCTAAATCCACCCTTCCTCTCTCAACTGCTATCATTTGTATGTACTTCTAGTAAAGACACTATGCCTGTCTAAAGCCATTTTTTGTTTGTTTCTCAGTTCACCCTTTTTTTAGTTTCAGATCCATTTTCCATTAAATACATGTCTTATTTCAAACAGAATTGCATTTCCTTTCCTCGTGTCTGTGGCCTGTGTGCAGCATTCTGCCCTTTTTATAATTTGCAAATCTGTTCTGTCTTGCACAGTACATGAATCTCCTCAACTTGCTGACTCCTTCCAGATCATTAACAGATTACTAAAAGGAATTTTAACTCATGAGCTACTCTAGGACATACCACTCAGCCAAAATTACTTACTGGAACATATCATATACAGCTGATTTACTTAGTGCATTTGCATATCTAGGTATGTACTGGATATGAAGGATGAGTTACATACCTATAAAGAATTTTCTTTGTCACTTTACAACTGAAATCAGATTGAGAAGTACCGCATGATCAGTGGATAATGCATGGTGTCCCTTTTAAAAACTGCATTTATTTTATGTAGATGAATCCCAATTATTTGGGATTCATCTAAAATGAAGAAAAACATTTATTATCCATTTATTATTGCTAAGAAGCCAGAAAACATTAGATGCCAGGAAGCTCCCACTGCCTCGGTAAAATGGCAGAGAGCAGATGAGAGAACTTAAGGGAAGTGTGCTCAGTTGGATTTTTACAAGTGAATACCTTGTAAAGGGCTGCACAAACAGAATCTGAAGGAACTATTTGTCAGAGCTCTAATTTACCTTTCTGTTCCTGTCCCTCACTGCCAAACATCTACTTCATTCAAGCTGTTCTGGAATGGAAAGATTTGGGAATATTCAGGAATCAGAAATCTCTAAATAACATTAATGTGTTAGTTTTTCAAGGCTAAATACATAGCAGAAACAAAGAGATGTCAAAGAAACCAAAATAAAAGCATAGATACATATCTTAGGCACAGCATGTCGGTTTATACATAAAACTATTGCCCACTCTTTTCTCTGAAACAATAATGTCTATGATATAATTAATAACAAAAAATAACCCCAACCCACTAACCCACCAACTCAAACTGAGAAACATACTTTGAATTTCAGTGGTCTTTTTTAAAGACGCTATTGCATTCATATTGGGGATTTGATGCACAATATCTTCCGGGAGAGGCTCCAGCTGAAAGAATAGAATAGAATAATATAAATATTCAATAAGCCACAGAGACATAAAACAAACTGAAACAATCTAATCCTCAGGAAAAACTCAGCCCAAGAACTGGTTAACATTTTGCTTGTATCAGTTCTAAACGTATAACCATGATTTTGTTTTCTCTTTTCCAGCCATGTAATTGAATTCCAAGGGGCTTTTCTATTGGCTAAAAGACTAATCTATGGAGTCTCTGAAGCAGGTGCATGTCTGTGTATTATTCATTAAAAAAATTCTAGTTATTTGTGTAATTTTTGTAGGTTCCTCACAAACCAAATTCCACTGCATCTCTATATGCAGCTGGGCACTCCAAACAAAACCTTGCTGAAGCTGAACTGGAACCAAAGTGTGCACTCTATTATCTTTATTTTTCTGGTGTTATTACATCTAACCATCTTTCATGTTTTAAGGTTTATAGGGGAAAACAATGAAACACAGCTGCTTTTACTAACTTTTCATTAATTTCAAATAAAGTGGTAGATAAAAAATGGTTAATGCAGATCAACAGTAAGAGTTCTCTGAGTAACTTCTTTATAGAATCAGCTGCATTTTAATTAGCCAGTTTTAATTGTATATTCTTTTGAGTAAGGCTGCATTAGCAGAAAGAAGCGTTCAGTTATGGCACAGTTATTTTTGTCCTGAAATGGATAGACATAACAAGCAAACTGTATTTTGAAATCCACTCACATATGATTTTTTTATCCACTTTCTATACCCTTTTTCCTAGAAAAAGGGTAAAAAATTTTTTGGGTTAAATGTTTCTTCTTTCACTCTAATAATTATATTCTATGCTTTGAGTCCAGCCAGCTTTTCTGCTGCCCCACATAGGCTACCATGGCTGGATGTGCAGGCGTGCTTCCTGAGGAGTAGCAACTGTGTCAAGGTGGACCAAAGAGAACGATATCAATATCAATCTCTTCTCTCTAAAGCTAAGGAAGTTCAACCACCATTGACAAGAGACATCTGTACTGCAGACAAAACTCCTTTCTTAAGGGTCTATTTTAAACTAGGTCAAGTGAAGCCCACCCAAGGAGCTTCCTCTGTGAAGTTAATAGTTCAGTAGCCATCATGCATTGTCCTCCACATTACTACTGCTGCATTGCTACTCACCAACTAGATAAAATCAACTTTGATTCAAGCAAACAAAGTGGGAAGTAACTGGAGTGTGGATACTCCCTTAGTGGTGCTATTTTAAGCAAGCTCAGCTGCAAATCCCAGAACTTCTGGGACCCTGCTGTTACAATCAGCAGCGAATGCCTGTCAGCGATAAAGACATTGAAAATATCACCAGTCTTTTGGAGTCTTGGTAAGTAAAATGAATAGGGCTGTTCTTGTCATTATTGCCTTAGAAGCCCATATGGCATTGCAGCTGGAAGATTTTCTTGTGGCTGGAAACAATAGCACTATGTTTTGTTTTCAAATAGCATAAATTACTCCATTCTGCACAGTGACCAAGTGTGCAGAGAAGTGCTCGTTGGACCTGACTGGGTCCCAACTTTGCTTGGTTACAAAAGAAGCCAAAGTGCAAAGGAACATTGTTGCTATCTAATACTTAACATGGATTAGAAAAAAGACAGCAATTACAATACAAATAATATTTACAGATATATTTACAGTTCTTGAACCACATTTACTTTATGATCTTCATAGGTTACTCTATTTGGTAATTCTTGCAGGTGCCTGTGAGGAAAATCTGTACCTACAAAAATGCCCACCAACGGATCAAGCTTTACAGATTTTAGAGCAAAAATCTATACCTTGAGTTATATAGATAAATATTATTTGCTTTATCCCTAGTAAAGTAATCTATCATTTGTCTAGCAAGAGTACAAAAGTGAAGGTCTGTGTGGTCTTGCTGGGTACAGGAACACATAAGGGAAAGCAAATGGTAGTTTAAGGTTCTGTTTTGACAATTTCCTAATTCCTAAGGCTTTGATGACCAATTCGCTCCCCTGAAACAGAGCAAAATAGCTCCAGGCTATAGCAGTAGGAATAATAGTAAAAGATACTGCCCGACTGCAATATATGAGAGCTGTGTCTTGCTTCGCCCTTTGAATACCTTGAGAACTGTTATGCAGACTTTTTGTACTAATTATTATTCTGGGAACAACTGCTACAGAGACAGTTAAAGGAGATTTTCTATTAAAAGGTGGATATTTTGTTGCCCTCCTTAGAGCTGGATTTTTGTAGGAGTCAAAAAAAAGGGTTTGATTTTTCCAAATATATAAACCCCACCTCTTCATTTGTCAGTATAGAAATTATTTTTTTAACAAGTAGGCTGCACTTGAATATCTAGACATATCAGGTGAATATTTTCAAATGGCAGGTGTGTTTTTAGAAATCAGTGTAAGCTGATGAATCCTTGAAGAAAGAGTGAAACATCCAACACTTATCCCAATCATTACTCCATCTATTAACTCTACTAACAGATTTGTAGTCAATGTGAGTATAATGGTGTTATTTGACCATTTCTTCAACTCTTTTTTCCACAGTTTTTATCAACTTTCATTTTATACACCAGTCTTGGCTGAAGCAGAATCCCAAGCTATTCTGTCTCCTGACCCTTAAGGACAGCCTGACAGACCTTGGACCCTCTCATATCAGGACAGCTTTATCAGGCTCCACAAGAAAGTTCATTATATCATATTCCCTGCTCAGCCCAAAATGCAGTACCATTACAGAAACACTGCAGAAATAAAGCCAGAAGGTTATGGCAGCTCTTTCTATACACTTTGAAATGAGACTGTCTGCATTGAAAGGAATGATTTCTGTTGGCAGTTATCCACTGGCTGGATACAACTGTATAGACACAGAGGTGTCCCTGGAAAATATCAACAGTTAGACCCAGCACTGAACAAAAGAAATCACTTTACACCTGGCATATACGGCACTATCACCTTCCATCCTATACTTAATTGGCATTCAGACCATGAAGTCTATTAAATGTGGAGGATAACAGAAAGGAAGCTGAAAAGAGCACTGGAAATACACCATCAGGAAAGAAATCTTTCATAGAAGAACAGCTCAAGACTGCAGAAATAAACAAACCACAGGATGGACAGTTTGGACTAGACACAAAAGGTCACATTTTCAAAGCTCTTATATGGTTGAATTGAGCTTTTGTGCCCAAAGTAGCAGATGAAAGTGGAAACTGTGTCCACTAATCATTTTCAAAGGAGAAAAAACAATGTAAATGGGCAAAAATCACTTGGGCTGCCTAAATCTGCCAGAGGCATATCAACAAATGTTTGAAGAAGGAATTAACAATGGAAATTTCATGTACCCAGAAAAGGATCTGAACTGATCCTTGGGAACGTGGAGAAAATTTGAAACTACAGCAGTCTGTACTGAGATGAAAATTCTATCAATATCCACACTGTCCTTAGAACTATCATGTTTTAAAGCATCAAGATCAAGTTCAGTGGAGATTGTTGCAGGGTGCACTTAGAGATCACTGACAAGTGAGGCAAGTGAAAGCATAAGGTAAGAAGTATGGAGAATCCTGCCAGAAGCAGAGAAAGGGAAGAAGGCAGACAGGCTCCTCAGGGTTGCTAGAGCTGCAGAGGGAAGCACTACAACCCCCTTTCCCTGGTTACACTGTGTAAAGAGCATATCAGGATATCAGCACAAAGAGCTCTGTTGCTCTTTGGGTTGCCTATGATTATGGAGGACTAAGTTAAAAGATCTCACATCTCCTCTCATGTGTTCTTATATAAGCAATCTTCTCAAAGTTTCTGCACTCTCTGATTATACACAAAACAGGCAGGTATTTTTTGTGATCCACCGTTACAATGCAGTATACAAACCCCCCCACATTTTAGCAGAGAGTAAGTTCAAAAACACAAAGGGTCATTAGCACCTACGAGTACCTTGGGTAAAAAAAAAAAAAAGAAGTGATGCCTTAGAATTATGTAACTTTGGAATCAGAATATTCTCTGTTTCCTCAGCCAAACCACTTGCTGACTAGCACTGCCCACCTTGGGAACTTGGAAGTCACCATGCTGGCTCCAGTTTCCTATCCCATCTAAATTAGAGTCTAAAGATTCTATTTCTAGTCTCTGAGTTTATGCGAGCAGCAGTTGACAGTTGTTTTAGACTCAGTGTTAAGTATTTTCTAGTATTAGACTCAGACTAACAATAAGGACATGAGATTGTGAGCAAGTTTACCATGCAATTTAAAATTGATCTCAGGCCATATTCCCTTCCACAGATATTTTCCATTTTGGAGAGAGAAATGCTTACCTGTTCTGGTAAATAACCCCTTTTAACGCAGTCCAGGACCTCTTGGCAAAGCTCATTGCCTAGCTGGCAAGCAGCCCCAGATTCACACTGAATTCCACAAAGGAGAAAATGCCAACTTTTCATCATCAGCAGGAAAGCTGCAGAGTACAAGCTTTCCACTTAAATTACCATTCCCTCCTAAATGCCAGCTCAACAAATTGTAAGAAAGAAGCACATACTTCACACTCTGCAAGAAAATTGTCCGGTGTAAGTTTTCAAGCATGCTTGGGAGCCAACCAATCACAATGTTTTGTCAAATTCTGCTTCAGACTGAAATTCAAGCCAGAAGAATATTTACTAGAAGATGTTAAATTTAGTCACTTAAAAATGTTTTTACACTTAGGGCCAAATTCAGTGTTGGCCGCCAGAGTCAATGAGAGCAGACATGCATCCTCTCTGTGCCTTTGTTGCGGGGTCCTGCTGGGCAAAGCACACTGTGGACTGCACTTCTCTGCTTCCTCTGTGCAAAGAAGAGCATGACCCCGTCTGTGACTAATTATCACTTCTTATAGACCACAGCAAACTGCTGTACCATAGAGACCTGAGAGACACTGTCCAAACCTGACAGATCAGGGGGACCATGATGTTAGACCAACTTCTGTGTCACATGGAAATACCACACCTGGCTGCTTTAAAAGGGATAGGATGAAGGAAGAGCTAATTCCTTAGTTTTTGACATAAAGAGTTTTGTGCTTGAAGAAATCCTTCCTTACTCTTTCTGACTTCAGAAGAACCCCTACCTGAATGCAGTTATGTTAGAAAATAAGACACAGGATTTAGCACACTGATCTCAAGGAAAGTTTATGCCCAAGGACTTCTTAGATCCAAATAACACCTCTTCAAAAGTAATGTGGATGAAAGAAAGAAAGCAGAACCTACCCTTGCATCTCTTACCACCACCTGGCACTGAAAGTCATAGAAGAGGTCTTATAGCACCAAAGCTAGGATCGACAAAATAGTGTGGAATTTCCATACTCTGTGAAAAAGCTTTTTGGGGAAAACCTCAATATTTAATGCAATTTTCACAGACTTCTTGGAATAAAATATAAATCTTGACATTTAATGGTTTTCTTCCTTGAAGTAATATGTATATCTAGATACAGTTTAAAAATGAGTACTCAAAACTATACAACCAATCTGTGGAAACCTGAGGAATCATTTAAAGAGTGCCACAATAAATAAAATAATTTAATTTTAAGAACATATATCATATCACAGAAATGTTTATGTTTAAAAGCAATGTGTTTTTTTTTACAATTATCTGACTCCATCTTTTCCTTTGTTTTGACAGATGCTCTTTTAATGCAAAAGTTCTCAAATCATGCTAACTAAATTCAGGGATATTTTAAGGCAACTGATGCTCATCTTGCCTTTTCGCTATCCAGAAGGTTTTTGATGTTTACATTTTGGATTTAAGGGAATCCAGCTGCTTAATCTCTTCTCACCTTTTAGGAAGATTTCCTTCCAAGGAGATAACCTACAGTGCTCCTAATTAACTCTGCAAATGGCCAAATGGAGTTCTCTCAAAGTGACATGGAAATTTTCTGCTTGTAGACAGAAGCATGGAGAGGAAAATCTTAGATACCAAAATATTTTAAAAGTAATATTATATGTAAACTTTCTAATTAATAATTTATCTTCATAACATTTATTCTTAACTTTAATTTTATAATTTTCTTTTTAGTTTGCCCATTATATAAGGAGGAATTCACAGAACCAAACCAGGTTGAGTCATTTCAGATAGTATAAGATGTCTTGCCTGCTTTCCAGCTGCTGCTCAGAAAGGGTGTGAATCTCTTTTATGTTAATTCTACCAGTCCTTCCATGCTCAAATTATTTAGAGAAGATTCATTTGATAGGATATTCTTTTCCTAATGTCTTCACTCACATTCTTTTAAAAAATTGAGAAGTTACCTTGCTAAAATAATCACTAAGCTATAAGTTATATTTAAATAAGAACAAAATATATCTATTTTGAATGTCAACCTGTTTGCCTTCTTCGTGCTCAGAGAGAAATCAAGAAAAGAAAGAATTTTACATTTGTAAATTTGGTATTACCTCTATATATCAGACCAGTGCTCCACGAAAGTTGGGAGTTGTGGCTAGTTCTACATTTTTATTTTTTTTTAAATGTTATTCTCCTGGTAATAGAACATATGATACAGTGGATTTTTGTATTGACAAGTCCTGGCCAAAAACAACAAAAGAAAAGAAAAAGTTTTCAAAAAGCTCTGCAAAATGTTTATGAATTCTAATCCTCAGCACATGAATAAATACATCTGACAAACTGCAGGGTACCTCATAAAGGCCTTTCCCAACCTTTCTAATTTGAGTTCAATTACATGTGTAGTGTTTAGAACCAAAGTTCATCTTGCCAATGTTTTTAAACTAGGGTTGCACTATATACCACTATTTGTAAAAGTGAAAGGCAGATAATAAGTTATATTTATCCTATTAATCACCTGTAAAGAATTGCATTCAGGGAAGAATGCATCTTCAAATTACAGGAATTGGTTGTTTAAAGAAAAAAAGGTTTTTTTCTGTCCTTGGCAGAATGTGCTTGGAGTTTGCTGTGCAAGTTCATGAAGAGCATGCTGAAGTCAAGCACTGTATATGTGGGTCATGTGGTGTATATTGCCATAAATCTATAGATGTCAACAGATGTGGTGATTTCTAACTGCTAACTAGGTATCAGACTTCCTCGTTAATGTCTTCTCCTTGGCAACACCTTTACTTATTCTTTTAAGCCAATGACAGTTTCTTATGGTAGTCTTGGTAACAACACCCTCTCTGGAGTACTTTTTTCTTCTTAGCAGGCACAGCATATTTTGTCTTTGAAATTCTGCTGCACCAGACCATTTGATGCATGTCCCAGAAGACAATGCTGTGAGTAAGAGCACATAAGAATAATGCTTAATGCATGTGATGTTTCAAGTTATTAAGGACCATATTCTTTTACAAGTGAATTAAAAATGGCTGCATGGTTATTTTTGTCTTCATTTTCAGTTAGCGAATTTTTGTCTCTCCTGAAATTTACTTTGTTATATTTTGCAAACAGATAGTCTCACAATTTACCTAATTTCCTGGTCTCTAATTACTCTAAAATGGAAGAAAATCTTAATTCCAGTATACTTAGCCCATTCCTTTCTCTCACAAGTACTTTTTCTTGGATAATGTCAGGGACAGCAGAAATAGAAATTGGGTGTGATATAGTGTTAAAACAAATAAGGCAGTTTTCATAAATGGGTAGCACCACCAAATGGTCGCAACTGGATAGAGGGAGCCAGGCATCAGAGAAGGACACATCACATCATCAGCATTGTACCATTCACGTAAGTCCCACAGGGGTGCACATGGGTTTAGAAGGGCTATGAAAAGCCATGGATATTGCAAGTTACTATCATAGGGAAGATTACAACAGAAATCTGATTGAAAGTGCCCTGGAATGGCAGGTGATCAGGAAGGCAATGCTGTATTGACTAAGATTGTCAAATGCCTCAAGCTGGGTTATGTAATACATATTTCAGCACCTAAATAAAAGGATCAACATTATGCTGAGCAGCTTTTTCAGTAGCACATACCAAGAGACTGGAAAACTTTCCTTATGGAGCTTGTCAAGGGTGACAGTAGACAAAACCCAACAAATTTTTGGGTTTTTTTGCTGTCTACATTTCTGAGATTATTTTTGAAAAACCTAACACTTTATTCATTATATGTATAATGTAAAAATAATAAGCATCGAAATATTGTTCTTGATGTGTCATAAAGATGAAAAGCAAAGGTTTAAAAGAACATTTGGAAAACCCTTCTATCCAGCATCCATCAGAAGACTTGTTACTTTACCTTATGCACATAGGTATGAAGCCTTGAAATGGAAGGAAACTGGCAAACCAGCATGCAATTTGTCATTAATACATTTGATTGGGGAGATTATATAGCTATTAACACTTCTCCTGAGGGGAAAAAAAAGTAACACACCGTACTTTATAAAAAGATCTTCCAAAATTAACAATTTTTTCCTCTTCATAAATTATTTTGACTGCACCTTCAGCGAGTTTTTCTTCTCACCACATTTATAGGAGAAAAGATATTTTCTAGTGGACAGCAGAAAAAAATTCACTAATATGAATGCTTATCTTGCATTTATGTACATAAATAGCACATACTCATATTTACTTAGTCTTATAGTCTCCTCCTAAAAGTTGCTAAATAATACATATGGTGCTCCATAAGTCTTGGAAACTCCATTTAAATTACATACAGATCAACCTGAATCTTCATTTATATGTTAATTTAAAAAAAAAAAAAAAATTTGGACACATTTTTATTAATGCTTCAAAGTGTCAAAATACTGCAAAAAAATGTGCCAGTTCCTAAGATTACCGGATACCTTTCAAAAGACATTTCTTTTCCATGATAGATGGCAAAAAGGTCCTTTCCTGATGCATACCAATGACTAACAATGATGTCAAGTCTTGTGTTCAGCACATCACTAAGAGCAATTTGGAGGTATTAAATATTACTCAGAATTGGGAACAATTTAGGCATGTACTAAATGATTTGTATAAAAATCTAATTTAGAGGTATTTATCCAAACCAGCTCATTTGAGATGTGCTCATTTCTAAGTTGTTCAAATTCCATGTCTTCTACCAAATGAAAAAAGGACTGACACCATTGTTTCTAAAAGAATATCAAAGATAGCAGTTCAGCAAACTTGGATCATTCTCTCCACCTCGTATGATTTATGATTTACCTCATTTCCTAAAAGGGCGTTTATACAGGCTTCAGATGCGTCACAGATGGCAGTAAGGTCATGTCCTCCCTCCAGTGCCAGCACAACGCGACCATCTGCTAACTTCAGCAATTGCTTGGTTAGGTGACCAAAACCTAGTATTCAAATACAAGAGTGAAAATAATTAAAGCAGAACAGAAATTACAGATGTATTTCACATCTGGTGCATGAGAAAGTAGAAGGCTCTTGAATATTGTACAGGGAGCATAGGATATAATTAGTCCAGTATCCTGTTTCTGACATGGCCCACACCAGATGGTTTGGAGGCAGATGTGACATAATGTCCCTCATGCTGATCCCTCATTGCTGGAGATTAGTTGAAACATGAGGCTGTCCCTCTTCTTACCTTCGTTAACCATTATTACCCTGGATTTTCTTGCTATTTGCATATCAGTGTGGCATATACCCGTGATATTTAGAAAGATCTGATATAATTCTGTTCACTTATGGCATCGACATGACAAATGATATTTGTAGTTAAATTTTGGTGCTATAATTAAAGATAACTGTGGGTTTTTTTTAAATGAGATGATGTTTTTTTATTATTATTATTATCATTTACAAATAGCTTCCTTCTTTGTATTTGGGGTTTCAGAATAATATAAAAGCATGGACTGAAAGGTAGTGGGAACATATGTTACCTCTTAGCTCCACCTTGAAGTGTTTTTTGGAAGCAGCACTCGCAACGAGATCACTTATTTTGATTCAAGGTTTTGGTGTAAGTTGAAACTGTCCAGAATTTTGTAGCTATCTCTATCAGTATTGCTCACTCCTGACAAACAGTGTTCTAAGAAACTGTGCACCATAGCCAAAAGTGATGGTACTTCTTTTTCTGTGGTGATCTATAACTACACAAACACTACCACAAAGTTTTCATCTGTGATTCAAGTAAAATTAATTTATTACATTTTTAATGACAAGAAAAATTGCATGAAATATGTCAATTTGGAGTGAAGATTTTTGAAAGAATTTTTGTGGTAGTTTCCTAGGATAGCCATTGTTTTTGTTTAATCTCTTTTAAGTAAGCAATGATAAATAAAGCTTTGAAACTATTGCTGTTAAATAAACTTCACATCTTGTTCTTAATTTTTCCACTTGGTCTGTACTAGTTGCTCTACAGATGGTCATCACTACTTATTCCAGTGCATTTCATACCCTTAAATAAATCACATAGAAGGTACTTGCTAAAGTCTGGGCTTCTATAAAGACAGGAAAATCAACATCTTTTTTAATACATTCCAGTGAAGAAGGCCATCAGAAATTAAAAACTACAAAAATTACAAGCATATTTTCCAGCAAGTTTTCCAAGACACAGATTTAAGGCTTGATCTGGCAAATAAGTAATCCCACATTTAGTTCCGTTTACATCTTAGGATTTTGTTAAGCACATGTCCGTTTTTAGAATAGGGACTTCAGTGATACCAGATTTGGATTAGCTGTGCAGACAAAAAAACCCAAAGCAACAAAACCTC
Source organism: Margarornis squamiger (assembly GCA_035222235.1). NCBI lineage: Eukaryota > Metazoa > Chordata > Aves > Passeriformes > Furnariidae > Margarornis > Margarornis squamiger. The sequence continues at coordinate 29,951,066 of JAWWTY010000077.1, read as the reverse complement.
CTCTACTTGCCACTTCATCTATAGATGATCACAGAACTTAAGGTGAAATATTGTTTCCTTGAGCCACTGCACAAACTTCTATACCCTGTAAGTACTGCAGTTTTGATTCTAGCAAAGTAACTACACTGTGGTTTAAATTACATAAAGGGTTGAAAAATAAATAAAACCTTAAACTCTCATTTAAACCCAACCTTTCCTCATGAAACAAAAGCAAAACAAACCCCAAACCAACCCCCCCACACACACCCAATCCTCTACAAAAACCCAAATTTAGACAGGATAATAAAAGTGAAGGAAGGAGTGGAATGAGGATAACCTTTGATCTTTAGCCAATTTCTGGTTTCTTCTACCTATAGGATTTATTTCTGTCTGCATGTTACACATGAGATCTTTGGGTTCATAAAAAGAGAGTGCCAACAGCACAAAGTGAGTCGTAGATACAGCATTTAAAGGAAATGAAGAAGAATGAACAGGCGCAGGCTCCCCGCATCTGTAACTCACTCTTTGGGTCTGTAAGGAATCCAACACCACTTCCAAGACAACATTATCCTGCATGGTATACATATTCTGTGAAGGGAAAACTATCTATGTTTCGCCTGCACATTTTGAAAGTTTTTTATGACTGCAGATATTGCTACTGCCACACTGCAATCTTCTTAGGTATGTGTGGCAATAAATGTAAAGATCCTTGCTAAGCCTTTTTTCTTCTTTTAGACAACCATATACAATGTAAGTCATAGGCATTGATACAATATTAGTTTGCCTACTTGGTTTCCTAATGATTTTCCTAGTATCAATGCTATAATATATAATCATCCCTGACTGAATCAGGATGCAACGAGCCATACAGAAAGCATCTTTCCAAATAGAGATCACAGTAACAAGTTAAAGTGTTTCCAAGTCAAATTAAAATGATGGGGCTTTTCTTGAGTGTAATTACCCTGAGAAAGTAAAGGTGACTTGCTAGAAAGTAAGGGAAATAGCTTTAGCCAACAGTACCAACATTGTCGGTGACCGAATGAGTTATGGAAATTCTTAATAAAGAATCTTGGATCCTGTGTCACTGCAGGAACCTAGGAAAGATATTAGCTTCCTCAAGAAAATCCCCTGGAGCGCAAAAGTAAGAAAATGGAAAGAAAGGAATCTCAGTCAAGTAATAGTTTTAAGATGGGCTGTAGTTCATGCCAAATAATTAAGGAAAACAAGAAGAAAATAGTAACAAGCACCATTAAAAGAATCCGTCATCTCCCCTGATATAAGGAGATCAAGCACTGGCCAACTCTAAGGTGAGAAAGGAGTCAGACAAGCATTTTGAATCCTGGATCTTTTAATTCAAGTGAATTTCTAGAAACCAGCAGCAGCTCTCGGCCCTTCTACTGTACCTGCTGAAATCTTGTAAATGTGGTCAGAGAATTTGTACTTTAGAGAAGCAGCAGCATTTTTTAAAATTATGTTCATGCAGTGTGCCAGGAAATTGTGAGAATGGTTTTGTGCCAACTATTATTTTCATAATTTCTGTAATTTAAAAGTACCTGTTTCCTTCGCAGATCCAATATTTAGATATCCTGGGTACAACTCACAAAAGCACTTAATATTAATTTGCCATGATCCTATTAAATATGATTAACTTTCAATTTCCACAATAGACAACATTAAAACAGTAAGTAATTTTGAAATCCCCACTCACCAACTGTTTTATATTTTCTTGACAAAAAAATAACTGTGGGTGCAAAATTGTACATCCAAGCAAAGAAGACTAGGTTAAACCTGCAACCATTATAAACCATATTATGGATTGGAGAGATAAACAGTACATGAGCCATTATTTGACCTTGAAGTAAAAATATAAACTTTCCAAATAAAAATAACATGTAATTTTTAATTACACCCTCTCTCCTATTCCAGTGCTATTATTGGAGGAGATACAATATTCAGCCTTATGTAAGAAAATATTCTATTGTGGGAAGGCAGGAAGAGAGAAAATTAATATTGTCTTATACTACTGAGCAAGCTGTCAGGCTTTTATTGAAGGACACAGTATACTAATCACTTGAATTACCATCTAAGCAATAATTCATCTTTTAGTGGGCTAATGCTCCATTAAGGACTCTGGGTTTTCTTCTGTTTGTAACAGACAAGATCCCTGCACACTCCTTGTAGTTCTGCCCAGCAGCAAGGAATGGCATGGGGGTGAGGCTTCTGCCTCATTTGACCAAAGTTGCTGGAGCAACCAGACTCTACCTGAACTTACTGAAAACAAAAAACCAAACAAAAACCAAACAAAAAAAACCAAACCAAACAAACAAAACCAGTTAAGCCCTACAAAAAGAGAATCCAGAGTTATTTCAATTTCCTTTTGTTGTTTTTGAGGTACCTGAAATGGAAAGAGGCAAACAGAAGGCAGGTAAAACACCTCCGTTCCCCTCCAACAGACTCATCACACAACTGTGTGTTGTGCTAGATGAAGAAAAGCTAACAGGTCAGAGTTTGTATGTACAGCCTCCCATTTTGCAAAAGAAACATTTGAGAATGAAGGCAACTTGTGAATGTTATTCTTTTCACATCCTTTCCTTAGCAGCCAGGGAAAGGAACCATATGGATGCGGTGCACTCCCAGCCAGGACCACAGCACTCCTTGTTTGTATAAACAGTCATATATACAACTCAATTTGTTCACCAGCAAATTTGCAAACACTCAGTTCATGGGGACTAAACCTACCTCAGCAGAAAAGAGAGTTCTTCCCTCTCCCCTGCTGTGCATAAGGAGCGCAGATGTCTCCTGCGCACTCATTTTTTGGGTGACGGCAGGCTGAACAAAGTCATGGTCCTGGCTCTTGCTCATTGGAGGTGGCTGGTGGAGGAACCTGGACACATCAACAACCGAAAGGCTGGCAAAGCTTTAGAGTTATGGAGAAAGTCTTGGCTTTGTCAGCCTCAGGAGCAGGGCCCCAACAGCTCTTTTGGCTTCAGTGTCTTAAACACTACAACCCAACCCTAAATTACAGGCAGAGTTCTGGTGAGCCCCTCTGGATACTTGGAGCAGCCTGGAGAGGAATACATGCAAAACACAAAAACTCCACAGTCTCTGTCCTGGACCTCCAAGCATGTATTTAACTATTATTTACCATTTAATCATGTCATTACTCTCTAATTTACTTGAGAATGTGTTTTCCTCTCATTAAAACTGTTGCGATGATCACTGCCAGGATTCTACCCACCAGTGTTCTGTGTTCCTTCCCTGTGGTTGTTTCGTGACTATTTGATTAATTTTTATTGATATTCTTCCAACAATAGCATCTAAAATTAACTGGGTCAGTTTTTACATAACTTCCTGACTCACCAGGGTATGTGTCCTAAATAAATATATCCATACAGGAGTCAAATGACCCTTCCAGCACTAGCAGGAGCTGGGACATTTTGCAAAGCTTGTGTTCTGATGATAAGGGAATACAGTCCATTCTCAACCCTGAGTTCAGGATCTTTTATTCAATCAAAACTTCACTTGGATTAATTCAGAGATTTGACTCAGTTGGCAGGACGTGGTCTTGAGTGAGGGGGAAAGGGAGATTTTAAAGCCAAATACATTCTTATGAAAAACATTTTCCAAAAGGCTGAAATTACAAATGTTAGTGTTGAGGTACCTGAATTTAAATGGTACTTTTGGCCTCCAGGCATTAGCTGATGATTTCTTGCTTTTAATACTGGAGAAGGAAGCTCAGTAACACTTCAAATTACATGTCTCAAGCAGTCATTTAATTTAGATTAAATTAGACAGTAATTGTATGTTAAATAAATACCAATGGTCGCAGGAACACATTTTTTTATGGATTAACAATTTATGTAATAGATGTTTTTATTGCATGCCTGTTAGGTCTACAGTAATATGTTTTTTCGTAATTAGCTGCTTTTTAGCTGCTACACTGAACATAACTTCTTAAATCTCTATTAAGTACATATTCAGGGATGCATAGGATATCTCTTTGAAAAAAAAAAATGCAAACCTGTCTCGCTACAGTAAAAGGCCACCTTGACAATGTAGTAGGATGATCTGGGTATCTTCAACTCTCTTGAGATATGTATTTATCCAAGTGTGTCACATAGTCTGTTGCATTTGCTTAATCCCTTAGGAAGGAGGAATTTGTACACCTTCACCACACAATGGCAGCACTGACCACTGGACAAAATGTTCCTCAGAGAAAATACAAGCAGGAAGAAGACTCCCCCAAACTCTTCTCCAAATTAATTCACGCTAAAAATAAAAGGAAGGGTTTTCTTTTGTAACCTGCATTATCAAGCACTAGGGATTGTGCATCCTCCAAGGAAAGGTCATAGTAATGTACAAAATAATGATGAAGCTTTTAGAGCTGTTACAGTGCTGTCATGTGGATGCAGAGGGAAAATATTCAACCACAGATTTCAGTTGCCAGAGTCAAAGCAGGAAACTTTGGATATTGGTTGGATGTTTCTTAGCCCTATTTTACTACCTCTTTTCTCTGTCCCTTCCTTGATTCTCTGCTTCCTTACATTTCCCTCACCTCTACCCAGTGTCACAGCCGGCCCAAGCAAGAGTTTCTCCACTGTCCTGTTATCCTACCCCTCTTTTATATTTTGCTTTCTATTTAGTAAATCCTCTACTAAGTAAAGCTAGCCAGGATGCAAGATGATCCAACCAACAGAGTTCTTCAGGGGTTTTTTCAAGAACATGTTCTGCATCAGAAAGCAGAAGCCAACAGAGGAAATGTAGAAATCAAATAGCAAGGTGGTATTTCAGAATCTTAGACCTTGGACTCAGATCTCTCTGAAAAAGGCTGTTGCTTCATCTGTGAGGTGAGGGGATTCTCTGTTGAGTTTGGAGAGCTTTTTTCTTTTTCTTTTTTTTTTTCCCCCCTGGAGATTAAAAACCCTCTAAAGGTATTCTATTGAGATAGACTAATCAGAGTAATAATTATCTATGAAAGTTTATGTATTGTGAAATCTGCCAAGATGACAGTGTATGTGGTATTCCTGTTATCTTGATAACTTCTTCCAAATCTGATCAAGTTGCCTGATTTAAACTGATATACAATATATGCATCTGATGTTACAAGTCACAGATGATTATATCTCCAAATCCGAGCCTAGACTCAGTAAGGGGTTGGCTAAAAAACAAGACATCTGATAAAAAAATAATTCAGAGTATGAGGAATTTGTGTCTAATCCACACTGGAATAAAAATCAGATCCTACTATTGACTAACCAAATAAATCAGTAAGCTTGATTGAGTTTAGAGAAGTTTATTATAATGCTACTGCCTGTAAAATCAACTTGACACATTTTTAAAATATGTGGGGTGAAGTTTCTCAATATAGATGAAACATGGGCACTGAGTTATGACTGAAAATGATCTGATGGGAAGATCTAGTCTTATTTCTTTTTCTAACTGATGAAAAGCCAAGTCAGTTAATTTTGAGTTGACCCAGGAGACTAACACAAAGGATCTGGTTTAAAGCCCATCACTCAGAAGCTAAGAACTGACTGCCATTTTCTGAAGATGGTCTACGAAATTCTGCCAAGAAAAGCAACATAGACTAAGCGATCTTTCCAACTTATGCAGTTTCTCAGAGACTACAAATTAAGGCTCTCACTTTATTTGCAGTCATTTATCGACCCTGCCACATCAACATATCAGATTAAATTAAGAACTAGTTCCTTAGCCAGTGTTAATCAGCATATACCATTATCTAAAGACCTAGTCTCCAGATGTGGATCATTCATCATTCCAAGACTAGCAACATAGATACAATAAGCATATCAGGGATAGGTTCTTGTAGGTGGATAGCTTGAGGTAAACACTCTATTTCCTGACTAATTTGGCATCAAGTCTCCTGATGAACTCAGTATTAGTATCAGAGGTCTAGTGTCCCTCAGGATTTGAATCATGTTGTTTAATAAACTTCATTTTATAAAATCAGAAGGGAATAAGGCAGTGCATTTCTAAGGGATTACTGTACATCTCAAATAGTTATTCACTTTCCCTCTGGCCTTGTGCCCGTTAACCCCACCTGACATATGCTATAATCACCCAGAAATGCACTGCCTGTCACCACTTATTGAAAAGGTAATGTGTAAAACTCACTAAAGGAAATGGTATTGAAACTAGGTTTGGGGTCTGACTCCTTGTAGTCTTCTGATTAATTGCAATTTCCAAGTAAAATACATTGAGCAACTTTCTATTATGCTGTTCTATTACAAAAACATGTAAGAATTAAGGATGTGATTTCAACCAATACAACAGTCCCTTTGTACCTTTTCATACTATTAAAAGGACACACAGATGCCTTGAAATGGTGGGTGAAATCCCACTGAGTAAAAGCAACTGTAGCTACCATTTGAATGACATAGGTGGTTCTATCCAGCCTTCTCAATGCACAGAGAAGTTATGTCAGAACCTTGTCAGTCATGTTATTATACAGCAGAGTTTGCAAGAGCCTTAATGTGGTGGGAGCACAAGGAAAAGGGCAGGGAGCTGTACAGGCCTCAGGTGAAGGCAAGATGGATGCTGCTTTGTTCTGATGCACAGGAAGTGAAAATATATAGAAGATATTTTTATTTTCTGTTCACTCAGAGTAAAATATATTACTCATCCTCATTACAGATATGTGCTTTTTTTTTTTTAATTTTTTTTATTTTTTTGGTAGATGTTAGGGCCAGGTTTTGTTGCTGGGTGAATGAGAGGGCTTCAGGTACAGTGTAACTTGTGATCTGGAACAAGTTAATTGGAATAGAAGTGGTCTCTTTGTTTCCCCAGAAATCCCCCTCCCCCACCCAGCCCAAGAAACGCATATGAGAATATTTTTAGAATATTGAATATCTCATCCCTGTCTTTGCAGTCTCCCAACATACAGTTATCAGAAAGAGCCTTCCTGTGAGCTCCTGCAGCCAAGTGGCGACCGACCAATTACTACTTGAGAACTAGTGCTTCAGAAGCCCCCATGAAATTCTTTACTCGGTGGTTTTCTACCTTTCCTTAGAGAAAGTTAAAATGGGCCTGGGTGAAAAATGCCTCCCAGCTAAGCAGTCAAGTAGTACTACTACTTTCTGGACTTTCTCAGAGTGAGGAGCAGAGGGACTGGATTCTGCAAGATCCATATATAGGCAAATTACTACTATCTCTGCTGCTACCATACCATGACAGCAGTATTGAGGGGAGCTGGCAAACCTAAAATAATTGGTAATTTTAACCGAACAATAGAAACATCAAGACAAACAATGACATTTCTGTGCTACACTCAGACTTAAATCCAGCCAACTAGTGTCAAGGTAATTTGAGGACTCCAGATGTTGTTGCAGCTGCAACAGTCATCTTAGTCATTCTCTTTAAAAGTGGGGAAGTTCACAACAGGGCAAAAATCATTCATTCCACATTGAGATACTGTTTCTTGAGCAGCAACAGTAATTTCTTCTTCAAGGGAAAAACTACATCAGCTTTTCTAACTGGAGACACCAAAGGTCTACTAGCAGAATAGCTACTGTTTCTCCCTCCAGAGTTTTAACAGCTACAAGTAAAATAACCTGCTGCCAGAGCTCAAAGCTCCCTAGTGGCTCTAGAATCTTAGCAAAGGGGGTATACCAAATTGCAACATCAGGATTGCATTTATTCTTCTTTTTGATGAAAGCTGAAGAGCCACAGCAGCTGAAAGCTTTGACAAAAATCATCCAAACCTTGTAGCAAAGCCACTTAGAAACCCTGGACAACAAAGGTGTTCAACTGCCTCACTACAAATAATTAGAGAAGATCAACAGGAAAAGAATATCCAAATCAGAACAGTTCCTCTGATTAGGGCAGGCAATACTCAGTTCAGTAGAGAAAGATGAAGTCTTTAGTCATTCTCAGTTTTGGCCAAAGTGCTGATTTCATTTCATGGACCAAAATTTTAGCATCTTCCCACTGTTTTAACCTAAATTCTACTGCTGAGCACTATGTTAGAGGGAATTAATTAATTAGTTAATTAATTAATATTAATAACACATGAGAGAGAAAGATAAAAACAAAACAAAACAAAAAAAGGGACATTAGAGAATCAGAGAAATGATAAAAGTGTATGCTGGGTTAATAAAAGAGTCTGTTATTAAATAAGATGATAAATACTTTTGTGACTAAAACACAATAAATGCATGTAAGTGAAAGTACTGGATAATTACTGGATGAGCAAGAACAAAAATGAACATGAATACGAAACTAAACATTGTCAAGGAAATAGATCTTCTTATAACCATCAGGAATGGTCAGAATGTAAAGAAAGCAGGAGAGGTTTATGATCTTATTTCTAGAAGGGGCTGGAGAACATTTCTGTATTCTCCACCAGGGATATACTTTTGTATCCCTTAGATACATAGAAAGATGAGGCAGTCCCATGGTAATGTTAACATGAAAATCATTCAGCTTTTGACTGCAGTGAACTCTGGATTCCTTGGTGAACAGTTGCTAACACAAAAAAGGTCTAAACACAGGCAGCTGGCACAGTGTGCTTCAGGTGACAGGTTTGTATGTGTGGGCAAAAGTGTTCATAACTCAAAGCAATTAAAGCATTTAAAAAACTGGGTACTTGACAATAAGCTGGTCTCTCTAGGAGCAGTCACAATCACACCACTTCCCATTTATACTGTCTCTGAGAAAATGTGAAGTAATCCAATGACTGCAATGGATTTACATCTCTTGAACTGTGAGCAAAATTTGGCCTAGTAAAAGCAGGCACTTTTCTTCTTTTAAACACAGTAAAATAAGTTTAGAAATTGTGAATGAAATACACATTAAAGTCCAAATGCATATTTGGAGATAGATGTTTTACAAACTAGATCAGAAATTCTAAGTGAATACACAAGTTCCTGAACTCATTTGGACTCAAGGAACCAATAGAGGTTGTTCCTTCTAAGTTTTTAGTTACTTCTGTATCTTCCCAGACCATGCTTTATTGTTGTGGGTCATCACAAATATCCTTGATTTATTCTTCCATATATACAAATCCTTAGTGGCAGTGGAAAAGGTTGCTTCTGTCTCCCTCCCAGGTAATGTATGACTCCATCTCAAGCTGATAAGCTACACCTGATACACCTAGTCTAACATGGAACAGCCCAAAGATGGCCTGGAAGTCTTTTTAAAAAAGATAACAAAAAAAGAATTTACTTTTCCTTGTACCCAATGTGAACTCAAACAGTAAATCTCTGTATTCATTATAACACTTGCAAGGACTGAATGTTCAGATCTGAGTAGAAAATATGTCTGAGGACAAGTTCATGCAGACAGGTAAAGAAAAAATAATTTCCAAACTGAAGACGATTTTGACAGTGATAGCTATTAATAATATGCATTTCTTCAGTGCTAAAATCTATCCAAAACAGAGTAAGATCTGGATGTTGCCTATTCAAGAGGTGTGAAATGCAACACATGCAGCCAGCAGGACTTATAGAGGTGTGATCAAGCAGGTGTGTGGTTGCAAGCAGAGGAGGTTTTAAAAAAAAACACATTTTTTTTCATCCTATCTTGTTTTAGATGCCCCAGAAACAGACAGGAATAGTGCTTGTGACTTATTCAGACTTGTAGGTTTTTACTTTTTGTACATTCTCTATTGGGTTTTCCTGTACCCTCACTGTGCCTGTAAATGCCCAAGAGAAATTTGTTTTGACATGACTATTACCTGTTCTATGGGACTACTATATAATGCATGTGATTTAATATTTATATCAGAGGTTTGTCTGAATTTCTGGCTGTGGTTTTTCACGGGCAGTTGCAATGCATAAGTGACCTGATAGTTCATATTACACATCAGAAGATTAGAAAAATAAAAACATTTTCCTTTAATCTGAAATTAAAATTCAAGAAATAAGAAATTTAGGGCACCACAGTTCCATTTTTGTATTAACCACAGAAATCATGGTTTTTAAGATTGCTTTTCATTATAGAAAAATGGCTAACAGAAAAAAAACTGATATACAGAGGCATATGGGTATAAAGGTAGAGGAACATTTATTTGCTCTATTTTTTAATTTTAGGCAGAAACTACGAAGTTAGCATTTACTGCTGGTTTATACTTACAATCTGAACTATGCAGCAAAAAGCAAAGGTCCAGAATAGTAGATGTTCATTTAACTAATATCTCTATCTTACAGCATATGCAAAAGGGGTCCATTGTGCAAGCAATCATAAATTTCACTTGGCCTAACTTCAGAGCAATTGACCTTATAACCCTGTTCCTCTGTGCACAGTTTTTGTATGCAATTTCTAGATTTACTGTTTCAAAGAAAGAGTGTGTAAACAATTTCAGACAAGACTAAAGTGAGCAATTCATTCATCCTACAGATGGATGAAAGTTTGTGCCAAACTGGAAGACTTGTTCTGCAAAGAGTCTCTACTGATGCTACTTTCAGTGGATTCAGATTGAAATTTTTCATTTCTTTAATTTCACATACTGCATCTATCTTAACCAGGAATGAAATGAGAAGAAGAGAAATGACAGGTTTTAGCAGTTCATTGGACAGCAGAGAGTATTACATGAAATGTAATGACACTTTGCCAGTCCAAGAGTATTCCCCTGTCAGTCATTAAATGACTGCTACAAATAAAAAATTCTGAGGACTTCTCCAAGAAAAAGGGAAGAGAAAACATAGACAGCACAAATGTAACTTCTACTTGCTCCCACTATAACTGTACAGTATCTTAAATTCTTGATATTTCTTTTTTTTCGATAAAAAATATTTCAGGCCAGATCTTAAAAAGTTCAATATGAAAAGCACACATATCACTTCATACATGTGTTCTATGTGATGTCTATGGAAACAGTGACAAAACTTTTCCTTGATGAAACATTGTAATGCCTTTATTAGAAAATCTGACAAAAATGAAAATGTGTTATCTATATGAGCGGTGCTCATTAACAATCTCAAAGTAACTGGCTCCAAGATGAATTTTGGCAAACTCTGAAGTCCACATATGGGAGAGGCAACTTTAGCACTTAGTAAATACCTAAAAATCTGCAATTAATCCTGAGAGATTCTTTCAGGGTTAGCCACTTCTGGACAACTCCGATACTCTTGAGTCAGACTCTGGAGGCACCACTAGTCATCTCAGGGACCTGGGCTTTCAATTCAGACACCAAGGCAGGGCGGTTAAAGTTGGGGCAGCCCAGAATATCTCAAACTCCCTAGGAGGCTATCCCTGTCCTTATATTATATCTAAGTATGGCCAATCTTTTGCACATTAAAAAAACTGATTGAAGTAATAATAAATGAATAGTTCAGAGAGTGTAGTCCTGCTTTGTGTTCATAACACTGTTTGTAAGCACATGTTAGTATTTGCTAAACATTATGTGCAGCTTAGAGACTCCCAGCACACTGCTTACTTTGACTTTCTAAACTTAATTATCCGTTTCTTATCAGTGCTCATAAAATGACATCCTATAGTATCTGTTCTCTTAATGTGTAACTGAAGCTTTATATACAACAGAACAGGGATAAATTAAGATAAAGTGATAACTAGTAAATAACCAGTTCTATTGATCACAAAAATATCCAGGAACTTTTGCAAAGAAATACCACTCCCCTGACTTAAATGAGAACATAAATTAGAGCCAGTGGCTATTTCTTAATAACAATTGAAAAAAGAACATGAGCAGGGGTGGGATGAATGAGTTCTAAAAGTAAAAGAAATGTTTACGGAAAAGAACAGCATTTGCATTCCTATTTGCCTGGGCCACTTGCCCCTTTTGTAACCTGATAAAACAAACGAGTCAATACAAATCAAGATGACTTAGTAGAAGAACAGCAAATGGCCATTGTAAAAGTAGAGGCCAGAGGAAAAGGGACGCCACAAAGGCTCCAGTCACACAATCTTTTTTTTTTTTCAAGCAGATTTAATGGGTGTGCTGTGGCCAGACACCTTTAGAGTCAGACATGCCATTTCACTAAGAAGACAAAACAGCAAGACCATGTCCAAAGGCAGTAAAGTAAAATAGAATCATAATTCAACATGCTACAAAGTTCATATATTGAAAAGAAATTAGTAGAAAACTTGCACAAACTATTTTTTCATGAGAATATGTCCATTTTACAAATCTTTATATATGATAAACAAAGAATGTTATTCTTTCTTTCAAAGATAGACATACTGCCTTGTTTTCATGGATTTACTCTGACTGTCAAGGAGCCTTTCAGGAAACAGTGGATAAACTGAGAATTTATGCAGTCCATATCTACTATCAGACAAATCACTGCAAAGTTTAATTTTTCCCCTTGCCTGTCTGACAAAACTGCAAGACAGCCAAATACAGGTGTTCAGACATATTCAGACAATGCTTTTTTCTTTCTCTCTTTTTAATATAATATTTTGTCATTTACTCTGGTGAAAACATTATGGTTGGTAAAGTAAGATCAAGCAATAATTCTAATTTTTTAAAGCCTTTCAAGCAATTTTTCGAGAAATATGGTAGTTTAGACAGCACATTTATTTAGTTTTAATTTTTGTGCTGTCATACATCAGAACTGAAGTCCTGATTTAGAACACATGCAGCTTGCCTTTGAAGTTTTGGCTGTTTTTTAACAATGGCAAAAAAGATATAAAGAAATTACACAGCACCAAAAAAATCATAAAACAGGGCTTTTGTGCTCTTGATTTATATTTTTTTTATGTCTGTTTAAAAAAAAAAAAAAAAAAAGCTTTATTCTCAATAATCTTTCATGGGAAGCTTTGCTCTGACATACCTTCATCTAAGCCTTTTCTTCTGTGCTGACCTTTCTCTTCTCCTTCCTATCCTCTCAAGGCTCTGAAGAGTGCTTTCTAATATCTTTCCCATTCAGTAGCAAAATGAGCTTATTGGAATTCTTATGAAAACCAAAAGAGTAGAAAATGTGCAAGTGATACAGTAAACTGATATTTTTGGATGAAAGCAATAAATATTCCAAGTAAACAGGACCTCCAAACAAAACAGCTGTTTTCTGCTAGTGCTTGTTGGACTCCCCTTCTGGCCTGTATATGTGCAGTGGCATACAGGGTCCTTTTGGTCAAGTTACGTAACACTGGCTTTTCCCCAGGAAGTGCATGAAAGCTGATAGTTGCCATTGTTCATTTTTGTCCAATGTGTTGTAATGAATACGAGCCAATGCCATATTTATTTGTTCTGCGTCTAGCTTCTTCCTGTTTTTCTCTCTCTCTTTCAGCTCAAGCATAAAATTGTTGAAACAACAAGAAAAACACCACAACCAGCTTTATAGTTTCTCTCCTCCCTAAGGTCTTCCATTCCTTGGAAAATTGTAGTGTGTCCTAGCATCATCTGAAGGTACCAACACCGAGCACTGTGACAAATGGTTTAATTGCAGTCTACCTACAAAACATACTGAAAGCAATTTCTGAATGGACCTAGTCCTGAAGGTGTCCAGAGGTTTTAAAAAGCCCCCCATAATTCATAATTGTCAGCCCAAATATGTGTGCACTACCAATCTGTATGTGTAGAAGGATAGGTGCAGGGTATTTATGAGAGCTGAGGGAGGTGGAGAAGCAGGGGGTAACAAGGGACCTGAACTCTGAAGAAGGTTAACACCTTCATGTTGTGAGTTTGCTGGAGACCTCACTCATGGTATTTCTTCTCTCACCTTCACCATCTGATATCCATAAGTTTCATCTCTGCACCCCTTCCAAAATACTGCTTACTGTTAATAGTGAAATAATGAAAGCTGCATCTGAGGCAAAAGTTCTTATTGTATTCCAGATCATTCATGTATTAGTGCAAAATAACAAAACCAACCGAATCTCCCATTTCCCATCCGACACCTGGATTTATGTCAAAATGGTTTTCCCCAGTGAAGTGTAGTAGTAAGCTTGTTGCAAAGACACCTCTGAGTTCCAAAATGCCACTCTTCAAAACCACACGCAGAACTTTTGTAAATTTTTTGCTGAATATTGAAGGTTCTGGAGTTCATTTTATTTTTATGGCGTTTACCCATTTTAGCAACTTGATCTATGTTAACAGAAGGCTTGGTTAACATTTAATTTAATTTCATATTCAATTCATGACCTTTCTATATATTGAAGAAAATACTGCTGGAGGGAAAAAAAAAACCCCCTTGATTTTAATATTTGTTAGAATTACTCTACCCTACCTTTAAGGAAAAGTTAGCTGTCTTGCCTTTGCTGCTCCTCTAGTCTGTTTACTTCTCAGTGGGGAGAGAAGAGTATCCCAAGGAAGATTGCACCAATTTTCAGAGAGGAGAAAGATCTTTTTGGAATTAAACACCTCTCTGCATTGTCTGTCATGGACAAATCTGGACTTAATAAGATGTAGAATGTTAAGAAAGCCAAACTTTGAGAAGGGGGACTCATTTATATCTCCAAAAGACTATTCACATCCAGGCAGGTAAAAAAATGCTTTCATCCACCAAAGTTATGCTTTAACATTGTAAACACAGCATGCTTAGTGTTAATATGAAATTAAAGATAAATTAAGTACACGATGCCTCTGCTAATGTCTCAATAAAAATTACTCTTAACAGAGATGTTGTAGGTTACAGAGCCCTACTTTCAAATCCTATTTAAGCAATTTATAATACTAATATAGTCATACAATATTAGTATACTTTTATATAGTTATTAGGAAATTATTTAGAAAATATTTTATATATAATAATACTATCTAATATATTTATAATAATCATCCAAATCTCAAGCTAGCAGGAGCATTTTTATACAGAAACCATGGAAATGACATAAAAATCATGTTTGCTCTACTTATAATGCACATGAAGTCATATTACCATGTTGTAATAAAAATCTTTTTTTGCTTCAGAGTCATTTCACCTACGAATACCTAGTAGAACATACTGATTCATAAGCTTTGAAAATAATTGTACACACACAGAGAATTTCTGTGCCAAATTTGTTCCATTAATCCCAGTAATAATTCCTCAGACTACACTTCCTCTGACTCAAAATACTTGCTATCCTATCAACCCGCTATGTACCTTGCTTTCTTTGTCTAAGACATATATCATCAGCTCTTTTAAGCTCTGCTCAGTACTTAGATCAGTCTTCCCTAACACTTTTTAGTCCACTGTTCTTTTCCCTTCTCTGCTAATAACATGACAAAAACTTAGTAAGTGATATGTGTTTATCAGGGCGGCGTTCAGATATCCCAGAAAAAAATGGGAATTTGACCATTTGTATGGTGTTTTAGAAGTTAAACCACCCACTCAAAAAAATCATTCCATCTTGCATATCTGATGTCCAGCCTTCCCATCCTCACACCTGGGATTTCCCAGGCTGAAACACCGGAAAATGTCCTACCCCACCATGAATTAATTTGCTGTTCTCAAGTCCTTTCTTTCAGATTAACAGCTGACATATCTCTAAACAGTGCTGCCATAAATATCTATATTCCTTAAAAAAAGAGAGCCATTTGAAAGAGGGAAATGATTGCTTAGAGAGATAAATTGAAACAAATGAAAATCAAGTCTCTAGGGACATGCTCCAAGACTGAAATCTGCACAGATCAAACTCCTGAAGGCCGCAAGTGATATAAGTCATTGATCTGAAACTAACACAGAAGGAGCAGTTCAGTAACATAGTGATATAATTATTATAAAATAGATCAGGAAATATACCTGTAGTAGTGAGAGGCCTTTTCTCTGAACTTTTTTTGATTGTACATTTATTTCTGATGTTCTTCTGAAGCAGTCTACTAACAGCGCATCAGTTTTCTTAAAAATTAAGGAAACATTCAGAGCAAATCAATATATTTTCCAGACACTCTTTCTTTCACTAGAGTTTTGATAGAGAGCAAAAACAGGTAATGAGCAAGGACAGTGTTATTCAATGCACTAAATAAGGTAGTTGAATAATAATAAGGATGGGCAAATTTTGAAGAAAAAAGTGGGTTACTAAAGACATAATGTTTGACATCAGGTTTAAAATGCTCTAATTGATAGTAGTTAGCCGGAGCCAAAAGGCTGCTATTGTCTTTCTGATGAAATATACATAGAACAGTGCTGAGTGCTTACTCAATTAAATATATTCTCTGTTTCTGCTTGAAGTATATGCCATATCTTGGAACAGAAGATGTTTTCCACTTTCTCTCTTAAAAATACTGGGTTTAGGTCTGACAAGTTGTGATGTTCAGTGGTCACCATGCTAGAGATGGCTGTATGAATAAAGTGGCTATGCTATAGGCACTCTTGTTAGAAGATGGCCAGTTCCATTGAAATCAATTGTATATATATATTTTTTAAATATAATAAAACATAATAAAAAAGCAGACCAATCTATGAGTATTTTTTAATATTTTGTGCAAAAATGCAAATGAACAATACCTTTCTTACTTTTCCTTTCATGTATTTAACCACAAAATGGTAGACACTTATTATTTCCCATTTTAAATTTCCTTTCCGGTCCTTCCCTGTCCTGTCCTTTCCTGTCCTTTCCTGTCCTCGCCTCGCCTCGCCTCGCCTCGCCTTTCCTCTTGCCTTGCCTTGCCTCGCCTCGCCTTTCCTCTTGCCTTGCCTTGCCTTGCCTTGCCTTGATTAATTATACTAGGAAAATAATTCTGAAAGCCAACATGTTCAAAACCCTGACATTGTCTTGAAGGATACATTCCACTATTAAATGGAACAGCTTTGTTCTATTTTGCTTTTGGAGAACACTAAGCCATTTTTGTCTAAAAAAATCTAGAAACCAGCTCTAACAAATGAACTGCATCTGAATGGATGCAAAAAAAAAAAAAAAAAAAAACACCAACAAAAAACAACCTTTTATTTTACTGGGTGGTTTGTTTTTGTTTGTTGTTGTTGTTGTTTTTAATAAATGAGAGGAATCTAAGGAAAAAGGATAAGACTCTGGGTCAAAGGAAACAAATATTTAAAATATTTAATTAGTTTACCATCACAAACAGAAACTATGAAGTAAGTGACTTTTTATTAACTAGCAATATTTTGTTGTTCTGGACACTTAGCTAATTTTAGTCTCTTCTTCCAAAGAAGAAGAACTTCCAAGATCTGTCCCTTGGTCCGTTTTAGTGTATATGAATCATAATTGATGATGGGGAGAAAAGAAGAAATCTGAAATAAATAAATTGCTACTAAATTAATTTCAAATGTGTTTCTTTTACAGTAGAACTGCTCCTATTTCTTTCCAAGTTAATTCTGTAGAACTTCAGCTAGTATTTAAATAACAGTTTTCTCATGTGAATATGCTTTTGAAGAGTTTTTAGTATGTTTTTGTACCATATTAGTATTTACAATGAAAAGTCTGTCCTGTAAACATTACTTATTTTAGTAAATCTTAATCAGGTAGGTGGAATTGTCTCAATCAACAGGACTGCTCAAAGTGAGTAAAAGCTTGTGGGATTAGGACCTACATTCTTGCATTTCCAGAAATTTTATAGCAATTAGTTGGTATAAGCAAGAACAATTTCCTTAAAGACAATCACCACCACCCCTCAAAGCAACAAACAAAGGTAATAAATTTTTTTTTAATCCATGTCAGTGTTGGCAACTTGCACCATTTCATTGCAGATTTCATGGTATTCAATGTTTGCTTTACAGGTATTATAATCAGGAGACTGTAATGGAATCTGAGTGTTCCGTTAAATAAAAAATAATGGCTGCAGGAAAAAGCTTAAAATATGAAGGAATTATGCCCACAACACAAATGAATGTGAGGAGCATTTTAATTACTCTTACAATATTTTTGATGTCTGAAGCAGTGCTTTTCTTACTTCTACAAATTGGTAGTACTGGCATGCCGTTTGAACAATTAATTAAGACACAAGCATTCTGTCTGGTGATACATATGTGACTTTCTGAAACTACAACTAGTAATTGATGGTTTTAGTTTAATCACATAGGTAAGCACAAAAAATTCCCTTTACCCAGAAGTAATTAACATACCTATTATAAGACTCATTTTAAGAATTTATTTTCTTTGAGATAATAGTACCTTGAACTTAATGTTTTAAATTTTATTCTCTATATTTGCTTGGGTAAAAAAAAAGCCCAAACATAACAGCAACTAAGACAATTGCTGGGATCAAAGCTAAAAATACCAAGAAAGTCTCTTCAGATTAGTGAAGAACAGCTTGTGCTGATACCAGTCAGACCGAAAGTGTACTTGATACTGGGATAGTGTGAAAAAGATGAGTTTGCAGACCGAAAAAACAGATGGCCCCTTATCACCCCATGGGGCTAAACACACAAGAGCAAACTTCAGAGACTCCTTACCTTTACCTTGTCTATCCCTATCAGGAGAAACTGTTATATTAAGGGTTATTGCCTCTCTAGCCCTCTCTGTGTTCAGCTTTTGAAGTCCATGGCCAAGAGGCCAGTGTGAGAATATCACCTCAGATAAGAGGTGTTTGCTTTGTGAAATATTCAGGACAGGAATCCATGGAGCCCGTGATAGTTCAGCAGGGAACCACAAACTCCAGCTAATATCTCCTAATCCCCTGTTGGTTTGAGAAGCACCCACCATAAAAAGCATAACTGTCTGTTTATTTGCACAGGCAAGAGATAATGTCTTAAAGTTACAGTCTGCCTTAACCAGTAGGGATGTGAAGCCCAAAGAAATGAACCATACAAGCTCATAATCAAAATTGTCTGTACTCCCTTCTTCTCTGCCTAATGAGATGTAAACATTTTGGCTGCTGTCTCTTTTGAAAGATATTAATCAATCTATTGGTTAGAAATCACAAAGGATAGTCCAGTCTTCAAATTACATGCCTTCTTTTATAGCATTTTGAAGCTGTGAACAATATGTTAAAAATTTTCCCATGGCGCAACCAAGTAAATACTTGTGGCACATTTCTATTTATTACAGAGAATAGTTAAATTCTAAGACATAAATCATGCTCTTCTACTAAAGACTTTACAAATTCCCAAAGACAAGCCTAATTCCCAATGCAACTATGCTATAAAAGATCAGACACTTTGTTATGGAGAAATACACATTTGGAGATGTCTTTCAACAATTTTCTCTCAGGACCCAATCCTGCAAAAGACACATGCAAGTTGCTGAACACTGTGTCAAGCTCCATTAGTTTCAAAACAGCCTTAAAAACTTATATAATTTGCTATATTTGTAATCTGACAATCTTTGCCTAAGCAAAAAAATACTTTGCCATTTTCTTTCTTCTACTAAATGACAGCCTTTTGGTTTTAACAAGGAAAAAAGATTTCATAAGTTTAATTTCAAAACAGAGAGAAGATGCCACCATTTTCACCTGTTTTTTGTATCCTTCACATCAGTTACTGTCATTAGCCAATGTCACTACTTTAGAAAAAATAACAGGAGGTAGGTGAAGATATGGGAAGATGACCAAAAAGGGAAAATAATTCTTAATGATTCTGTAGATCCTCTTTTTTTCCCTCATTGTAATCTATTCTCTGCCCTGTTCCCAGCAATTGCCCTGAATCAAGGAACAGACACCTGATGCATTCTGCAGATGGATCAGCACTGCATATCTGAACATAGTATACAGGTGGATTTCCACTTGTAAGAATTAGTTAACTAGACAGCAGACAGATCTTCTCTTTGTGAGGCAGAAGTGGGAGTGGAAAATGGAAATCTCTCCCGGCTCATTTGCAGAAAGACCAAGTGAAAGTAAAAAAGCAAGTCAAATCAGTGCTTATTTATTAATATTTCTAATTGTGTTCAATTTCTGTTTAGGTGGATCCTTTCTGGAAGATACACCAGTTAGCCAGACAGTCACTGAAAAGAAAATAAGTGCTAAGATTTCTGAATCCTTTAGGTGCATTTTAAATATGTATCCAGTTAGACATGAGTTCCACAAAGTCTGAAGACGAGGATTTACCTAGCCTCAGTAAACAAGGTGAATTGTTTGCTACCTCTTTCTGCTTGGTGCAAATCCATAATCCATCACAGTATGATGGTATTTGAAAGCAGATTTCTCAACCAAACATTACAAACATCAGAATTTTTCTGAATTTCCCCAAGTACTAATTCCTTCTTTAAATGACAGCAACAATGACAACAACAACAACAACAACAACAAAGGGACTTCATCTTCTCCTCCTGTATCTTCATCTTTGCCTTATACTGTGCTATGTCCTTGAGAGGATGCTAATTTTATACAGTGAATTGCAATCTCCGCTCAATTTCCACAGGAGCTGATAGACTGCTCTTCCTCACAGAACAGGATTTCTGACATTTTCTACATTTCATATTTATAAATGTAAATGTAGGATACATGAAAATAATGTACCAGATCCTGGAGTTACTGGCAAATAATTCACCAATATCTGCACTGCAAGAGCAAATTTGAGGAGTACAAATGCAGGAGTAAATATAGCATAATCTGATTTGTGAGGCTGGGCAGGCCATGTCCAAACCATAGGACATGCTGCGGATTAGGAGGAAAAAGAGACCAAACTGCTTTCCTTCTCCCCGTACATCCTATGAAAATAAACATCTCTGAAGGTTGGTCACCAATGATTTTGTAATCTATTTTTATGCCTTTTGTATTGTACAAGATACCATTTAATTAGTATTCAAGAAATCACCCTGAAGAAACCCCAAACCTTCCTTTCCAAAGTGAAAAATTGGAAGCAAAATCTTGATGCTACATTTTCTTGCTGCCAGTTGCTGCATATTACGTAGACTTCAGAAACACAAAGAAAATTTCTGATGTGAATGAGAAGCCTCCCCTGTGAAAAACCATATCAATGACACTACTCCAAGCTACCTCTGATGCTAGTAGCTCTGAGTCAAAAGCTCCAGATCTATCCTTTGGGATAACCATCTTATCACCTCAAGTACCACAAAGATAACCAAATTATGTCAACAAAAATCAAATCTCTGAACTCACAAGAGTTCAGATCAGAAGGGATCTGTGGCAACTGATTTAGCAGTTTTCTGCTACCAAACGGTATCCTCTTTCTTTCTCTACTGCCCTTGGCACACATTGGTCCCTCCATAATCTGATGCAGCTTTATAGCCCAACAGAAATGTCTCCACTTTTTTGACTAAGTTTTCTGATGGGTTGATGAGTTAATGCTGTATGTGCTTACAGAGAGACCTGCCAAGAACCAGAGCCAGTGCAAGGTTAAGTGCAATGGATAACTCAGAAGGGGAAGTGGCGTGCAGCCACCCTTTTGTATGGCGATGAGCTGTTTGGAGCAGCTCACACCAGCTACTGAAACTGCACTCATAGGCCACCAGTGCCAGACTTACCAAGATACTGCTTCTTGTGCTCGAGTCAAAACGATTTTCTTGCTTGTGAAGAGATTAGACGTGGCATCATAAAAGCCTGCAATGCTATTTTTAGAAACCTGGACTGTTAAAACAGCTACCAAGTCAAAACTATTAATCTCTTTAGTCAGCTTTCAATTTGCAAGGACTCCTTTTGCCTGCCTTCCTTTAACATATACCTACTGCACTAGCCCCATTAGTCCCAGTCAGGATTCTTTTTCAGTCAAGTGTCAAGGAAGTCTTTTGGAGAGTAACAAGAATGTGCAGTCCCTACCCAAAGACATTAGAACCACTCTATCCTAAACAACTCAGTCAGTCCAAGATCCTGTTCAGTAGAGACTTAGAATATTATTTGGGGATTTCTTTAGAAATTAAGTAGTTCCAGGAACAGAAAAAAAACCCCAGACAACATATATGCCCTTTTTAGTACTTGAAATACTCAGAATAGTCACATAGAATGGTTTAGAAATAGCAAAGATGGCACATGGGAAACTTCATTCTGAAACATATCTGAAGTACCTGGCTTCGACCCTGAGTAGTTCTGCATTTGAATTCAGTGATATGTAGTTCTAGCATTATCCTTTTGTCTGTTTCTAACATATATACTATACATGACACACAGTGAGAAACTGAAAAGAATTCCAAGCCAGAGTAGGACCATTGTGAAGACTCCAGAAAACATTTATCATTGAAGAGAAATTTCACTAATTGAATTTTTCATGAAGCCTCTACTGTCTGAGTGTGCTACAGGTAATTGCCTAATTGCAAGGATGTCATCTATTTATGTCTCATTTAAAGCTTTCCAGTGATGGCTAATACACCATGCTAGATTATTTGTTTCAGCAATCTTATTGAAACTGTGCACATTACTTCTGAATTTGCTTATGTCCAGATGCTAGGTATTTTATCTTTTGATAGCATTTTATGTTACACTCAGAGACCTTTTTATTAAAAATCATTACTCCCTGTGGGAAATCGGAACTCAAATGTGAAGGGCAAAGCAGAGACAAACAGGATAGACACCCAAGTTCAACCTGGATACTCTTATTTGTATTCTGAGAAATATCAGTTCCAGTCACGAGAAGGGATTTCTCAATGGAAGACCTGTTGGCTATATGTAAGCCAGCAGCCCTTTTTACACATTAATTTCTACCACTTATGCAGATCTATCATTTGGAAATAAGCTGAGCTCTCTGAGGAGGAAAACTGTTTATAACTTAAATCCTTTTTCCATTGGTCCAATTTGAATAGAGTGTGTTACAGCATAATGCAGCTTTTGATAAGTTAAGAGAGTTATTGCAATTTTCTGAAACAAAAACACTAAAGTTGCATATCAGCTTACATAGAGTCAGTTATATTCTAGACACTGGATCAAATTTGGCATACCAGCAGACAAGTATCCAAACAGACAAAATATCATTTACTCTTTGAGTGCTTACAGTGGTATCCTTTTCTACTGCTATTTGTTAATTTTATTTTTCACTCTGGAGTCAAATAGCATCTTTGGAATTGGAGAGTAAAACAAGAAAATTCCAGTAAATCATCATAGCTCTTAACAAACACAGTGTTTCAGCAAGTGAAGTACCTTGAAAAAAATCTTCATTCATGCTTGACACTTTTCTATTTACTTTATTCTTTTTACAGAATGGTCACCATTTAATGAACAATTATGTAGAATATTTATTTGAACAGTAAAGTGATCTTAATGACTTTAGTGCAAGCATTATTCTAAGGGCTGTTCAATAAAACAAAAAGAAAGTTCAACTCAGGATAATATTACATGAAGATCTTCATTCAGTAGAGCTAAATTTAAAAACAGTGTTCTTGCAAGATCTAACAACTTGCAAATTTATGACCTGATCTGGCAACTATTCTTCAGACTTGTTCATTATATGGAATTCAAATATTGTGATAATGTTGTACATTTTAGCAGATGATGTAAAAAATAACTGCAAAATAAAGCACAAAATGTATCCTCTCTATCTTCAGCAGTTGCATCTGAGGATCATCAGGATAACAGGAAGGAATAGATTAATACTGTTTAGGCATCTCCATACTATTCTAAATATAAAATTCCTTTATTCCCTTTATTTCTTCTACCAATATTTTTTTTTATATTTTATTGTCAATACAATTTTTATTATTCCAGTAAAAAAGTGAATTTGATAAAACTATGTTTATATATATTGCATATATTGTGCTGATATTTTATGTACTTTCTTATTGAAAAAATAATACATTTCTAGCAATAAAAAGAAACTATTGGACAAGTCAGGAACTGAGTCATGTTTTCCTCTCAGCTGATTATATTCTACAATAAAATTAAAGGACTTTTACAGTCCTTGATCTAAACAAAGGGATCCCAAAGACATCAATAGTTACTCTGCATAAGAGAACTGTGCATGAGAGCTCCTGCTGCTGCACCCACCTTCACCGTACATCTTGGGGAACCAGTAAGTCAAGCAACATAGACAGAACAATGCCAGTACTAAAGATGGACTTGACATAGCAAAAGCTAATGGAGTTAAGCTTGAGTCATAACAGAGGGGTCACAGAAAGCAAAATTTGAGATAAGTTGCTTGAATATCCCTGTCAATCTGAGCCAGAACTTCCCAGAAGTTAGAGACACTCCTGAACAAGAGTTGGTACCTTTAACTGATGCAAGATCCTGGGCCAAGAGGAGTACCAGAGAAGCTTAATACGACATGTGCCTCACCTTCTTTTCTTTGCTTTTTGATGTTAAACTTAGTGCAGTTATTATAGCATAATGACACAGGCAAGGCCGTGTCTGTGAGTAAAGATAATATTTTTAGCAGAAAAAAGTGTATATTTGGAAAAACAAACCATTTTTTTGGGGGAAGAATACCTTCTTCAGGACAAAGTCATTGTGAATTCAAAAGTATACCTACTGTTTGTAATTATGTTAGGTGGTCTCATATCAGCGATGTCAATAAACTTGCCTTTTCTCACTAAGATATTAGGAATGTAGCTGGTACCAAAGGACTGAGAACTTTCCAGCAGCAGCAAATTCCACCATATGTCACCAGTCATATCAAGTCTTTGAAGCCTCTTTTTTTTTCTTAGCAGAATATAAAATCCATCACAAAGTTTATGCACATGGGTTGAGTATATATTTCAAGATGTGCATTTGTACTTAGGTATATACAAGCATCTTTTGAAATTATAACACTTCATTAAGAGGGGATTGGCACAAAGCACCAACATAAAGAAGAACGTGCCCACGAAATTCTTGAAATTGGGGTTGAAACAAATGTTTTAGTTAATTTTCATTCTCAATTCTACATTGCATCAAACAAATCTGTTTTCCAGAAAGGTGAAATTTAGTCACATATTGATTAGTCTAGTGAAAACTAATCAACAGACAAGGACAAATAGCAAAGGCAGTTGGAGAAATAGATTTACTTAGGGCAAGTTATTTGAAAAGTGCAACAAGACAGGAAAGATTCAAAATTGCTGATATGTTTGTTTACTAATCAGAAGTGGCAACTGCTCAATAAATAAGAGACTGGATGTCAATATCGAAAAAGCAGATTATAATTTATACTTCTGAAACTATGCAGATTTAGTATAACATTTTTGTCTGTATCAAATCACCTGCTATATGATTACACCAATGCTGTAATTAGTCCAATCTGGCATCTTCATCCTATGGCTTTTACTTGGGAAGGCTGACTGGATAATACATTTTAATGTTAATTTTTTTCTTTTTGATTGTACTCTGAGGAAAAGGCATAAATAATTCATTATCAGGCATCTAGTGTCTCTAACTCTCTTTAATAGCAATGTTAGTAAGCAAGGGCCCATCTCTCTTCTTTGATGTCAATCTCTCCCTAATTTATAAGAGTGTAATGTTTGTATTAAGTCATAGAAATCAGAAAATACAATGCATTAAGTGTACACGAAGTGCTAAAGATTTATAAAGAAAAAATATGTATGTGTTAATCTTTACTTTGCAATTACTTGTTTGGGGCATAATTTCTAATTATTACAAACCAATTATACAAAAACTTTGCATGAATACCTATTTTTAGTCTTTAATATGACAGTTTTTCTTTGGACTTTTCTTTTTTTTTTTTTTTTATAGATTCATTTTTCTACATACCACATATAGTATGTTATGTTCTAAAATGGTATGGTGGAATGTGGAGAATTTTGGTTTGGGGAAATAATAAATTCCTTTGGCTCTGTACAAAAGGCTTTATTCATGCCTCAGGTGCACGATCATTATCTGGGTCTTTCTTGGCTTTTCCCTTAATTTAAACAAGAGCCACCTACTGTAAATCACCCTTTCTGCTTATGGACACGTGTAGAAGCAGATGTGCAGCTTCTTATATTAAAAAAAGGTATTATGATTTCAGTTTCTAAAAAAAGTTACAAAGAGTTTATTAATTAACTCATTAATAAAAATAACCCCAATTCCAATATCGAACAGTTTTTCTTTGCTGCAATTTCCAGTAAAATCGTTGAAGCTGCTATGCCAGAATATTACATATGCCAAAGCATCTTACTGGAGCATCATGCATGCCTTAAGGGACACTTAGAAGGCCTTCTCAGCTGCTAAATACAGAGAGCTATACAATGATTCTCAAAAAAATATCTATTGTGTACCAGCTGAAAGATCATCTCCCTACCTCAAAAGTTTGTAGAATGGTGCCTCTGACCAGGAACCACACATGGAAAAAAATAGTGAGTAAACTTCTTGCCTCTTCATGCCCTATGTTTTACTAAAAATCATAATACACAAAGAAACGATATCAAACATGCACACAGCCTGCTATTTCTTTCCTCTGTAGTGCAATCACTGCATTAAGCTGAAAAGTTAAGCCAAAACTCAATACATCTTACTCGCAGCCACAGGGATATTATCTTTCCAACCCAGTTGTGCATTAGCACCTGAGTAAGTGTCTTCAGGTAGACCATTGCACTGCTTTCTACATCCTGCCTTCCACAGCACCCCATTATGGACAGTCACTCTAGTTCTTCATCTATCCTTTTGTCCTTGGTATTCAGGGGAACCTGTTGAACATGCAGTGAAAATGAAAATAACAAATATGCATCTCTTCCCTGCACCTCCTGAAGCAAACAACTTTGGTCTATTGAGGCAGAGATCAGAGGGACAAAATCTGCTGAACTGGATTCCATTTGTGCAGTGTTTTAAATACCTTTAAGTCTCATTGATTTATCCAGACCTTTCTCAAGGCATTTGCCATTAACAGCAGAGATCCATATTTAATAACTGTTGACATGATATTATGGTACTTCTTGAGATGTACTGAATAGAAGCAGATACACTGAAGAAAATAATTCACAGCATTGCATTAGGAAACCATTTCATGTTGTCCCATGGAAACCAATTAATATATAGTGACATTACAGTGTTGTACACTGTACAGACTGTTACTACATCACCCAGCCTTGTTTAATATACCAGTCTCAGAATCAGTTTGGCCACAATATCCTGTAAGAGTTAGTGATTTCGGTCCTACATATGAGACATGACAGACAGACCTGTCTTTCAGAAAGTATGAAATCTCCGCCACACGCACACATTTTGGAAGACTGAAATGGACATCCAAACATTGAGACCTAACAGAGTAATCTTTTAGAAAAACTTTGGCCTTCATAAACACGGATGTAATTTAGGATTAATGCCATGGAACTGAAAAGATTACGATAACTGAAGAGCAATATGACAGCAGATCTATGCTTCCAAAATCTAAAATCTTCAATATATATTTAAAGAGAAATAACTTACTCCAGCCTTTAGAAAATGCGGCCTATTGAAAAGCATGAAACGTCTAAAATGTTATTTGAATGCCAGAAAAGTCAAGACAAAAATGCCAAGAGGAACAGAAAAGAGTGAGCCAGAAATGCTAACATGTTGATTTCCACCCTGACCACGAGCTGGGCAAGTGTGACAGCTTTCATGGGCATCTCTGGGTATTAACTGATGGACAGTCCCTGTCCTCTGTGACACAGCTGTCATCTCACAAAACAGAAACATGGAAATAAACAGGACTTATAATAAGGCTCCTACCTAGAAAAAATATCAACTCAAAAACACATGCCTATGACAATACCTACATTTAGCTGTGACTTTGTACCCGCCCAGCGGAGGGTCGTGGCCTTCCACAGCATCAAATCCTGCTGACACCAGGACAATCTCTGGATCAAACTCATTGGCAGCTGGCATAATAACAGTCCTGTAGAGTGAAAAAACCCCAACATGTTAAAATCAAAAGAACTTCTATCTTCGTGGTATAAAACATCACAATCACAAACAAACAAACAAACAAAAAACCAAAAAAAAACCAAACCCACAGCGCAACCTATTTTATTTTAATTAAACCAGTCTCCATGGTAGCTGTTCAAAACCAAGTTCAAAGTTTCAGTTAATTTTTTTTCTATACTCTTTTTTTCTTTTCTATGACTGAGGAAAAAAATGCAGGTACATGTGAAAGCCTCTAATATTACTTACACATCTGTGTCTGTTTTATCCTGCTGCCTATAAAAAGCTGCCTCTTCCAGGGAAGTGACTAATGGCTTACAGAGAGCTCTCAAAGACCGAGTGGAAACCCGGACTGCTCCAGTTAGTGCGAACTTGGTGTAAATTTGAACTATAAATTTCTTTTGGGAAAATGTTTGCTTTCCAAACTTTTTTTTTTTTTACTTCTTAACATTTTTAAATGTTTGTCGAGGTGGGGGGTGACTCTAGCAAAGGAAAAACATGAAATTCCCTTAATCAAATCCAGACTGTTGTCAAGCCTTTCCAAGGTCAAGCATAACAGGAATGTGACAACCACAAACTAGTGACAGCAACCCCTGCTGGTGTCAGGAAGATAATTCAGCCCTTCACAGTCACAAAGATTCCACGTTTTAAACCCCTTCCTTGAGAAAGTTACATGGGGATATTTTATCACCTTGGTTTTGCCCTTCTCCAATCTCAAAGCTTGAAAGATGTATTGAAGGAGAAGATAAACCCCTGCATTCTGCACTTGCAGACACCCTCTTTCAGACTGACTCCAAAGTGGAGACGTAAGGACAGCTTTTACACTAGTTTGGCAAACACTGAGCCTGTAGTGGTTGTGTTAAATCAGGGGGACATCTCTAACATTAAAAGGCAAATACATAAATGAATGTTCTATTACAAATAGACTGACTCAAGGAAATCCCAATTGATCTACACCAGTCAGAATATAAAGATTACTTTTGTGCACGTGTAATGCCATTTGCTTGAGTTCAATGTTTGTTAATTCATTTCATAATCAACTTAGGCCTAAGAGATCACATTTTTGTTGAATGTTTTAAGTTTTCTTTTGGGGAAAAATAAAGCACATTAATAATATTTTAACAATTCTATGGGTTTTTCTTTAGTTTAGTTTTTGATCTGCATTTTATAAACTTAATTCTGTTTTGTTTTCCTCAAAAGTAATTTTAATATTAGGAAAATATTCCTTTTACTTGCTAGTCAGAAAAAAAAAAGAAAATTCAGACTAAGCAAAAAGTCTTTGTCAGGGCATACAGAATTTTAATGAATATAGTTTTATATTAGGAAAAAAAGGATAGAGGCAGCTTCATTTTTTTGGTGTAATTTTGCTGAAGTTGCAACACAAATATCTGCAGGCAAAGTGATACAGTTTTTTAAATATTCTTTTTTTTTTTTTTTTTTTTTCACATGTCATTGGTAGGCCTCTGCTGAAATATGGATTCCAGTATTCAGCATTGGCCTTCAAGAAGGACCAAGATCAACTGGAGAAACCAAAAGGAAAGAAAAAAAACCTTGAAAAAACATAGCATAACTGGATAAATAATAGAATCATTATTATTTGATTTGCATAAAATGAGAGTAAACAAGATAAAAGCTGAGAAGCTGTAAATGGTTGCTGCAAGAGGAAAGAAATAACCTGTACTGTATTTACACTGTGGATAGGACCTGAAGCAGTTGCAGCAGGAAAGCTGCAGTTCAGACACTGGAAGAGGCCTTTTTAATAGTAAGAACAGATAATAATATAAATAAAATGTTTAAGAAAATTGAAGATTCTCCATTTCTCAGAGTTTTTTATAATAGGTAAAACAAATATCCATCAAGCTTGCTACAGGTTCAAGCTGACATGGTCTTGAAGCAGGAGGACAATTCTCTTCCAGGTTTTTTTCCTATTTTTCCAATGTATAACTATGTAACACACAAAGTACACATACAAATACTTACATTAGACACTAGTGACTGAACATTCTTGCAGACTAATCTCCACAAAGTTAGGGAACAATATCAGGAATAAAGATCTCCTATGCAACCACATCTTATGTACATACCTTCTGATACTCTAATTACATGTTCATTATCTGAAGCAACACATACTTTCCAAACTTCCCCACATCTGCAACACGTTGCATAGATCCTGATTACTAATGAGGACTGTGGCTGATATGAAAACTTCATCTGTCCCCATAGCACCATATATCTTATGCACTGAAAGAAGGAGGGATCCTATGAAAAACCCTCCCTATCTGCAGCCACTTTAGCTTTTGCCCTCCTCCTCTCCATTCACATTTCCTTAAATTCAAGTCAGTCTCTGTTTTTTATTTCGTCATGTCAACGTGGCAGCATCACAGAGTACAGCATAGACTATGCTCAGGAGTCAGAGGATGGAGTGTGTTCAGTGCAGACAGAAGCTCGGAAAACTCAAGTTGCTGAGCAGTAACAAACATAACCAGGCTAACACACAATTAAGTTTCTGAGAGTCTTATAATTTGGAACATTGGGAAAATCTACCACGCTTCTACCACATTTCAAGACCTTGCTCAAATGCGTAAAGATGTCAGCACATTTTTTAATAACTTGGGCAAAACAATACTTTTGACCCTTAATCTCTTTCATAGGAGCATCAGAAATTGTTTAGACACAGTTTATTCAAAATTTTTGCCAAATAAATATGCCTGACATTTAAACTGCCAGCCATACTGAGTAGCATTAGGAAAATTATTAAATACTGAAAGCAAGGTCTTTCAACACAAAGCACCAGGAATAACTATTAACACCATCTTTAATAGTTCTGAACAGGAAATGGTAGCAGATTCATAAATCTCTACGGAAATGATATATAGGAATCTCAGCTAAAGAGAGATTCTATAAGGCTATAAGGCTAATCACTGACATTTAGTTCACTGTTCTGTTGCTGCTTTCAGTATTAGCTGAATTCACATGATCAAAGTAACAGCTAAGAGGGTTTTTCTGAAAGAATGAATTTTTTCTTTTAAAAATGTACACAGTGCCTGTTACATTTCACCAGAACAATAGCATCTAGTTCTGCTATAATATTGTCTCACAGACTAAGACAGGACTTTGTTGATGCTACTCTGCATGCAATGTACCAGAAGAGCTAAGCTATATGCCCTGTGTTGTTCATTTCTTTTTCATCCTCCATAATATTGAGGGAATTGGAATGTCAGACCTCATCCATTTTACACTGTTCTTAATTCCATACTGAACAGAAACTCTAAGGACTTTTCTTTTAGAAAGATATTAAGGAAAACACAATCTGTTTACTAGGTTAGCAAGCTTGATTCTTCTCTTAAACATCTCAGGGTGCCCATGGTCCTTGTTAGAGCAGCCAGGACTATTACTTGGTCTTTCAAAAAGATGACAGCCACAAGTCCTTCAATTGCAGAGAAGACCATATAGACCATTGGTTCCTAAATCTTTAATCTGGTCTTCTGCATTAACATACAGACATTTAGGTTCCTCTTTTGAATAAATGCTTTGAGATCTCTGCTCAGAAAAGAGCAGCTTAATGTCTGGAAAACTTCATAGGTTTGGAGTTCATGTAGGCAGGATATCTCTAACATTTGTCTTCCTTTTGCAGTAACTCCTTTGTGGCACAAAACAGACAAGTAGATTCCTTCACAAAAATTACAGATACTTTTCTATCTTATGGAGTTCTATAAGGAATTATATACACACACATTTTTAAATATAGGCTTAATTTGACCAGGACATGAAAACTTTTGTCATTTGCCACCTCTCAGGCTCCAGCACCTTCATTATCCCTGAATACCTGTCTTTAGAAAAATCACAGAATCATAGAACCATATGGGGACCTTTAAAGTTCATCTAGTCCAACTGCCCTGCCATGGGCAGGGATAACAAACATTTTGATGTCGGCAGTTGTAAAGAAATTACACAAAGCAACACAAAGATCACTTCTTCCTCATAAACAGTCTTCTCCCATCTCAGGACAGTTGGATGGGCAGGGACAGGTTCTTACCCTTCACTACCACTTGGGAGCAGAGAATCATCAAACCCTGTATCTTGCACTATCTACATTCTGGAGGGCACAGTAATGTGTAAGAAAAAGAAATGATCCACCGACTATGTCCTCAGGAGCCCCCATAACCATGGCACTTCCCTTCTCAGTTACCTAAGAACAGAACCCTTTGAATCCAATCATGAACAGAAAATATGCGCTTTTTTTAGTTAGTTGGTTGGTTGGTTTTTTGTTTGGGTTTGGGGGCTTTTTTTGTTTTAATTTTTTATTTTTTTTTTAAAAAACACACAACTAGCGTTGGTCACACATTAATAAGGTGTTCAACCTTCCCAGATTCCTCAGACCAACCTTATGCTCAGATGTCAGGCTGCAGCTGGAAGGGCTTGTTACGGTGTGAAAGATCAAAACTTTGTTCAACAAAATCCTTTGCAAGGGTGCACCAGCAGCACACACTCAGAGCCAGGTAGGAACAGTTATTATCTTATGCACAGCAGGAGTAAGAAATATGATTTAGCTGCCGGTCATAGGTCACCAGGCAGG
The DNA here is from genome assembly GCA_035222235.1 of Margarornis squamiger. Classification (NCBI taxonomy): domain Eukaryota; kingdom Metazoa; phylum Chordata; class Aves; order Passeriformes; family Furnariidae; genus Margarornis; species Margarornis squamiger. The sequence continues at coordinate 29,919,021 of JAWWTY010000077.1, read as the reverse complement.
CACAGACTGGGGACTGCCTGTGCATCACTTCCTGTTTGAAGCCAGTCAGGCTGCAGAAGTTATCAGGAAAGTTAATATTAGGATCTTTCTCTGACAAAATGAGCAGCTTTTAAATATTTGGTATAGCATATTCACCTAATGATGACAGCAGAGATACAGGGCCATCCTGCCCAGCTGACTTTCTCATTCATTTTCATTAATAAACATATCAAAACCTGAAAGCTTGACCAGCTGCACCACCATAGTTATTTATCCATTGTAAACCTTGCAGTTGCAATGAAACTGTGTCCTCCAGACTAAGGCAGTGTAGATTCTCCTTTCAGTCTGAAGATACTGGGAACAGAGCATGTGTCTGGGAAGCTGAAAAGATTTCTTTTTGTCCCACTAAGGAGATTTCCCCAAAGAATTAATATGTTCCATTTGGGTATGCTGCTATCTCCAGAGACGCCAAAGGATGTCTTCCAGTTGGGTGTAGTTCTAGAGAAAACATCAGGCATGTGATCCTCCCCTCCCCATCAATCTGAACATCAGATGCAAGACATTAAAGAGATTCTACCAAGGGACTCTGTTCCTTTTATTCTTTCAGTCTATTTTTGTACATCTAAAGCACATGGTTAAGATGCTCCCAAACATTTGTTCTCCCAGAAGAGATTGCAGAGAAGTACCCAACGCAGAAATGACTCTCCAAGTACCATCACACAGAGCTGAAAATCTCCAAAGAAAGTTAAACTTATGCAAATAGCTACAATTCTTTTGCTGTGTTGGTAATTTAAAAAGGAAATGAGCAGGAATACCAGACCAGGACAATAATTTATGTAACTGAGAAAAATAATCCATGCTGCTCTAAAATTGCAGATTGGAAGGGGTTAGTAACATAAATTATTTGCTCTTTCCCTAAAATCCTCCAGTGTTTTCATCCAGTGATCTCAAAGTACTTTCAGAACACTAAAAAATGGAAAGGCTCATATCTTCAGCTGGTATAAATCAGTATAGCTGCTTCTGATTGCATAGTTCTCTAAAGCAGGCATTTCTTGTACCACTTCACAGATGAATCAGCTAAAACTAAAAGCTGGTAAAAGACTTGAATAAATTACTTAGTTGTCCTTTGAAAAACCTAAAAGAAAATGCAGAGGACTAAGTCTTCCTTAGTCTTACTTCAACTAGCAGGGGGGGAAAAAAAAAGGTAACTATAAAAGCATTGTTATTTTTTCAGTTATAACAGACTCGTATTTTGCAAGAAATACATATACTATGTGTTAGTGCTATTATAGTGGGGATTTAGCCATCAAATGGAGACACAGGCTGTTGTTTGAAAGACTGCAGCTCTGTCTACAGTTTCTCAGTTTCGCTCCCTGCAAATAAAATACTGTTCCAAACAGTGACTATGTTGTCCTACCTTAAAATTACACAAGTTAAAGAAAATTGTTGAATGCACCCTGATATGAACAGATCAGAAATTATTTAAAAGATTGTCCCTACAGGTATGTGGAACTTATGGTATATATTATTTTTATGTGTTGTTTGCACTTACATTTTTATGTCACACAATATCAAATAATCTCTGTTCTCACAGAAAGCTACACGGCAGTTCTGCACAACTCTCAGACAATATTTTTTCCACACATACTGAGTTTATAATAGTGTCTCTCACTAAAATTCTGGTTTGCTGCCATGACATTGCTGTATGCCAATTCTACTGTCAGCCCAAGTTCAGCAAGGCCAAACTTGAGAACTTTCCCCTAAAACTCTTTGCTGACTGTCACCTGACCATCAGCTTTGTCCTGGACTTATCTTCCAAGGCATATATAAATTCTGCCAATTTTGTCTGCATTAGGTTCTAAGTTATATATGTTTTATCTTTACAGATTTTACTTTCATATCTTTTCTTTTATCCTTACAGGTTTTCTTTTTGTATCTTTTTAATAATTTTATTTTTTCACTATTTTTATAAGTGGAATCAAGATTCCTGTCTGCACTTTGCTTTCTGGGGTTAAAAATATATTTTTCTTTATTTCTTCTAAGGGAAAGAGGTACCACATCAATACAATCCTCACTAAAGTAAATCACAGTCATTTCACTGGGATTTGTGCATGGTATTAAACTTAAGTGTGTCCCAAAGTGTTTAAAGGGTCAAGATCTTCCATGGATGCACCCAAGTTAGTAATTTTAAGTGTTATAATTGTAGAAGTATATAAGAGCCACTGGATTAAAAGTTTTAGAAGCACCAACAGCTTGCTTGCCTTTTTTGTTGTTGTTGTTTGCTTTTGAAGACATTTTCAGAGCCTAAGGCTATTATTTGTGGGTTCCTTTTTAAATGGCTAATTATTTTGGCATCCTGCATGTAAGTTTCCTGCATTCTATTACAGCTGGAACTGCAAGATCTTAAGCACACAAAAAGCATATGAAAAACTGACTACAATATCTGCTCATCCTTCTGTTTTTATTATTTAGAAAAGTGGTTTGCATGTAATTATAAAGACAATATGCATTTGATCTATGATATGCCTCAGTCAGAGTCTCTGAATTAGTACAAAAAGAACCAAAATAGGGAAAAGTTAACAAACAGGAAAATTTTGAGGAAAAATATTACTTTGTGGTTTCCAGAATTCACTTAAAAATTAATAGCATAGTCAAATAAAATTATCTAATTTCTAGAAACACAGGCAAATGCATATACCCATGTACTATGCACATTCATGTCCATATTCAGAACTGAGGAAAATTCAAAGTTCTGTGGTAATAAGTACAGGTATTGGCTAAAGCTTATGCTGAGTAAGCTTGCTCAAAAATTGTGGGTCTAAGTACCTTTCAAATGAGTATAGTTGAAAGAGGTTGCCTTGAAAGAATCAAAGGCCAGTATGCAATTATAAAGTCTTCTGTGGAAATACAAGCCAATATAGCACATGCAATAGCAGGATATCTCCTTACAGAACCCTTCTACCCTGAAAAGTAACAGAGTTTAGAAAATCTGCATTTTCTATTAAAGGTTCCTCTACATTTTTAGACTCTTGTGGAAGCACTGGCATGATGAAAAAAAAAAATACCGTCTTTTAACGTTTTATTTATTTATTGGATCTCAAATAAAACTGGTAGGTACCATGCCATCTTGGGAACATAAATAAAATTTATTTATTAAATTCCAGGTGGTAGCTAAAGGACTGATGTGGCTTCCAAGAGCTTCATAACTGAAGATAATATATGAGGAGGAAGCAGAGTTAAATTTGCAAAGATGAGGCTTAAAATAAAACACAACATGACTTAGAATAGTATCACCAACACTGAGAAAGCAAAATGCTGTAAGTATGGAATTCCACCATTTTAAGCCAATTATTTTTCTATCAAAGCCATTATAACATGTATGAGAAGTGGTACTGACACAAGCATTCACACTGCCAATTTTGCCCTCAAGTACCATTAAGATAGCATTTAGTTTTCATGGTGTAAAATGTGCCTATCAGAAAAAAAATAAAATCATTGCACATTACTTCATTTTATGGAATTAAAAAAAAAAAGTAAATTATTAGAAGCCTTTCTGCCATAAATACAATCACATTTGGGGGTACTTTAAATTTTCTGTTCTAAAATTTGTTTGGTTTCTTAGAAAATATATTACATTTCTATCAAGGCTGAATATACTACAGCATTTTTTTCTGTAACAAAATAACTATTGGTTTTGCCTTTCTAAGTAATTTCTTTCAACAGTATTTTATCATAAAAGTCAGTGGACTTGGCCAAAAATGTTAACATAATAAACTAATAACACTACTTAAACAGTTCACTGCTCCTGGTAAATCTTAATATATAGTAATAAGATTGCTCCTAAGAAGATAAAAATGAGTGCCATAATATCAGAAAAACTTGAATATAGAGGTAAAAACTTGCCTTGAATTGTTACATTTATAGAGCTCACAAAATAAATAATAGCATGACAAACTCTCCACAGAATTTCTTATATCCACGAAAAAGCACACTATTTTGAGCATATTCTCTCTTACATTGTATTTTTAGGGTACTTGAAACTTGTAAAATTACTTAGCCCTCTAAGAACAGTATAAGAGAAAGGAGAGTCTAGTACCTATTTTACATACAGTCCCCAGGAATGGTGGAATTGGGGAGAAGAAGGAAATGGAAGTATTTTGAATATATTAAGGGAAGAGGGCTCTGGAGCATGAAGTTTCTCTCTAGGTTTAAAATCTACACTCTTTCTTTATGAAAAACATTTAGAAAAGCTTTCTAGATTAGGCATATAGCATACAGTTTGACACACAGCAGGAATGAAGAAAATATGCTACGTAAAATTTGCTGTTGTTGATTGTAAAACAGCTCGGTCTACAACATTAACAATATGCTCATGTCACCACTGAAACAATTACTCAAGAAGTTTAAAGTAGTTTTCAGTTCTTGCAGGGGTAAATCTTATTTAAAAATGCCTGGCGAGATGAATTAGAGGGGTTATGTTTTTCATGGGAGCAATAGTTTGAGTGGATAAAAGATACAGAAATCCTTTGGAAAAAGTACTTTTACCACAAAATTTGCTACATTTCTGAAAAGTGTACCCAGAAGGATTTTGCCCAGAAGGATTTTTTTCTTTCCTTTTAAATTAAAAGAAAAAACCATTTTCTAGAAATCAAATTATTCATCAAGGTCATGGCCATTTGCAAAAGCATAAATTTTCACACGCTGTATTCATCAGCATGGTTGTGAATACAAAGTACTTGAAGTTGTCTTAACTTTTTTCTGAGAGGCTTCTACATTTTCTCTTACAGCTACTTTCTTGCTTTGGCTTCTGGCTTACCATTAAACAGAGATTTCACAAGTTTCTGCATAACCACTATTATTTTAGTCTATATTGACACTTTTCCTTCAAACTAATGCCATTCAGAAAATTGCTTATATGACTAATCTCATTTTTCGGATGTTACAAACTATTCTTTCAAGGAAAGATGCAGACATATGTCACTTCCTCTTGTTTTTTGCTGAGGAACAACATACACTGGTAAAAAAGGAACATAAAGACATTTTCTTAGACCCAAACCAAATTAACCAACAGGAAGTGTCTCTGATCTTAAACAGGAAGGTATTGATGATACAGGCAGCAACAGCATTCAACACCTCATGCTTGGCAGAGCTTTGTCATTGCAGTTGAGGCGACTTTGGACCATCTCATTACTCTGGTATGTATTTAAACAGACAAGCTGGCCTTCATTCTGATAGCGAAAAATACGGCTTCCCTCATATAACAAGGCTTTATACAACACAGAAACTTCAAGTTTTCTCACTTTACCTAAATTGAATGCCACTTAATGGAACCCATACTGATATAATTTTATTGAGGATTTAGAAGAAATATTTACAGAAAATGAAAGGTAGCCCAGAAAAGCACTTCACAATCCCTGCCCTTTCCTCCTCCCCCTTCCCTACCTGTCTCTCACCCCCAGAAAATTCTCAGAGAGAAAAAGAGAAGATATTTGTGGAAGGAGGGGGGAACACTCTCACTAATGTACTAATCCCAAGGTACCAGGTGGTGTTAGAAACTACTACTTTTTCTGGTATGGCTTTAGCTAGTGTTTGGTTAGAAACGTGATCTGGTGTTGGCTCTGGGTAACTTGGAGGAATCCTGTCTCTTTTATATTATCCTATCCCCTCTCTTCCCTCACACTCATTTTACTCAACAAAACGAGGAAATATGATAGACTCTGAAGACAGAGAAAATTGGATGTCAGCACTTACTGATCAACTGAACTGAACGTGACTGGAAGGAATCAATTCACAAATAAACATACCAGACCTGTTCAGGGAATATCATCAGGTAGGCTAATGTTTTAAAATGAGAAACATTCTCCTGCAAGAGGGTTACACCTATAACTTAAAGACTGAAGCCAAAAAAAGGCTTGGAGAGAAGTAAGGCTTAGGGAAATATAAAGCCAAATATGACATGGTGAGGACAATGGAAATTTTGTTTCTGGCCTAAGTAGTATGAAAAAAATAGAGGTTTATACCTGAAATTCAAAGGGAAGATTATTCATCTAGGAAAGTACTTTAAAGATTAAGGAATCAATGTCACAAATAAGAAGTTCAATAAAATACAAAAGTAGAAAAAGAATATGTATTAATGCAATATATGAAACAAAATCCAAGATGATCAGAAAATATTGTATCAGCTTGAGAGAAACTCGAGTAATAATAGTAAAAAAAAAAAAAAGGATATTTATTCCATTCATGCACACAATGAGGAGAAAGCAGAAAGAAAAAAGGAGAAACAAAGAGCTGTGAAAAACAAGGACTGAAAACAACACCACAGAATTTGAGAATAACATGATTATTCCTGCATTAATGTTTCAGCAAAGCACTTGGAATCTCAGACTGAGAAAAAAAGTATGAAAATGCCGATACATTGCAATGTGATTTAATACTGTATTTAAGCTTCCTTTGACTTCAGGGGACCAAGGTTTCTCCTGATAGATTTTATTTGTCTGCAAAAGAAACATGGAAAGACTTGTGGCCATGGATCAATCATAACTCTTTCAGTGTTGTACATGGAAGAAGCCTTTTATCTCTGCCAGGAATTTTACAGCAAAAAGGCAATTCATTCAATCAAGACAGTCATATTGATACATTACTAATCCTAATACAATCACTTGCACCAACTCTTCTTGTTGCCAGGACCCCTGAAGAAGGTCAGAGAAAAAATCAAGGTAAAGCTGGGGATTTAACTGAAGACCATCTAAAAATTACATTTTGATATTTCTGACTTTGCCTTTCCCCCATGAACTCATGTCTCTCCTCTTAAAAAACTGAAATGCTCACACCTCCTTTAATCATTTTTGGATCCTATTTGGAGTGATAAATTAGATAGTCTACTCAACAGCATGAAACAAAAAGGACTGTTTCTACCATATGTTACATCAATAAAAAAAAAGAAAGCTGTTTCCCATTATTGGCTGGTCCATCCTCATATAGTCAGTCATCTTGGAAACTGAGATTGATTATAATTTCAAGAAAATGTAAGATTGAACTGAATCACATAGTTCCTTTTTTCAATGTCTGTCTCAATTTACAATGTTGAAACAAGCAACAAAAACATCCCTAAGCATGATTTCCACTTCTAGCTTTATTTTTGTTGCACTTATCTCTCAGAGTGACAGTCAAAATAATATAATAACTTAGATTGGCCACATCAGTAAAATAATTGTGAAGTTTCAGAAAACATTGTAATAAATGTAAGTCAAATGTACATTCAAATCAACTTCACTTAAAAAAAAAAAAGAAATGGTTCTTCCAGATTTGATATCTGGATGACACAATATATAGGTATCATGTAAGTCAAATTTTGCACTCTGTCCAAAAACTGGAGCTCTTACCAAACCCAAAATATATTTGATAAAACATTCATTTTCCAAGTATTTCACAGGCCCCTTCAGAAGTACATAATCATTTCTCTCCTAAGGACTTCACTTTCTGCAGCTTCAGTGTACTTCCTGCAAATAAGTTACCATTAACTTATGAAATACTTTTGTCAATTTTTTTACTTAAAATTGCCAACAGACCTTGTAAATTGTGCAAGGGACTAGTTCAAAAGCAGCACTTTTCATGCTGCTATCTTTGGATTACCAACAGTCCCCAAAACTCTGAATAAAAGTCTTGTTGCAGTAAGTTCTTCTATTCTAGTTGCCAATCTACATTTAAATACAAGGAATTTTACACCAGCTGAGAAATTTGGCACACTCGTCCCATCTACTCTTCATTAAAATAACTCTTCCTACATGAAATTGCCAAACCTGTCATAAGGAGTTGTGCAATTACAGTGAGTAGGAGGAAGTTTTTATCATTGCTAATACATAGGAGGCTATCCAGCAGATTTTTAAGTTGCGACCCCTTCAAGAAAGGTTACAAGACTCTTGGCACCTAAGCAAAAAGAATTTGTCAGCCCTTCATCATGAACAGCTATGGAAAAAATTACTTAAATTTAAAGTTTTAGTTAGATTAAAACTGTAAAGTTGTATTCTTTGTACTGTTTTGCTGTAAGAAGACAAGTATAACGTTAAGAGTAGCTAAGAAGGGCTGTATATGTAGTCACCCAAGTTGATTTTGATTTTGCAGTCCTAATTTCAATACCTTCTGACTTCTGTGAATTCATAAGATCAATCAAATATCCAAAAATTATTTTTTTTCCTCTTATTTATTGGACAATTCATGTCTTTCTCCTTTTTCTTTTAATCCAGCTCTGCACACTTGACAGAAATTGCTAATCAAGTAGTTTTTTGATGAGTTTTAGTAGTGTCAAATAAATGATTTGTAATTTTAAAATTATTTACCCAAGTTAGCTTTAAAAAGGCAATGAAGTAGCAAAAATATAATTTTAAATTTCATATCATAGAAATTGTTAACAATTTCTGTATTTTATTTTATACCTTGAATTCTAAAATAATCTGAGTTTTTAATTCTAAATGTGGAAAATTAAATCCAATCTCAAACATCAGTTGGTGCCCTGACACTGGGAATACTGGCAACCTGTCAGTCCAATTGAAAACTCACAGTCAGGAAGGAAATAGCGATCTTTGAAGAGACTTGACTGTGGAATGAGATGGGAAATCTTGATTGCTACAAAAAAAAAAAAATATCCAAGCCAGCTTTCCCACCACCTTGTTGCAGTGCTTTCTTCACCAAGAAAAGCAATGATAGAGATGAAAAGTATCAAAGATAAAAGAGTATGTAAAAATGAGCTCATCCTGCCAAGGCTGATATTTTTATCTCCCTTTGGCTGTACTCCATTCTCTTTAAATTCCATTGAATCACCAAAGAAGAACCCTAGTCTGATCATGAAAAAAAATTACTAAAAAAAAGGAAAAAAAAAGCAGTGACTCAGCCAACAAATTAGAAGTATTCTAGCTTGTAATCTAAAAAGAACTGCTTTCAGCAGGCTTGCTAACTGTTGATAAATACAGCTCAAGAATACTTAAAGAAGCTGCTGCAGTTCTAGACTACTAAGTATTTCTATAATTCAGGCAGATATTTTTCAGATAAAAAGCATTTAAAACCGAAAAATGCCATTTCAACAGATACAGGGTACACAAGCTCTATTTCTAATTGCAGGTGAAGCAAAATCCCAATATGAAGTTTCTTCAAACTTGTGCTTTCTTGAACAGTTCCTACATTCTCCTTCCAAAAGTGGAAAAGTTCAATTAGTTTTTTGTTTTGTTTTGTTTTGTTTTTTTTTAATTCACAATCCTATATAAATGTAAATAAGTACTGTTAAGGGAAAAAAGATTATTATTAGACCAGGCTAATGTGAAAGAAAATGGTGTTCCAGCATATAGATTAAAAAAATGGGTTTTGTTTAAAATGTTTTGCATGCATTCTTGTTAAATATTCATGTTATACATGCATACTTGTTATAGATTCAATTTTAGGTTCTGTACAGCTTTAAAAGGAAATATGTATTAGCAAAGAATAGATCTCAAGGGATTTGAAATTTGGTCCATATAAACATGCAAATGTTTTGATATTTATTTCAAACTTATCTATGCAAGGTCACCAATACTATCAGAGTATCCTGTTATACAATCTCTGTTTCTAATTTCAGGATGAAAAATTCACAAAGTTTTGCCTTAACCTATTTAAAATCCTATTAAAACTTTGTTTTATTCTGGAGTTGGACTGAGCATATAAGTTTCTTTCTGTGTTCTAACCAGACTAGTTCCACTATGTCTTGTGTAAATCATCATAATCTTGTCTCTCTCACTTCATTGGCTTTTTGGCTTACATCTGTTTTCTCTCATCTTTTCTTCTAGTCTGTCTCATCTACATTCTACTCTGTTTTCTCTCATCTGCTTGCTCATTACTATTAGTCCAGCCCTCTATCCCCTTTGCTTCCCAGTTATCTCAAAGAGGTGGAGAATGCATGAGACCCAAGAGCTCCATTCTGAAAGATGCTGACCACTTTTTTTTTTGACCTGCAAACCTTAACTTCTTTTCTTCTAACGTACTTTTAAAACAGTCCTGGATGTCTGCACTGACCTACTTTTCTGAATGTTGTCTAAGGTACATTGTGCTATTACTCCTGGTAGCATAAATTTCTATGGGACCCAGTTGTATTTTTCATAGAAAACCGTAACTCCCTAGTGTCCTATCTGCACACAGATTAGCATAAAATCATGGTATCTACTTTACTAATGTCTAATGGGAAACTCTAAATGTTTTATTTTTGTATGTTATTGTGTGTGTAGAGGAGCACTCAGGACTGTGTTCATTTTAATATTAATACAAACAATATAATAGTGATGCTGGAACACAAGCAAAAAAAACCCAAACCAAAACCAAACAAACAAAAACGAAAAAATCAAACAAGAAAAACCTTTTAGTATCTTGATCCAAATATATACATTATTCTAGCACTAAAAATGGCTTAACATAGCACACTTAATCCCCTACAGCTACCTTTGTGACACCATGGATGTCACAACTCCCTGCTCTAAAGCAGTAATCTAGCCATTGATGACCAGGGATAATTCTTAAATTGAATTCAGCCAGCTTGAAGCTATTTGTTTTCTTCCTGATAAAAAAAAACTCTTCAAAAAAATCTTCAAAACAGTATAGGGAAGCACTGGCTTTCCAGAAGTGTGCATATGGTCTCATTTCCTGGGCCTTACTCATTTCTCATGTTTGTGCAATTTACCTTATGATCTCTCCTGTGATCTGACTGGAAATGCAGAGTCAAAGACACTTAGACAAGACTATCACCTCAGTGTCAGGTCCATCACTTAAAGAGTGCATAGTTCACAGAATTACTTGCATATTTCTATGTCTTGGGCTTGGGAACACTGGCTGGACACTTAACTGAACTACCAGCTTCAGTGAAACCCCATGCTGTGTGTTCTTTTTCCCTGAGACAGGTCCTCGTTCCAGTAAAAGGCATCTCCAAGTAAACTGAAGTAGGAAAACTCCATTTATCTTACCATGTCTGCCCTTGTGCCAGCAGAGATCTGCATTGGTCAAAACTTTCATTCTTCAAACTGCCCTTCTGTTCATGCTGTCCAAGGGAATCCTTTCAAGCACTTCCCCAGAGAGGGACAAATAGTGATGTTCTGCCTCTTCCCAGTGCCAGTGGAAGAGGAAAATCACTACAAATCAGCATCCTGCTGTGGTGGAAATTTCTGGGACCTCCAGAGACTTCTACACTTCTACAACTTTCCAGAGGTTATAAATGAGGTTTAGAGATGTAGTTTTGCATGTTGACCTAATTACACAGTCTCTATCTCTTCCCTAAAATTGTGAAAACTGTGAAAGGTTTGAAACAACAACCAGAGAAAGGATCAGTCCTCTGACAGAAGTTGGCTGATTTTAATTTTATCAAATAAAAGTAGCAGTGTTATTCCATGTAATTTCACATGATCACACTCTTTTTTGAAGACTACAACAATTTTTAAAATTTAGATGCTAATTTGAGGCTTGGTCAGAATAAGGGTTGCTACCGAAAGATGTGACTAGTCCTTCATGCTTTCAGAGACTATCTATTCTAAAAGCCAGTATCTGTGTCACAGCCAAAGCAGTGTTCATCTTTCACTGAAATGGTGGAGTCATGAACCTGAGTGATTTAGGGCTGCTCTACTTGTAAGTAGATATTCAAGATATTCAAGTATTTTTGGAAAGCAGCCCACTGGAGTGTACTGTATTACAGAATAAATCACACCAAAAAAGATGCTCCCTGTCAAGTTGGAGATACTTTTAGAAAATATCAATTACAGAAACCACCACATTTATGTGACTATTTCTACCTTTGTTAGTGACACAAGCTTATTTCCTACACACTGTAAGATCCCAGATGAGTTTCCAGAAGATTTCACACAGATCACAATACCACAGGCTCTTAAATCTAGTGGAGACGTCTCATTTTTTACAGCACAACGAAGTACAATTAAGGCATGATCTTCCTCTGACAACTCTGAAATGATCTGCATCCCAGCTCCATAGGGAGTGTGTTGAAATTTATCCATTTAAAAGACCTCTAGACAATGTTTCAACTGCTCTGGATTCTCATAAATATTATCAGCTCTAAATTTCTGGAAAGGGTCCCTGTTGAGAGGTAGTCCCTTCAGGAGTATACAGTATAACCTGACTAAAATACAACCTCATCCCACGTTCTTGTTCTCATGAATTTTGATCTAAGTGTCGCCAAGAATATTGTCTACAGAAGTTGCAATGCAAGGATATAACAAAAAGTGTACAACTGAAGTGGCAAAACTCCCACTTCATCAATAAACTGAAGTGGATACCTTGCCTAGGGATATGACTACAATGCACACTGTGGCTAGATGCAAAAATGTGTAGCTTTGAAATCAGCCAGTGTGGACACTGAAAAACTTTTGCCAGCAGGACTTGGTTTTGTAGAGGCTATTTCATACTGCTAAGAAAAGGTAATTTATCTCAGCACATTATGTTAGCCTCTGTAAAGCTTCTTCCAGCCTGAAAGTTTAGTTCGGGAACAGACATGTAAGACTACTTACAGAGTGTGTGTTTATGTTTTGACACTGCAGGAAAGACAAAATCAGTTAGAATGGGTGGTTCATGAGAATTCTTCAGACATTTCATAGGCAGCTTAAAGCTGGATTGAACATGTTTACACTGTCTTTGCAGGTATAGAAGAATAGACATACTCTGAAACACTGTTCAAGAACAATATCCCTAACCATATATGGATGAAATCATGGTTCACTGAATTTTCCCAGAAGTATGTAAATAAACATTAACTAGAATATAGATGCATTTAGCCAGGAATGCCATCCAAATCTAGATGCAGACACCTAACCATATACTGTAGGAGTCTATGTGGGAGCTGAGGGTCTAAACTCTCACTGTATTCCATAGACACAAAGGATTCAGTTCAGTTACCAACATGAAGGTATCTAGTGGCTTCTGAAAAGCAGGGGAACTCATCCTGGCCATCTCCTGTGTCTCCAAGCAGGCACAACCTCCCAGAGATCCTCTGCTATAGCAGTCAGCCACAGCAGTAAACCTAAGCTCCTCCTGTGCCACTGGACTTGTATAGTTTTGAGAACCGCATCAAGGTCCTTGTCAATACAGGCAGTGAAGTCTAGAAATTTGTTCAAACAACCAGTGTATATCCCTGCTTAAGGGTGAGTCACGCAGCTGTCTCAGCTGCGCTGGCTGTGTCACCCAGAGCTCCACAATGGGAAAGGAGACACTATGCTGACAGGCAGATGATGCCTACATTGCAGAGACGTGGCTGGATTTCTGAATTTGATCTTGAATTTCTCTCTGTTTATATGCTAGTTTTCAACCATAGTCCAGTCTGAAATGAGAAAGCCAAAAATCACAACTTCTTCAATATTATTGAGTCATTCAAGCTAAAAGCTCCCACAGAGAAAACATTCTAGGAAACCTTCCATTAATGCTATTCTCTATCTAGTCTGAAGGTACTGGGGCAGAAAAGGTGTCCTGGGTAGAGAGCAGAGGAACTCAAGCTTCTTTTTCCAAATATAAAGTCATCTCTCTTCACGGTCAGAGTAGAAAGGACATAAGGAAACAAATCACGTATGTATAACCAAATTTTTTAGCTGAGATCTGAAAATGTATAGCTGCATTCCACATTTTCCTTTAGGGTACTAATGCAAATTGTTTTTACACAGCAGGCTGAACCTTCTGTTTCCTCTCAATGGCTTGTACCTTGCTGCTTTTTCAGTGCAGAAGTCATAGTCTGATCTGGGCAGCTTATACTGTTAGATTAACTAATAACAATAATTATCCAGATGTCACTAGGAATAGGGTATTAATAAGCAGTGTGGGCAATACAGGACCTAGCACTTTGTTGATTCCACAATATTTACACAACTTTGTATGCCACAAAAAAATGGAACTGTAGCTAAAATTATGTGTTTTTAACTTAGGATTTATGAATCATGAGTCCATTTGTTAAGACTTCTGGGATAAGATGGCCTACAAATTGAAAATAATGCTTCATGCAACTGTTAGAATTGAATTTTGCTTCTGCTAAAAATATTTCAACCCCAATAATAAACAGAATACAACAGTCTTTAAAACTTTTTAAAGAAACATTGAATATGTGTATATCTTCCTGTGTTTTATTACAGCACTATCAATCACTGTACTTATTTCAGAATACTGTACATATGAATTAAATTACGGAAAAAGAGCTATTAGGAGAAAATATACCAACCAACCAAAAGCACTCCCTGTTTTTTCTTAATCCTAAATCTGACCTTGTTAACAAGCAGGTGCAGTACTTCACACTATAACCGAGAACAATAAAGAAGCATGTTGTCCTCATTTTTCCTCTAATTGTCCTTTTCTCCAAATCCAATTAGTTCCTATTGGTTTTATGCAATATTCTCCACTATTGCCTTTTGTTCTTTTCAAGTTTATTGTAGACATGGAAATAGAAGTAAAATCCTTTGATCTCTCACATCACACAAGAGTAATCATCTATGAGAATATAGCATATGCCAGAACATGAGAAATGTATCCCAGTTGAATTCCTTAGTCAAAAGAATTATGTAGCTATGGCATCCTCTGTGAAAGTTCTCTGCAGTGAATTATTCATAATATTGTTACTGAGTACAGCAATGAAAAGGCACAGCCAAAGTGCTTGTAATACCTTAGATAGGTAATGTCCTTATTAAATGTTTTTTTCTTCTTTACCAAGAGATGTCTGAAAGCAATCTATAATTACATAAACAGGTAAAGCATCCAGCATCCAATTAAATGTTCTTTATGGCATTTATCTTCCAGTTACCCTCTTGTTATCAAAGAGTGTAAAAACCAGGTAATGAATAACAGAACACAGTCCTGCTAAAATGTATGTTGTGCTCATTCCATCGAAAAGTGACTTACTGAACCCAAGTGGTTTAATTTACCTCTTCCTTACACATTCTAAAATGATACAAAGGAAGAATAATGAAAAGCAGAATCAAAAATCTACCTTTAAATCTTAACAGGAAAGCAGATGGATTTTCTACCTGAAAACATTAACAGGAGAGCTGACATACAAAGAAAGATGTATCTAACAGCAGTCTAACAGTACCTTTTTTTTTTTTTTTTTTAAAAATATCTGTCATTTTAAACATGCAGGAATTTCACAGAATTAGTGAAAGTAATGAAGCCAAACATTTACTCTTGGCTCAGCCAGTGATTTGCTGTGTGGTCCCTATAGTGTTTTGAAAATACACAATGCAACATCATTACATCAGATAATAGCTACTTAATGAATATTTTTGTTAAACTCCCTTTTATTAAATTGTAGATTTACACGCAATTTTAAGCAATGTGGAAATTACGAAATGTGTGGTCCTCAGTTCCTCACCGAAAAAAAAAAAAAAAAGAGAAAAAAATAAAAAAAAAGAAAAAAACAAAAAAAAAAGAAGACTCTTTTTACTAATAAGCATTATACTTCCTTAAAAACATTGTTGGACACCTTGAAAATAAGAGGTTCGAGCATCCAGGGAATTTCTTCTTGCAATAAAATGGTTCCTCAGTCACTATCCTCTGCTTGACTTACTCCACCCACCCAAGCTTAACTTTACAAAGTTTGTAGACAGATGTGCAAAGGTCAAATTAAACCACCAGTAGATTTTATAATTCCATTTCTTCTATTAAAAAGAACATTTCACATATCTACAAGGTATGCATTAAATCACTAATATATTGTATAATCTCTCTTCTCCTAGTCAAAAAAATCTTGTCCAATATACTATAATATTATTATAACACCAGATATGCTTCTCTCAATCACATTAGCTCTATAAATGTGAATGCAGCTGAAAGTACAGTCAAACAAGGATTATGATATACAACAAATGATTAATAGCCCAAACTACCTCTTAGGAAGCATAGTATCAAAAAAGATGTTTGTGTCTTTGCTGTTGTTGTTGTTGTAATTAAAAATGGCAGCAAACAAAATCTTATGCTTAATAAAGAGCAGAACATCTGCCCATCTGGAAATATTGCTTGTAGAAACTCTCATACTCTCACACTAGGACACCTACACCACTGTTTTCTCACAAAACAAACTTTTGTAGTAGAAGGGAAATTATTGTTTTCTGATAATTGTAATGAATTGCGATGACTTGAAAAGTTATTTTCTCAGCTCAGACAGAGATTCATTAGTGCTAATAAAATACTCATCGAGATATAACCAGCTCCCTGTGACGTTGGCTATGAGCTTAACAGGTTAAAATTTCAAAAAATGTTGATAAAAATATTAAAACCTGCTGGTTCTCTTTAAAGCATATAACCAATTTGCCATTCTACTAACATAAAACACATTAAAATGACAGGCCATATGAAAGACAAGAAAAGCAATAAGCCTTGAGGGTTCTTAAATAGTAGTCCTTTGTGTTAAAAAATGTTCAGCTCTACTTACCTAAATTTGCATCATAGCATATTTCTTATTTATAAAATAACACAAGGTGGAACTATCTCAGCTTACAGAAGCCTTCTTTATTGAAACAGTGTAGCCTTAAGGAAAAGGCTGAATACTCTGAGGAATGTATCTTTCTAATTTTTATGAAAGCATCCAAGAGATTTTCAAGGATTTAAGAAAGACAGAAATATTAGCCCTGTGAAAACAAAACAAACGAACAAACAAAACCTCACAAAATGTACAAGCAAATAAAAAACACAAAGAAAGGAAATAAAAAAAACAAAAATAAAATCTCACAGAGCAGACAGCAACAGAACTGATTTTTCATTTGTTTCTAATTTGCCTCCTGAGCTCATGGAAAAAAAATGTTTGTGTATCTTGATCTGAACTTCAGAGTTTTGCCCCCACTAGAAATTAATATTCATCAATATTTCTTTTATTAAGTGTTAGTGTTGGTAATATGGGATCTGGCACAAATCTGCCAATACGATATGCTTTCACTAGTCTCAGGAGGCCCAATCCTGAAAACATAAATGCACACGTGTAACTTTACTCAGGCAAGGAGCATAATTGACTTAGTAATGAGTTAATATGTAAATATATTTGTCTAAGCATTTGCAGGATCCATCACAGATTTCCCCAGAGCGGTCTTCCCAGGGAGCTTGGTGCCCCCAGACCGTGGATCCTGAAGCCTGAGAGACATCTCTCTTGCTACAGAATGTCTAGATATGAAAACTAATTCATGCACAGAAGTTCAGCTTCTTTTTTTTCCAGCAGCACCACCAGCTGGAGCAGCTAAAGAGATTAGGACCAAATTCTGAAAGCAATTACCCTGAAGAGAATAATTCACAACTAACATTGTTAGAATACCTCAATTGTTGCTTGCCCTTACAGTACTTCACAGGAGCCTTTCTGTTTTTGGACAGCACATTACAAGTTACCCTGAAGATATCAGGCTGGTTGTAAGGAGTCGATTCTGTAGGGTGTCAGGTCTGCAAACACACCATAGGGGTTTCCTCACTTATTCCTACTTCAAAGAAGCATTAAGAACAATTTCTCTTTATTACAGTTTTTAACTAGATTTCTTTCCCCTGTGATGATTAATTAGGTGTTTGTTACAATTTGCTTTCTTTCCACCTCTAAGAATAAATGTCCCCTTCTGCTAATCAGACACAAACAAAATGTTTTGAAAAGTAATCACTTGATAAAAAAAATGGAAATCGGGCTTCTGTGTTGTGAGGAATGTACACACATAGCACAGTGAAATTTAACACGGGTAAATGATCTGGCTACCTCAAAGTGAAGTTTCTGCCTTCCTACAGTGGCCTTTCACCCTGCCCTTTCCTCCAATCTGAGGAGAGCTGATGTTGATGGAACATATAATGGCTCCTTTCCTGTGTAGTAAAGTCAGCAATAAAGCTCAGTAATTAAGGTGACCGGGGAGGCCCAGCCCAGCAGGCTAGTGGTGTGGCGAACACTTTCAGAACTTCAAACAATATCAAAGTCACTGAAAAACGGGCCTAGTTCAGGACTGGTTTGAATTAAGCCTCACTTCCACACGCACTTTTCAAATCCAAGCTCAAACAAGAAAGCCAAGGCCTTCTGGATTTCATTAGAGCCAATTATCTTATCTGTTTCATCTCGGGCCTGACCCTAAGGCTGGCAAACAGCTATTCAGTGCGTTTGTGTGGTTGTTTGAGAAAGCCTCCAGCCAGCCAATGGCCTGAGGAACCGCTAATTAAAACACAGTTGCCCCCTGCCTCTAGTGATTAAATATTTTCAAGCTTTTGTAAATAATTTTTCCATTCTCTGCCCCAAGCCTCAGAGGTCCAATACATGCAGTAATTTATTTAGTTTGTCAAAGAATACTGCTGGAAATAAAACTATAATAGAAACTTAGGAAACTCTTGTATCTTGCCTAACTTCTGCAAGTGACATTCTACAAGCTTGCAAAACATGTATACTGTTTCCTATGTAATTAAGCCTTAATAACCTCATTGTATTTGAAGCGATACAGTATATAATAGGTCCTACATTTTGTTGATAATCATCATGTTTCCTCAGATGTCAACATGATATGTATGCTCATGGGCTTCATGAGATCACAGATGCTGCAGATGTGGTGCTGAGTGGTATCTGTGCTGCTGAGATGGATGAACGCTTCTCAGAGGGTGGATCACACTTCGAAAGTCTATTTGGGAAAGACTGAATCCTACCAGTAGCATACTTCTGGAACTGAAGAACAGAATACATGTCCCCATGTTCCAAATAAATTTAATCATTAAAATTTGCATAAAAGACATCTGGGCTAGAGGACTTCATCTATCTCCTTTTCTCAAACCCTGGGAAGACATTCCCTTTTGCCTGAGATCAGAGAATCCAACTGGTCTCCTCCAGTGCACCAGCTCATGTCACACCGTGTCTCACATGCAGCCAGTGTGAGGGGTGTGTACCTCTCACACAACATGATGGGGAGAGGAACAACTTATATCTCCCAAATTAACCTCTTAACTCCTTACATCTTTACGTTATCCTTAATAATAAAAAAACCAAATTTATATTAGTACAATGCATTGGACAATGTCATGAACCAAACCCCATGGCATAAGACATTGCACGGAATGGATAAAAAGATAGTTCGTGTCTTTGTACTCTACAGGGACTTGCAGAACTACAGGCAGAAGCTGTACATGCCAGAAAAATAGAAGCAATCTCAGCATTATAGGAATTTAACTATTGTCTAGTTTTGTGTGAGGCAATATAGCAAAACAGAAATGCAATAAAAGATTTCAAGGAAGCTAATGAGCCAGACTTGTAGCTGTTTATGAGAATAGTCTGCAAATATGACCACTATCACACAAAAAAAAGCAGAAAACCTCAACCTGGGATCATGATATGGAAAATGAAATTCAAAGGAACATTCTAAGAATGACATTGCAATAATAAACAAAATAGCTGAAGATTAGAAATCACTTTAGCTGGTTGGAATGGTAATACATTCTGTATTTCAAATACGTGCTACAGAAAGAATTTGCAAAATTCAGACATTGCTGTGTTGTGACTTTCAACAGAGAAGGTCAAGGAGAACACAAGAACTTTCCTGACTGACAGGCAGAAAAATGGTTTTGCATATAAAGAGTGGCAGTAGTAATGGCTTGGGGGTCAAACTTTGGTAAAGTTGAGATTGAACTGAATTCAGATTTCCTCAATTAGTATATCATAATGTTACTACAAGATTTCCTGATGTACAGAGGAGACATACCTAGAAGAGAGAAGTAATTGGTTGACAAACAATAATTGGATTTTCATTGTGGATGAACTGTCCTCTAGACAACCACAAAGAAGAAGGAGAAGGGACCAAGACCAAAAGCAGAATGCCATTGAATCACTGAAGAAAGATCAAGGAGGAAAATATTGATTCTTCCAAAAGACAAGTTAAAGGAGCTACTTGAAATGTTGGGCACAGAACAAGCACAGAAGTCAGAGAAGAATGAATTTTCAAGAAAAAGACCATCAGGGTAAACAAAAGCAGATGACACACACACCAAGAAAAATGAGGGCAAAATATAGACTATGAGCTTTGGGCTAGGGGGGGTTTAGGCTAAGAATGATTTCAGAGGAAGGCTGAGATGATGTTTTAGAGAAGGTCTAGAAGCGAACCAGGGGTCAAACAGCAATCTGTACACTTGAAGATAATTAGACAGATAAGAGAAGAGAAAAGCTTGTGTCCCAGGTAGATAAAATGATGAAAAAGAATGATGGCCTGGTGACAAGCAAAAGAGTTTGAGAAGAACAGATGAGGAGCAGCTTTGTGATCAGAGGAGCACAAAAAAGGTGTGGGAAGAAAAGGGGAGCTAGGGATGCTGTGAAGAACCTGGTGAACGGTCAAATAATGATTTCAAGAGAGAAACGTTGAAAGTGGGGGGAAAACTATTTGCAGTCTTGGAACATTATTTATACCGCTTGGTACCATTGGAAAAATATTTTCAAAATTTGAAAGTTCTTAAATTGGTTCGGAAAGACCACAAAAGACAACACAAAAAATTCTGCGTTTGTTCAGTGATTTTTTACATAGTGGCCAATGACTGAACTTAACACAGAGCAAGTCAAAATTTACTGAAAAACACTCGTGTAGAAGATAAAAACAGCATGGTTTTACTTTCAGAGGCAGTTAGTACTTAGCAGCGACACATCTGATGGTACAATGTGAAAATGAAATCACTGCCTCCTTGGTTAGTTTGAAAAATACTCTTCAAGCTATTACAAACTCTGCATTTCTTTTGCTGTCTTTGTTTGCAGTTTCTAATAAAATTACATTGAATATGCTGGACAACTTTATGAAATACTTTTTCTTTGTAGAACAAAATTAAGAAAATGAGCAGATAATAAACTGTCATTTTCAGATCCAAAGGGGATATGTTTCCACAGAGTTCATCACATAGAAAATGAGGCAGATGGTAATGAAGCATGAGGAAGGAGAAGTCCCTGTGGCACAGGAGTCAAAGCACTTGCTGAGGTTTAATAATACATTCTTAATCTGTAAACATCTTGATTGAAGAAGTAAGAGGGTTGGAAAGGATAGGGTGGTAATTAGTCCTCACTCTTCTGTTAGCCTAATAATTTGGAACTAGAAGTAACTTTTTCAAGAAATGCACACTTTTACTAAAAGATAATCTTTTTGTATATGTACATATCTTTGATATTTTTCAGAAGGAAACTTCTTTTCAGTATGAGGGGCAAAAACCCACAAACATTCCCAATAATCTGATAGCAAAGGCATGAACTTCAGATGTCACGAGGTCAGGTTCAAGTCCCTGATTTGTAAGAATGGGGGACAATAAATAGTCTTCAATCTTTCACAGTATCACAGAATTATCAAGGTTAGAGGAGAACTTGAAGACCGGCAAGTCCAACCATCAACCCAGCACCACCATAATCACCCCTAAACCATATTCCTCAAGTGTCACGTCCAGGCACCTCTTGAACACTTCCAGGGACAGTGACTTATTCCAATATCAAACCACTCACTGATTTTTTTTTTCACAATATCTAATCTGAACCTCTCATGGTGCAATTTAAGGACAAGTCCAAGACTAAAGGGTTAGGTTTTTTTACTTAAGATTTTCTAGCTTCCTAGAGTTATGTCCTCACCATAAGGTTAGAGATGAACATTGTCACAAAAGGGTTTGAAACACAAACTTATCTGTCTTCTTGGAAACTTTCAACTAGTTTTGGTTTTGTTCCAGTGTAGAAGAAAATCAGATGTCATAACCACAGACAGTTGCTGCTTACTGGAACTGCTGTCTTTAGTCATCTCTACTTTAGTAATGCACTCCCTGCACAAGAGGGACAAAACACCAGAATTCAGTCAATTTACTGACAGGGAGAAAAAGAACCAAAACAGCTGCATCTTTCCCTTCAGCCCTCCCCCTTATTTCTTCTGATAAGCATGTACACTCTTATGCACAGCACAGGAGAAATGCATCCCAGACATAGCTATTCCACCTGGTTTATGCTTCGCTGTAATTTGTTTGGGTTTTTTTTGGTTTGGTTTGGTTTGGGGTTTCTTTTGTTTTGTTTTTGGTTTTGTTTTGTTTTGTTTTTTAATTTATAAATTAATTATTTCCATAACTTTATTTTAGATGCTGATATAAATATGAGCAGAAGCCTTGTGGTTGGGAAACACATGAATCAGCTACTGAGATACTTCCAAAGCTTGCTTTGTTTCAAGGCATAAAAACTCATGAAATCGCTTGTATATAAAGATTTGGTTGCTTAATCAGGTTAAATGTAGTCACTGTATCTACAGTAAGATCCTGCCACAATTACTTGTGAAGAGCCTCTGATTTCACAAACTTTTAAAAATTACTTTTGCAATAAGTTACTATTTTGTATAAGTAAGAACTCTCTACCTTAGCTATGAATTGTGCTGGTGTGCACAACTGGGACCTGCTTAAGCTAATCTCACAAATGATCAGTTTACTTCTAAATCCTGACCCTAGTGTATGTGATCACAAGAAAAAGACCCCAGTTTGCCCTAAAAAAATATACACAATGGTGCGCCACTCTACAACTGAGTATTTTTCTTATATTATTTTCTTATAATGCCTGAAAGAAATAATTAATGTCTCAGAGTTTGAAGTCTGATGGATTTCTTCACACTGGGTAACAAGTTACTGCTCAAGAAGCTGCACTGATTTAATGGGATTACTGGTGGTCCAAGAAGTACTCTTAATACCACATAATCATGACTCACAGACCTCCCTGAACTTATTCATTAGATATCTATTTTTGAGACATCCAGTTTGAAACATCTCTCCACAAGACCAAAAGCTGACTTTAAAAACTAATTAAATACTTGGAGTTGGGACTCCAACAGTATCTAGTAACAAGAGTCCTCATAAGATCTTGCAGCACTGAGTAAAGTGCTATTCAGAATAATTCAGCATTTCAAAATCTGACTCTTGCCAGATTTTTCTATCTTTTTTTTTCAGAATTACTGGAGATTTATTCATGAGAATATTTTTTTTCTATGAAAAATACTTATTCCTTTCACACAATGACTTTATGGGCAAAGTGTAGCACAGGTACACAAAATCATTAGGATAAAAAAATATCTTCAAGGAGTTTTTTGTGCAAAAGCATGAGAACATCTATAAGCACAGACATGCCCTGGAGGCACTCACACAAACTAACACTGAGACACAGGTGCGTGAGCACACACAGGACCTCACAATACTTCTTTGCAGTCCTGTTTATGTTTGAAAGGATCAAAATAAAAACTTCTATTTCTCTTTCTTCTCTAAGTATTAAAAGAATAATAGTGGAGGTCTCATTAGCTAAGCTGGCTAAAGAAAGCATGAATAAGAACTGTGTAGCTGAAAGGCCTCTGTTTCTGCTGTTCTTGAAACAACACTTCTGTCTGATTCTGGATAATGGGCTTTTAATAAAAATATCCACCAAAGGAAAACAATTAAACAATACATAAAGCACCAGGGTGCAATCTAGTGGTTCTGTTACAGTCTGGAGCTGTTCCAGCAGAGAACATGTGGATATTTTTTACAGGCTACAGTCTAGTTCTCAAAAGTTATTATAAAGTAACAAAATTTAAATTGGGGCTGGACATCCATACAATCACTCAGTGTTGCTGCAGGACTTTTAACTCAGACCTGAAATTTATCTCCATTTAAATGCCGCAGATATTTTGAACTTTAGGATAAAAATATCTTGTGCACTCTTGCTGCCATTTATTTTCTTGCAGGATGTTTTTGGTGATATTTCTCACCTTTCCATCAAAGTACTTAACAATATGGCAGTTCTTTATCCATACGCTTCCATTCTTTTATCTTTCTGACTTAAAAAAAGATTCAAAAATAGCTGTATTGAAAAAGGGTTCAGGTATTTTTCAGTGCTTTGGAACTACAGACAATGTATGGCTTGGGATTTTAATCAAATGGTTTTTAACCTGAGCCACATAAACCTGACACATGCCGTATTTTATTATCCTTTCTCCTCCACCCCCTAGTCTGCCATGTCAATAAAAAAAACCTGTGCATCTGTAGAAAAGTAAGCTGACACTAATTAATTTCTGTAATGAAAAGTTTCACTTCTGTAGTTCCAGTGAAGGAAAGGAGAGTCATATACAGTTTTTAAAATCCTGGTACAGTAAAGGTGAAAATGTAGGGTATTTTAGTTGCAAGAAGTTAAATTTTCCAAATAAAAATAAAGTAGGAAGAACAAGAGGTCGCAGGTTATAAACACGGTTGCCAGTTTTAGTTTTATGGTGAACTTTGAAGTATAACAAAATGTTGAAAAGCTGTTTATACCAGTGTTTCAAATGCTTTTAACTCTGCTCCTCCATTTTCTAAGGACTCTGTCCGTATCTCCATGATACTACTTAACTCAATGCTCAAAATATTGCCAAGAAAAGAAAAAAGGCATAAAAATGTACCATTATTACAGAACCTTCTCCACCACACTCATAAAAATATTCTAAAGCCAAAAATCATGACTATTGAATATTTATATATGAAACTTATACTCTAAGCAGATTTTAAAGCTGATATTTCAAGCAAACATCTGCCTTCTTCAAACCTCTTCAAAAGAAACTGCCTAGATCCTCTAAAGTTGTCTTTCTATAGCTGTTTGCTATACCTTTTAAAGACACTTGGTAGAAGTGGACATGGCCAGAAATGAAAAACTGATTGAAACTGTAACTTAAGACTGTGCAGAATGCTGTGGGTGACTGAAAGCAAACTATATACAGAAACCATTGTTTAGATTTCCTAGAGCTTCCATGTCTATGTTATGTTCAGCCATAATTTTTCTTCACAAAAGCATTGCCCTCGACAATGCACAAGGACTGCACATAACCTGCATTCTCAATAATATCTATCTACATTTGGGTAAATCTTTTATCTGTCTGTCATACTCAGAGATTCTGCCTTCCTCTTTATGCAATGTAAAGCTGAACATATTATTGCCAACAAATAGACTAGAGAGATAACTACAGTTGGGATAATCTTTACCAGTTATTACAAAACAACATATTGAAAAATAATTAGTTTCCATTATTAAAGACAAACATGGTATTTTGCCAGTCTGATGCTATTGTAAATGGAGTTCACTGACAACACAATAAAGTCTTGAAGATGTTAGAGCAGTCTACTTCTAATTCTTTTGTTGACTCATGAGGCTCAGCAGCTCACTTGGCTTTTTATCCACCCTTCCCACACTTTTGACTTTTTATCTCTTCAAAGAGATATCAAACATTATCAAACACTTGAAACAGAAACTGAGTCTTACCATATTTTTTAGACCCAGTCTAGCACAACATAGCTTCAGCAGCAGCCTCTGGAAATTACAGTCATAAAAATTAATAGCATTAGGTTATGGGTATTTGGAATTATTGTTTAAAAGAACTTTATTCTCAAAAGCTATTCTTGGTGGAATTCACTAAACATCACAATATACCATTGTACTATGACTCACTTCAAATACTTAGGAACAGTTAGGAAAAAATGTTGATTTTTGTCTTTTGCATTCTTTTGTTATGTATATGTTACCAAGACTGCTACTCAATCAGAGAATGATACAATATTGTAGAGCAGTGATGTCAAAGATAGCCACAATAACATTAAAAATAATTTAAATCAATGGTATGCCCTCATGCGGTGTATTTAGCTCATTTCCAGAAAATAGGTGTCTCAGAGATCAGCAATTAAAATTATTTGGAAACTGGATACATTTTCAAATGAAGAGAGATTGAAAAAGAACAGAAATACCGTATTTTGAGTGAAGAAAAATAGGAAAGGACATGACAGAGATCATACAAATGTATTTAAAATAGAAAGTGTGGATAGGCAAGAATGTGGGTTTCATCTACACATGTAGTATATAAACAAAAGGACATTTAATCAAAATGGAAGACGAGTGATTTGAGCTAAACCAAAGAATTTTTGTTTTTCAGACACACATACTTAAGATCATGAAATTCAATACCAATAGGATACATGAAACTTCTTAAAGTTATCTCCAATTCCTCAGTGAGAAAAAAAAAAAAAAAGAAAAAAGTTATAAAAGTAAAATTTCCAGGAAAATTAAATTAATACATAAAAATATATGCTATCTACAATACAATACTTATACGAATAAATATAAGGCAAATTCAGCAATATAGTGTTCTTCTTAGTATTTATGTATTACATTGTAACTTAAATAGTAAAGAAAAATTACAGTCAGTGTCTATGCTGAAGAGGAGTTAACAGAGACAACATATTTGAAAACAAAAGAAGTACATTTACAGAGTTTTTAATTTGAAATGTCAAAATTAAATGTCACTAGATCTGGAAATATAAAACTAAGAGGGAAAAAGTGTTGGTGTACATCAATGCAGTCTCTCAAATAACCTTAACTATGCCTTGTATGGCCACAAGACAACAATGAATATTTTTGTTAATATTTTTGAGCAGAGATTAGAATACAGTTTTAAACATTTTTATTTTCTCCCAAAACAAGCACTGAGAACTGTAAAGCAAGGTGAAGATTTTCTACACACCTTAATTTTCTATAATTTTTACTTTTTAATATATGTGGTTTCTAGTATTACTTTAATTTTGGACTTTCTTTGTTTAAAATTATATTTGTAGGTAATTACAAATGTTGTGCTATATTTTAAATTAAATTGTCGATACAGCTCATCCTTAACTCTGTCTTAATGCCACCTATTTCTTTTGAATTTTCTCAGCTTCTTAAATTAAAATCAAACATGTGACTGCTAAAAGATAATATTATCATAAGCTATTTCTAATCATTCCAAGAATCACACACACATATATGTTTCATTATATGCAAGCTTTTATGGCCAGGTTCATTGATATGCTGTGGCTGTTTTATGCTACTCTGGAGTAGTGCAAAGCAGCCAGAGCACACTGGCTGGTTAAGCTAAATTTACAACTTCTTTGTTGAATAAAAGCAGTGCAAAGTGGTTGGAAGGCACACACCACTTCCCTTCTATCTCTTGCTACTCGCTCACTTCCCTTCTATCTCTTGCTACTCGCTCACTCTTCTCAACACTCATTTGTTTCCACTGCCTCCTGCATCTTCTATACCCTATTCTATGCAAAAACACATCCCTCCTGCCCTCTGTAAACTCTGAGTACACACATAGACACATTTGCATGTACAAAACAGACCTAAGGCTCTGTCTTCTGCCAGCTTTACTGAGCACATCTGGTATAACGTGGAGCTTATGAAAATAATTATTTGAACATTACTAGTCAACCATTGCTCTTATTTTTTTCTATAACTGTTGGCAGAAAAGAGTGGATTACATCCTCATAAACTCGAGTGTAAAATCATCCTCTTAGAAAATAGCCACCATCTCTTATTGTTTTCAAAGAGATTAAAGCAAATTTAACCTGAATAGGTGGAAGTAAATGATGAAATAAACTCTCTAGAGGGATACTCCAGGCCCTGAAACTAATGGAAAAGAGCTGTGCATTTTTGCTATCTTAGGAGAAAAAAAGAGATGCCTGCCATTTAGAAAAATGTCATTATTTCAAGGATTTTTTAGCTAGACCAATTGCTTAACTATGGTAAACATCAAACACTTTTCTGACAAAATTAAATGGTATAGTGATTTGATTATCGCACTTACTTTATGTTCTACAGAAATTCCTCTCTCCTACATTTTCTACTACCTTCTTATAGTTAACATGAGCAAACTTATTTTCTTAGTAGCAATGGGAAAGAAATTAAAACATAGTCTTTTATAAATGAACGAGCAGTGTTCATCTTCAAATTTGCTACAGCCATTTAAATCTGATTTTGCAATAGAGTTTTAGTTCAAAAATAAAATAAACTCTTCATGTACCACTAAAATCAAAATGGCAGACACAAACCAGCACCATAATTTTTCTTGTTTCCCATTATAGTCCCAGTGCAGCCACTCACTCAGCATGCCTTTGAAGGGATTACTTTGTGCTATGCTATTCAAATCTTTTTTTTCATTTTTACACAAAAAGTTGGGTTTTTTCCTGAAGAAATAGAAATATTTTCTGGAACTGTTTGGAGGAAGAATGAGGTAGAATATTATTCAGTCCTAAAAAGATTAAATAAATTTACCTAGTGATCTATGCAATGGAAAATAACTAATATTCTGCTACCTGCATGTATATATGTGGGTGTGTAAATGCTTACACTCTTCTACAAATATATTCTGGCCTAAGAACAATACATCTGATGTCAAATATATTGTCATATATAATGACTGATTATGAGCTGAACTCTAGAGACAGAAAAAAAAGCCTTGGTCTCTTTCTGTGGACATTATCATTCTGAAAGATCTCTGCTGTGAAATTTGACAGTCAATCAAGCAGTAAGAAGTTACCTAGTGTCAAGCCTGGTGACACTTCAAATATGTGCTTGGTGCAATTCTAGGATGAAATTAGGGCTCTTCTAGTGAGGAAGTGAAAGCTATGTGCATCCCCTAGGGAGTTTTAGTCTATTTTAATGCAAATTTCTCCATTCCTAAGAACTCAAAGGATTATGCTCTGGAGGCTGTCAGTAAGCAGGAAGCCTTGGCTTCTCTCTCAAACAGGCTCCACCCAACTGCAAACTTATTCACACCGTGGTTACAAGGGAGAGGACCTTCACCAACATCCACTCCTGCCTTCACTAGGGACTGAATTACTGCGTAACCTCTCTGTCTACTGGAGAGTAGGTATGAAGTGAAAATCTCTCCATTTTGTCCCTTATTTTTCTTTTAAGATTGAAGATGCTCAGCCTTTTCTCCATCCTTTAGTTCAGATCTTGTCTGTAAGTCTGTCTTTAAAACAAAGCAACTTAATAAAAAAACCCAAACATTTTCCTATCTACAAAACTCACTTATTTGCTTAAAAACTCATTGCAGGTCAAAATTCCGCAACAGCTGAGTTACTGGGATATTTTGGCAATGCTTCTACTGATTTTCTCCAAGACTGTACCACCCTTTCTATCTATGGCTAAAGGACTCTGGATCTCTCTTACCTGACTACTGTCTCACAATTCTGTTCTGGCAAAACTGAGAACTCAGGGTACATCATGTGTGATATTTTGGATAACAGCAGTAATAGATTCTGGTCCATGAATAAGGTGTCCCTTTTCTGGAAGATGTAAATTTACCTACCATTCAGACGAGATCCACAGAAAATAGCTACTGGTCTGTCCCATGTAATTGACACATTCTGTGTATTCACACTTCAAAGTTCCATGCTATTTGCTTCATTGATCCCCATTCAAAACAATCATACCAGTCATACTAATGCATATCAATAAGCCCCTACAGAGGGCACAAAGACTATGACCAGGCCACAAGGGCCTGAGAGGCAGGGATATCCTGTTGATACTTATTTGGAGAAAAGGAAAACAGCAATATCTATTGCAATCGCTCAAGGATATTGTACTTAAAAAAAAAAAAGGCAACTAACTATTCAACACAATGTGTAACTTGCACATTAATTACAACATTAATCACAAAGTTAAATGAATGGATTTTAGATTATGTGAATTTTATTTTCCTTAATAGTACTACTTTGCTTAGGCACAGAGATTGAAATTCCTTCTAACTCTGAAGCAAAGTAATAGGCACAGCAGCAGTATTAGCTGCTCCAAACAATTTACTAGGGAGCCTTAAAATAGAACTATGAAGCATGTATTTGTAAATGTACTATTAAGCCCAGGTATTTATCATCAGGACAGCAGTGGTACCAATTATGGTTACAGTCTCAATTATGTGAGTCTTCTGTTTAACAAGCTGGGACCACCATTCTCTACATCATTAGATGGTCATATTATCTATATCATTAGTGGGACAGTTTGGATCCAAACCAAGAACATTGGGACGGAAATACCAGATATATTATCAGACAGTAATATCAATGATTTGAACCATCCAGTTCCTTAACTTACATAAAAATCTCATCAAAGTGTAAGATGTATCTTGGAAAGAGCTTGAGGCAATATTGAGGTGTAGAAAATTTGAAGCCTGCCACTTAGAAACTGTTCAGACTCTTTTCAAAATACAGGCAAATGTAACCAAAACTCAAACGTTTTACAAAATAGCATTGTGAATGTGCAAGGCTATTTCTCTGACTAGGGCTTAGACTTTGAATTCAGGTGTGTTGTTTACCAGAAACTCTTCATATTATTAAATGGACTGCACAGGAGTTCTTTGGGAACAAAAAACCCTCAAACAAACACCAAAAGCACACACACAGAAATCAACAAACCAAACAAGACTTTCATGCTTTTTATGATGCATTTTCAATATTATATAGTCAAAAGCTGCATAAAGCAAACATGCTATTTAAAACTAAATATCTTAAAAGAGATTGGTGATACATGCTGTTTGACTCATTGCCTTTTTTATATATTTTCCACTAAAAGAAACCTATTTTCAACTATGTAGCATTGGCCCAGTCTTGAAAGGTGAGTGAGTGCTCACTAAATCCTTCCACTGGACAGCGTTGCAACCAAAGGAAACGGTGTATGTAAGACAGGATTAGTGACACTCTGAAAGGCTGTGTTTCAACCTGTTTTTATCTTCTCTGGTACCATGAAAATAAGACTAAAGTTTATGATGCACCACCTATGAAAGAATAACATGTCACAGAGAATGAGCTATTGAAAGCAAAGAGAAATACAGCACACAACATTTTCTATCATGTTTACTGTGATGTTCCACAATTATTTACTTTTAAGGAAATAACACTTTACTACAATTTGTAGAAAAACTAATGGTCAAATCTGTGATCATCATAATGAGTCTTTTTAATGAATGAGGAACATTGGTTTTGGACCATACTTCACATTAACTGCAATCAGTGTGAACATGAACAGTAATTTTCTTCTGCATGGTGTAAATACTTATATTTAAATTTCACGGGTAGAGGAGTGAGCAAGCTTAAGGTCATTTTACTGGCATGGTATAACGAAAAAGTAAGTGACCGATTAATAATTAGAATTTTTTTTTTGTTGATTTTGCACAGATGATGACAAATTATCCTTTTTTCATATTTACTACACTCTCATATACTGGGATACCAGAATTAAGTCAGTTTCACCATGGGTCATTCTCCCGACTTGCAGTATTACATTAGCTCTTATTCATGTGCTTATGTTCTACAACCGCTTCAAAACTTTCAAAGGTACTGACCTGAATGCTGTGAGATACTCAACATCACCCATAGGAGGGTCCAAGCCACCTGTCCAAGCGATATTTATGTTATATCCTTCACCAGGGCCACTTCCAACCTGAAAAATAGGGATAAAATGCCAAAAGTAGTGAAAAAAAGAGGAAAAAGGAGAAGAAAAAGAGAGAGGGAGAGGGGAAAAAAAAAATCTCAAATGTGCTTTAGAAACAAACATCAAACAACATGTCAGATCAGTCCAGCCTTGTTTGACAAGGACTGCTCTGGGTTATGCACTTGTTCTCCACTGGTCCCCTGCTCCCAGCGGACAATTTGGTAATCTGGTGTAATTTAAAGAACCAGAGAAGGACAAGAAAATTAGGGGTAATCATGCAAAGCAATTACCTGAAAGATACAAATAAAAATGGGGCTCTAAAGCAATAAACCTAACCTCATTTGCGGCTCCACTGCCAGGAAAGAAGTTGCCTTCATCATAGCGATGGAGGGAAACATACAGGATACTGGGGTCAGCATAAAAAGCCTGCTGTGTACCGTTGCCATGGTGAACATCCTAAAGGAGAAAGAAAACAGATGACAAATGTAATAATGTCCAACTCAGTGTAGAGAGCTCAGTTCTGCTTTCTTTTACACCCCCCTCCTCTGTCTCTCTCAGTTTCTCTCCCTCTCCCTTGCCCTCCTTTTGTCTTTTCCTTTCCCCCTCCCTTCACCACCCCATACTTCCTGAACTTTCAGGCAAATTACTCTTTAATGCACTCATTTTTTAAACTGGCTTCTAAAAATCAGGAAACCATAGCGAGCGTGCCCTGGAGACTCCAGATGAGCAGTCATTGAGAAATCCCAGTCCTTTTGTACAATTAGATATTTATACACCGGCTCTTTGTACTCCTTGCCTCAGTGATGGAATCTAGCATCCTGTTTTATGGAGGAATTTTATGACTTATTAACTGCCAACAGTTCATAACCCCTCAGGCTTAATTAACTAGCCTCATTGGCCTCTGAAGAAAGACTAATGTTTAAACTACAAACTAGTATTTTGCAGAAGGATCTATGGTTTACAGAGCTTTTTCACAATTCTTGACAGAACACTAAACATAAGAGTATTCATTGATTTGCCAAGTTCCACTATTGAGGTCAAAGGCTCTGTGACCAGCTGAGTAAATTGGCTTTCTTGAAACATTCAGTTCAGTTCAGTCCCTCAGCAGTTAGATCCACATCAAAAGAGATGCCAGATGCAGAAAGGACTTCATACTTCATTTTTGCAAAATCATGACGGCAACAGTTGAAGACATAGGAATATGATCTCATTAGCTATTAAATCATCTGGCAGATAGGATGGTGCCTTCCGCAATCAAGGAGTGACCTTGGCTCGTCTCCATATTTCAAACATCATATAACAAGAATGAATAAAATTCTGTCATTAAATAAAATACTGAAAAAGAAATGCTGACAGTATATCTATGTACCAAAGGCTGATGATGCAGACTTTTCAATTTTTTTAGCTTTGTTTTTTACTGCTGTACTATGTGGTTAGGCACATAAGGACTTTACAAATGAAAATGGAAAATCCCTTTGCTTTTCAGTAAAAGAAAAGTCAAAGAAAAAAAGTTCCTTCACTGGCATTTCTAAGAAGCTGAAAAGTTACAGATATTATTAATGCTCCTCCTTTAAGCCATCCCTTTGAAATGTCTGATTTAGAGAATTAAGAAGGAGGACAGACAAAGTACTCTGAATGCCAACACTGTCACCCAGTCTGTATTTACTTCACAAATGTTTTGAGGTCTAAATCAAATTTAGTATCACAGGAACAACAGTCACATTTTCCTCAGAATGCTTTGACCCCGAGAAGGTTCAAGGTGTACCTCAAGGTGTTCATTGCCAACAGCACAGCAAGCACTGACCATTGCTTGCCTTCCTTGCAGCTGATGTAGCCCATGACTTTCACCCACATTGTTCGGAACTCTCTACATTGATTGTGTTTTACTTGTACTGCATTGTGCTTGACTTGAACCTCCTCTGGGACCTCTGTAGTGTAATATTATAAGAGTTTCTTTTCTTAGTAGAAAGTACTTGAAACAACACGAGTATGGAGTTACAGCCCAACTGTGACAATGCCAAGGTTAAATGTAACACATCAGAGGTGGGAAGGAGTACACACTGGTGTGAGGGTGTTGGAGATTTGAAGGCAGCCAGCATACTGTTAGAGGGTTCTGACTGGAAAATGAAGTAAAATCTGGCATGCAGACTAACCTTAGAAATCCATTCAGTCTTCAGCTGTGACAGAATTGATTGGTTTACTCCAAAACAGACTCAAATCCTGCTAACATGCATACAAGTATGGATGATCTTGCAATGAGGACTGCAACCTTAGAAGCTATGCTGGGCACATCAATAGATCTGCAGGGACTATGACTAAAAACACAATAGAACTTCATTTGGTGATTTTAATTAGTCTTTCTTTTCCATGCCTATTTGGGGATTTAGATAAATCTGCTGTAACAGGTTCCAAATGAGAAGAAAAAATATTAAAGGGGCACAAAGAGATCTTTTTTTCCTTTTTTTTTTAAAAAAAAAATCCAAATCTCAAAGCTAGCTTTCTTGTCTAAACCTTAATTCCATGAAGAGTTACTCTGTTTTGAAGAATAACTGTTTTCCTGCTTAGACAAAGGAATGTGTTCTTTAAGACTGCAGAAGTTAGCGTGTGGGAAATGAGTTCACATTCCATCTTTAGTAGATTAAATGTATTCAGGGTATATAAGTCAGTTCAAAACCAGAGATTTATCCAAATGGTGGCATAAGGAAAAACAACAACCTGTCAGAGATGTCTGTTATTTTAATGTATAAATAAATGAAGGGAAGATTGACAATTAAAAAGATATGAATTTATATATGAAGACATGTACCAGCTAAGAAGACTACACTTAATTTGTAACTAGAGTACACTTTAGTGTGTGGGATTGGATATTACTTTTTAATAATTTTATTGTAGTAACATGTATAGCTGCCAACTTGCATGGGGTTGTTCACTGTGCTGATCACTATTAAAATATGGTCTTAAAGGTTAATTTCAAGTCTAACATCTGTAATTCCATTCTTTCCTTCAGATGTCCCAAGTTTTCTGTCAGTGGGAATAAAGACATCACTACTAACTTGTTCATTCATTCAGTTTGGCCTTGATTTATCCATAGTTTGCATGCATAAGAAATTTTCCATGTGAATTTTTGTACATCATTACTCGGACCATGGAGCAGGATAGGGACTGGACTGCAACTGCTCCAGGAATGAAGTAATCTCTGTCAGCCATCTATTTCTTCCTTGTCACCAGCTGAGTTATTCTGGTCAAATGGGACAGAGTTAGAGAGAGGCTGAGCATTCCCTATCTACTTTCCTGGGTAAGGATAGGCAACTTCACAGGTAATCATTCGCACTGGTAATGGTTTGCATATCTAACCTTGCCTTGAAAAGCTGAAACAGAATTTCTAAGTGCTTATTGGCTAAGTATATCAAAGGGAAGTGTTTTCCCGAAAAGGCAAATGTAACACTTACGGACAAAAAGACTTACAAACATTCACAAAACACAAACTTTGAATAGGCTTTTCCTATTAATTAATAAGAATCAACTGAGAGTTCACTTTTGGCCAGCACTTATAGCAATGAACTGAAAGATTCAAGTCAGCAAACAGATGCAACATACAGTAGAAGTAAATCCTTCAAACATAATAGTTTCTGGCAGTTTATGTTTCTAAACGATAGTAGACCAAGATGAGAAATATTTGAAAAACATTCTAAGAATTTTTAATCTACCCATATATTTATTCCATGACTCGTTTTTCACTTGCCATTCCTTCTCCCACACTCCCCCTTTCTCTGCTTCTCTTCAACAGCCAGTACGCATGTTTAACTGAACAAAAGTGCTAGATGGTAGGGCCATGACTCCTCAATAAGATTTAATTATGAGTGCAGATATGAACAAGATTTAGACTATTAAGCCATGCACTTCAAAAACCCTTTAACATATTTTGTCTTTAAATCTTTTATCACCTGCAAAAATTAATTAAGTGCAGATGTAACAGGTTAGGTTTTGATGCCAGGGTTCATTTCCTGTCTATGCTTTGTCAGACACCCTATTACACCTCGTCATGAACTGTAGGAAAACAAAAATGGTGCTCATAAATCAGCACTCTACTTTCCTTGGGCTGTGCATTCGGCTGATCCTTTAAGTGCAAGGCAGAGCTCCAATTCATTATTCATGAAAATAATATAGCCAACATGCCAAATGTCATCTGCATTTAAATAATCCATTTGTTAAACATATTAAGTATTGTGTAAGAATGCCTTCTATTAAAATACAAGACTAATCCAATGAAGTGGATTTTTAATCACATAGCTTTCCTTCAGGGAACCATCAAAACCTGGCATACATGACTTGAAAGCTTCTGAGAGGGAATGACCTGTCGATTTGTTTAATAATATCGAAGTTACACAAGTCAAATCATTGCTAGCTGGGGAAAGTGGCTAATTTGGTTACCAATGCAACAACATTCTTTAAAGAACATCTGACTATTTAAAGTTCATATTCTGTAGGGAAAAGTAAACTTGGGTTCTGTAGGGTTATTTTAATGGTGGAAGTATCAATTCATTTAAGGACCATAAAAGTTGCCCTGATCTGTGCCTTCTTCTCATTAAATTGCAGTTAACACCATTAAAGTGAAACATAGATGTTTATAGCTTTGGTACTGCCATCCTGGCTTTAATGAGTTCCCAAAATCAGAGGAAACACACATCTTTATTACTTGTAGGTATTAAAAGCTGGAAAGTCTGACATATAAATACAAATTCATTATCTTTTATCTAGATGCATTGAAAGTGTGATGCTTGCCAAGAATACATACCAGATCTACAATCAATATCTTGCCTATATTTAGCTTGTCTCTCAAGTATTTGGCAGTAATTGCAATTGAATTAAAAAAGCAGAACCCCCTGTGGAATAGAGAAGAACAGAAATAAGAAAGCAAATCAGTCAGGAAAATAGCTATAAATAATGTTCAGAGCATTTTAAAAAATGCTATATGATCTCTGAGGCCATAAATCTCCTTCTGGGAGTACCTAAAAAGCCTTTTCAGTCATCTGCTAACAATTACAGTTCTTCAGAGACATGCACAATGCAGGTGATTGCCAGTAACCTTAGTGCTCCAAGATGGGCAATATTCCCTGGTACTTACATGGCTGTTGATTCTTCAGCATGATGGCCTGGGGGCCTTACAACAGCAAAGCCATTCTGCAAGAACAAGATAGGTTTTCAATTATCAGCTTAAAAAAATACTTGACTGAGCAGCAGGCAGATGGGATTGAAATCTATTAGAGGGTCTTTTTCTGTCCAATCACCTATTCATAGTACTGCCAGAAATAATATAGTTGAAAACAGTGGCATATAAACTTACATAAATGCACACATGCATATACATACATACACATGCAATATGATCTAAAGAGGAGGAAAAAAGACAGGATGAGAAAGCCCTTGTTACCAATTCTGCTGTCTAGAAGTCACATTTAAAGGAAGCATCTAAGATCATGTAATCTTAGTTTGCTCCATCTTGAGATGCTTTAAAATAAAAGTAGCTTCAGTGATGATCAAGGAATTTTTTGCCTCCAGAGTCACTGAAGATAAAAGAAAAATGAAATTTCCTTCCTTCCGGTGTGAGTAAGGTAAAGGGAAATGTAGAAGTTCTAGCAAGGTAGCTCTGTTCAGAAAGTCAGATTATATATTCAAGAAGCAAGTGTTTGATAAGGTTGTGTATCGTATCAAATTTCTCTTACAACAGATTCAGATGTAACACCACTGTTCATATATTTACTCTTTCTTTCAGCTACTCAAGATGGTTTATTCTATTCAGCTATATATTTGCCATCCAATTAATAATGATTACCACATACATAAAAATAAGAAATTATAATCTGTACATGAGGTATCACCCTAACTTGCATTTTCACACAACCTCACACAAATTAACATCAGGCATTATATTTTCAGAGTGGAGGGGACAGAAATTATTGGATTATTGGATTATTTCTGTATTTTAATAATCAGTATTAAAGTAGTCCAGTTCAATATACTCAAACTAGACAAATGTATGCCTTCTCTTATCTGAAACAAACATAACAGTCATTCAACTTTCACTGACACAGCTGTAAATAACAAGAAACAACCTGGCAAGTAAGAGAGTTAGATTGGTTCCTGTGAAATCTGTTTATTTAGAATCCTATGGATGTGTGGTTTGTGTGTACGTGGGCAATTGCCTATCTGTGTTGATTCACTGGCATTTATTTATAAACAAATACTATCAGGTTGTCTCATATAATTTGCTGCTAAATATTATCCAAGCAGTCAGCTGCAAAGTTTTGTGGAGCATGGCCGAAGCTCTATCAGACTGCAGCAAACTTAAATTACAATGCAAATGGAGTGCATCTGTAACAGTGGTTCTTCTGGAGACCATTTAAAGAATCTGAGGGATATGACATCACACCTTATTTTGTATTAAATGCCCACATTAAAAAACCAAAACCAACACCACACAAAAAAAAAAAAAAAACCAACAAAAAAACAACTCAACAATTAAAGGCACAAAACACATATATGTTCCTATTTAGGCAGGCATTCCTGGAAGTAGACTATAAATTGCATACAGATCAAGCACACCAGGAAAAAAAAAAAAAAAGCCTCATGGACTGTATTAATCCCTTTAGACTATCAGCTAAAGCCCTATTCTTTATCCTTCTCAGGGTTTTTAAACATTTCCTTTTCACTCAAAATATGACTTAGAGGACATTGCGGTGAAAAATTCTTTGGTAGCATTCATGAAAAAACAAAGTATGTGTATGCTGAGGAATGTACAGATAATGACATGAAAAAAGTATCCAGCAAAGAGGTTATTACTAGAGAGCACATGATACCACCTGTATTTTGTTCTCAATATTTTTATGAATTTGGAAAAAGTCCATGCAAGGCTTACAACTTCCCCTGCTCAGCTCACAGCTCATTATCATGTAACTTTATCAGCATTCCCAAAAGATCAATATAATTAAGATGATTATCTCTGGGAGGATTTCATGGGGCAATAGAGAGACAGAAAACATCAACACTGTTCGTTTTGACAACATGACAGCTGCAGTACAGACCTCTTTTCGGTTCCCTCACTTTGACATGACTCTTTGGAAGCCCTGTTTTGCTATATCTAGCTAATTTCTGCTATCAGAACTTAACTATTAATGTTCTCCACAAGCATGGAGGATATTCACATCAGTGTTGTGGCCATATTTTATGTGTTTTTACATTACAAAAAGTTCGGTATTCACATGGGAAATTTTCTTTTTAAAAAATACAGTGCATATGTTATACTGATGATAAAACATATAATACCAGATTATGAAAACTAGTTACCATACAGTACTAACACAAACTTTTGTGCACTTGATAAAACACTTCATTTCTCCTCCTTTCAAACTCTGCACAAACACAGTGTATATTAGCATAATGGAAGGTGAATTCTTTTATTTAAGCAATTTTTAAATACCAGACAGTGAGCTCAGAACATCATACAAAAAGACAAAAATCTACTTTAAAGATAGAAAGACTAACACAGAGCAGTATGTTGAAAATGAAGCCAGCACATATAAACTTAAAGCATTTTTGTACAGAGCCTTATTTATACTAGGATACAGACACCTTTATAAATAGACAGAACATTAAACTGACTGACAGGCATTAACATTAGAAAAAAGATTACCTTTATTTAAGTTTGAAGATAAAGAATAAAGCCTGAATAGAAATATTCTAAAATCTGTGCATATTTGAACAACAAAGGAAGAGAAGTCTGTCCGAACTCAGTTTACACAAAAGATCTGTAGCAGATAAACCCACTGAGTTGGATCTTAAATGAAAACCAAAAAAAATGTTAAATCTTTTTCCACAGTAAGCTAAGTATTCGCTTCTTCCATGGCTATAAATAGGTAGTTGGATGCTTGATTTCCAAAGAATAGAAGTGTACTTCCTACTGTGGCCTTCTTGTCTTTGGTGGTAGAGTTGGACACTTTCTGTAGTGTCCTGGGTTACAGTATTGGGCTACATCATGCTCGGGCCTGTCCATGAACCTTTCCAAGACAAGTACTCAAGACAGTACCATAACATGGGTGGTTAATCCAGGGCTTGGAACCCACCACCAATTGTAGAGTTCCACTGGTGTTTCTATTATTCAAGGAGGTAAAACTAGTCATAAGCAATTTTTCTCTAGGGCAATATGTGGTCACTGTGGCAAGGTGTGAATGAGTCTTCCCTTCACACAACAGTGAGGAGCTTGCTCTACCTAGATTCCAAGTCGACCAAAAGTGACCTGGCCAGTCAGGCACTCCAGGTATGGTGAGAAACCTCACTGAGAAGCAGCATATACTAGCTTCTGTCTGGTACTACTGTAGTAAAATCACCTGGCTTTTTATTGACTGCACGAAAAGCCAGCGCCATGCAAGAAATAGCAATGAATCCCAGGAGGCATGCCAAGAGCACTTAGTGAAAGAGTAGAAGACTCAGGTTCAACTTCTTCTTGAACATGGGAATGTATTTGTAAATATTTTCCCCACGCTTCTTTGTGTATTTATATTATGTGGACCATGAAGTAGATATTGAGACACATCTTTTCAGTCTAAGATTTCTAACAATAGGTCTAGAGTCATGCTCTTCCTCAGCTCTTATTGAAACATAAAAATCATTATATTATTATTATTTTTATTTTTATTATTATTATTAGATTCATTCCAGGTCAAAAGATAAGAGGTTTTTCTTCCTGTATTTTAAATTGCAAACTACTGTATGAAAAAGCAATGCCATCTAATCCAACTATTCAAGAGGCAATGGGCACAAATCAAAACCACAGAGGCTTCATCTGAATATATGAAAATAGCCTTTTACTATGTGAGTGACTGAGCAACTAAACATGGTGCACAGAGAGGTTGTGGAGCATCATTCCCTGAAGGTATACAAAAGCCATCTGGACATAGTCCTGGGCAACTAGCTCTTGGGTCACTGTATTTGAGCAAGGGAAGTGGGTAAAATGACCTCCTGAGGTCATTTTCAACCTCAACTGTTCTGTGATTCTGTCATTCTATTCAGAAGTTCATAATCTTTGAGAAAAGACTTTCAGGAAAATGGGTGTATTCCCTAATAATGAGCAAATTTCTCACTGGAACTTTTTTCTGTGCACTAGTTAATTACAGCTTCCCACCTTGCTAAGGACAGCTTTCTTGGGAACTTCTGTGTATTTCAGATGGAGACCAGATAACTAACTCAGGGTCTGAATTCCACACTTGAAGCTCAACATCCTCCTAAGGCTGGGTGTTAAGGTTTCTGTTTTCTACATGTCTAAACCCCTTAACCTATCTAGCATTTAGCTCTAAAAATTAGCAGTGTTTACAGCATTCTTGGACATGCACTTTTTTTTTTAATGGAAATGTTTTATTTTTGCTTCAATGTATACAGGCTTCAGAATGAGAAGCAAATCACTGAAGCTAATACATAATTTCTTTGTAGAAACTTTTTTAGTTATTATACAGAATTGCATCTATTTGTCCTGTCACAATTTATATTCCTTATGTTTTACATATATAACTTTGTATCCTTATAAAGTTATATTAAAAACTATTTCTTTATATTTAAAAGGCAGTTCGTACAGTGTATCTGACAGATGTAACCCCTGAAGTGGCCTTAGTGACATCTTTAACTCTGCTATCTCTGGCTTAGTCAACTCCTGCAATAACAAACATCAGGGCTGTTTTAAGTCTTGGCTTCCTACAAGAATCCCTGTGCAACTGGTACCAGGAAGATAACCGTATTCTTACCAGTGCCACTTACAGTGTAACACAATCACAAGCTATGCCATCCATTAGGGACGGTATGCTTAAGAGTGAGTGGTATAAGGCTGAGGTGATCCTCAGGTACCTCTTTAGGACAATTTTACAAGCTACTCATACTGCCAGAGCAGGAGTCACTACCTGGCCCGGGGGGTCTATGAATGCAGTGAACAAGAACCTGTGACTTAACAGAGCAGTATTAGCAATATGTAGATTTGCCAAGAAAATAGTAAAAGACATGAGGGAATGCCATTGTCTTGCAGAGGAAGCTAGTAGAGGCCAAGAACACAGAAATGGACATTAAACATTTAACTCTGATGGAAACAGAAAGTTCCCTGTCTGCTTTCCTGAAGGTCTAAGAGGATAGAACCAGAAAATACACATGAAAAGTTGGTGCTCACAGACTGACTTATATACAATCATGATGACCTCTTCAGACACAGCCAGTGTTAACTATATTGGGAAAGAAAGCAAAGCGTTTTAAGTACAGAGTGGTCATGGAGATAAGCTATGTACCACACATATAATTAAAGTTGTATGATTATATGAAATAATAACAGTCATTCAGCTATAAATATGACCATAATTACTGGGAAAAAGTATCTAAGAGATGATTTCATATGAAATTTTGCAATTTTTGTAACTTTGTAAAAGCAAAGAATACAAATTTCTACCTAAAAGACTTCATTGGTAACTTTGATTGATGGCTTTTATCAATGACATCTTTAACAGTAGTCAAATAAGCATTCATTTGTTACAGTTTCTTACACATTATGCATTGTTTAAAATATTGTGGCTGGGTGTGGAAAAATGCCTCTTTCTGTGGCTGTCACACATCACTTAGAATTTTTTTTAAGGCAGAGGAAGAGGTTTATAGGGCAGGGAAGTTGAAACAAAGGTAGCGCAGAGCTTGCAGGAGAAATGTGCACAAGGCACCTGAGCTAAGAGCCCTTTCCAGGAAAGATTTTTGTAGGTGACCAGAGGAGCTGTACTGGGTTTTGTGTTGTTTGGGCAGGCATGGAAATTTGTTGGCCTGAAGCTTTACTGGAAGAAGGACACTATGGGACTAGGGAGACATTTGTTTTCAGCTCTTTTTGTGTATTATGTCTTTAGAAAGACAATTCATTTTAGTTTCCCATGCCAAGAAAACATAGTGGTATAGATGTGAAAGATGGCTGAAGATTTTCATATGTAATACTTTTAATACTAGAAAACTAAGAACCTGGGAGGAAGGTTGATCAAGCTAATGCTGCTTACTCACTAGATTAATACTACTTAACACTTGATGATTCTTTCATAGCCTGTTGTGACAAAGGCCTTGAGAACAGTAAAAACCAAGCTCATTAGGAATGAGAATTTCAGGTTCAATTTAAGTTATCCGTGGATTATACAAAGACACTGGAGTAGCAATGGTGAAATGCAGGAGTTTTACTTTGGTATTGATTCAACCTGACTTATCAGAAAGAACCATCCCAGGAATGTATCAGATTCTAGTTTGGAGGAAATGCATTTCCATTGCTTTCATTCTGTTAAATGACCCCTAACTACCAAGAGGGCAACTTTACACGTGTGTACGCGCACACATACATATGATAAGTCAGAAAAAGGGCTTGTGCCTCACTCAATTCAGCTGAAGTGGATATTCAAGACAGTCTCAGACCACGCTTTTAACTTATGTGCCATTTTTCTTGAATGTTCTTTTGAAAAATTGCTTCTTAATTAATTCAAACTTTTT
Source organism: Margarornis squamiger (assembly GCA_035222235.1). Lineage (NCBI taxonomy): Eukaryota > Metazoa > Chordata > Aves > Passeriformes > Furnariidae > Margarornis > Margarornis squamiger. The sequence goes on along the minus strand of JAWWTY010000077.1, from coordinate 29,876,303 downwards.
CTCTTTCTCTTTCTTTCTTTCTTTCTTTCTTTCTTTCTTTCTGAGAATAATTATACAAATTCTACCAGTTCTTGATAGTTTATTCTGTAGGTTTCTTCAGTTCACATTTGTCAAAGTAAAAATATACAGCACTACATGTTTCTATCACAGAAAAGAGTGTTGCCATCACCAACATTGACATATTTAAAGGATATGCAAAGTAAACTAGAGAGTAATCCTTATTATGGGTTCTGTACTTAATTAATCCCAGCTTATAATAGTATTGAAGGGGGTCATCTGAAGCTGAAGAAAAATGAAGAAAAATTATATTTTTTACCAGTACAACTCCTATTCCTGCCAGTCAATTTTAAGATGTCAAGGGACAGCCAGAGAAATGTACAATTTGTTATCAGAAAAGAAGTTAAAACACATTTAGTGTTCACAAAACAACACAAAACGACCATTATAAGAAGAAATAGCATTTTGGAGGATATTATTCGACAAAGTACAATTAATGCAAAATTATCATACTAACTTAATCAACTATATGAATTCCAACTGTTTAAATGTAGTATTAACCATTTCATAAACACCTAATAAATGGCAAAAAAACAGGTGCTAGCATAAGCTTGAATAATTTTATTAACACAATGAAAATATCAGCAACTTAAACTTGTTCAGGAAAAAAACACCCAACAGTTGGAAAGTTAAGTCCTAAAGGTGAGATTCTTTGGAAGCTCTAAGACTTACAAAATAAAATTTGAAACTTGAAAGACCACAGATGCAGAAACTCTTCTTGTTTTCCTCTGAAACTTATCTAATGTGGGGTTTGGACAACCTCTGTACTCATCCATGTGGGCAGCCAGGAGGGAAGTAACTTCTATGTAGCATAGATACGTATAGGCAAGGGGAGAATCTCTTGGTTGCCTATGACCGAAGTAGCATGACAGCAGGGAGGGGAGATGAACTGAGCTGAGCATCAGAGCCAATGTAAGGGAAGACACTGGGCCAGTCTAAAATAAATGGGAAGGGAGGGCAGGACAGTACCTCCCAGTGCCACCTCCTGTGGTAATGAGACAGGAATGAGATCCTTAGGAGATACTTTCAGGAAAGAAATGCTCTCTCTGCAGATGCAGATCTTTTAGAGCCCTTTTTCTGAAGGTGTGGTGATTAGGTAGAGAGAGGCTAGAGACAATGATTTCCAAGTTCATGAGCTATACTGCATGCAAGAATTCATATGCAGGGCACTACCTGCATTTCTTTCCCAAGTCCTAAGGAATGTATCATAAGACTTCTCTTATCTGATAAAATTATTTATTGGATACATCTAATGAGTGTGGTGGAATTCTATTCACCCAGATCCACATAATCCCCTCTTCTAAAGATCTATGGCCAGCCAGCAGACTATTAGAAGCTATCTACATAAATCTGTTGGGGAAATGAGAAAGGAGCAAAGGTAGATAGGAAAAAACAGGCAGACAGGAGACATGTGACATGATTCCACATAACATAAATACCCCTTTGTGCATCAGCAGCTTTTCTAATTATAAAAACCTCAAAAAAAGGTAACCTTCATGCAATACTTAGGTTCATCTCCTATTGTAATATTGCCAAGAGGACATTCATTAGACATGTAAATAAAATCATGAAAAAAGCAAAAGTATAGCATTAAATTCAGTATAACATAACATTTATAGTACTTTATATTTCACTGGTGTGATCTTTTATTCTCTATTAAATATTACCTAAAAATTGTATGAAAAGGATATTGATGAGTGCTCATGATATTGTTAAGCAGCCCCCCAAAATGCTCAATTTTGACAGTTGGATATAATCAAATAAAAACCACCCAGATTGACTCCCCAGAGAAGAAGGAATTTGTTCTGATTTAAAAAAACAAAACAAAACAAAACAAAAAAAACTGCAAAAAATCAAAACACAATAAACAAACCAAACCAAACCAAAAAAACAACAAAACCAAAACCCAACCAAACCACCACCACAATAACTTACTATTGCAGCCGCAGTAGAATTTCAGTAAACCCTACTGTTTCACATTCCTAGTACTGTAATATTGATGCTTTTCTCCTTAGTCAAGGAGATCAAAGAAACCTGATGTCTCACAAGGGGTTTGAACTACAGTGGAGAGAACTCTTAACTCCTGGTCAGTTTTTGAATACCATCCAAGTCAGATGAACAACATCTTGCTGTTCTCAATGAGACTTGTGTGAAATGGGACTGTTAGTCTCAGGAAATTCAGAATAAAGTAAAAAATCTTTGCCTTGCATATGAGTTTGACTGATGCCCAGCTCTGTATTGAATCTCACAATTGTTCTGCAGACTTTCATGGTTTATTTTGTAGTCTCAACTCTTAGCAGCATGTACCTATAGTTCCAACTTATAACTATCACTCTATGCAATAGAAAATGATATAAGTAGAGACCAAGGAATAAGCATAGAAATTGAAATGTTCTGTCCTTCCTGAAATGAACTTTGAGTGTCAGATGCCAGTCAGTAGAGGACAGTTTACATTTGTTAGTTTCTACACTCTAGCTAGGAAGTATAGTAAAAGATTTGGGGTTTAAATTGATTGAATTTCCATGTATAAAATAATTCAACTTAACTTCAGAAAAACCATGTTATGCATTTTGAAAACATATATATTAATTAATAAAGATATAAGAAATATTTAGACTGCTCATACCTAATTGCACTTACAAATTCGATAATTCTCACGTCAGAAAAGCACTTGTCAAATTCATTACTTAGGCATCTCATTCCTGAGGCTTCTTGTCTCAAGACTTTGTCAACATTAGATAGTTATACTCTGAGATTATCCTAACATCACCTGTTTCAGAAAAAGGCATCTGCGATTCTCCAGTGCACTGGGTAGATAATTCACTGCCTCTGTGGCTGCAGTCTGAAGCACTGCTCTGTGGTTAGTCCTTTCTGTGTATTATAAACCTATCACTGTGAACTTCAGAACATTCAACTCTTCTCAGAGAACTGTGGGATCTCAGATAAATCAGCATGCTCTGTCTCATAATTTACCTTTTTTTCCTAAGATGACACCAAACTGACAGCATACCATCTGATAGCAATCCACAGTGGTAAACATCCAGGGAAAATCTACAGTATGTTTCCCTATTGCTATCATCTTGCTGTTTACATGTTCCAGAGCTCTTATAGCTCAAATGAAATTCTTGGAAGGCAATTTTTTGTCATCCAAAAATTCTGAGGGCTGTAGTAGATCACTCCAGATTCCCATGAGAGCTTAACACTCCCACTCAGTGCTCACAGTACGGGCCCCAAATGGTTGCTTCACATGCATATTTCCCCAATGACTGCACATGAAAGTGGTCAGCTTCACTTTCTTCCCCTCAGATCTTCACAACTACCATACAGAATTGATATTTTCCTAAGAGAAACAGCTATTCAATGCAACGCTTACTTTTCTAAAGAAAAAAATGGCAGCAAGATGGAAATGAAACATGCAAAGGCACAAAGGCAAATTGGAACATATAATGGGTCCAAAATCTTACAGCTACCTATAGTCTCATCCTTAAGATCATGTAAAAAACTCCAGAATACACTACAAAATTCCCCCAATGTCATTTACCATATTGGGAGAAGCTTGCTAGCAAACCCTGGGTTTGTATGGATGCAGTGACAAAGCAAATATAGGAAGACTGTGCCAAAACAGCTAATATCAGAATTGTTGCATTTACAGAATGCCTAGTATGCTTTTCTTCCATCAGCCAGGCATTAACAACTTTTCCATAACCTTGAATTAAAAATACCACATGCAGATTGATAGTTCATTCAGATGCCATAGTGGCACATAAGTCATTGGGCTTCATGCTGGAAGTCTAGAAGCAGGTTAGATAAACACCTAGCAGGAATGGGAGCAGTATTCCCAATTTTCTTTCACAGGAAATCCTTTCCCACTTCTGTTTTCTTAATAATTTGCTATAAACCAAATACAGGGCATATCTATTGAACAATTACTTTTCTTGTGTCTCGTGCAAGTTGCATGAGACTGGTTCAATTCTCTGCATTACGGGAAAAGATTCTATTTAGGATCAATAACAAGGTTACACAAACTAGTACTACTAAAGATAAAACATTTAGTACTAGATATAAAATATTTGTTTACAGACTGCTGCAATACCAAAGCAAGTGAAATATGACAATGGCTGATGTTTGATTATTTTCAGCTGTCTATCGCTCATGTATATAAGCAAGAGCATTCACACTGTGAAAGACACCACAAAGGTACAGTAAAGATAAGTGGTAAAGAGTCTGCAGGAGACTCTACTCCTGTCAAGTGTACACACTCATTATTCTTATCAAAACTTGAATTTTAATTGCCTTAGAGACTGGTGTGTGTCCTAGTTGCCAAAGATAAAAACAAGATGAAAAAATCTTCACTTTCATTAGTCCTGTTGGGTGGGAATAACATACAGTGAGTTATGTATCCTACTGTGCCCAAAAAACTTAGAGGGGATGAAGCACCCATCAGAAAGGATGCACAACAGATGCCATATGCTGCACCCTGTCCTTGATCTGAGATTTCTAAATTTGTACATTTTGTGATTTCAGTGACTGAACATGAAAATTTAGTAACTGCATTTGATTGTGTCACAGCTATAGCACTGCATTTCAGCTGAGCATGCTGTCATTTATACACCCATATATTCTGTATCCATCCACATATGTACATAAATGAACGTACCCATTCACAGATAGGTAGCTAACATATTTTGACTGAAATGAAAGAGATATACAGGAAGAAAATTCACGAGTTCAAACAGAATTTGGAAATTTAGTCATCATGAAATGCTAATTATAAAACATTTATTTCCATCTTGATTCTGGAAATAGGACTGAATCCATTAGTATGTGGACTGGAAAGTGAATAAACAGTTTCATTAAGGAGACATGTTAGCCCCAACAATGTTTATTGGGGCAAGCCTGCACTCTGGCTGCATATGGTGTACCTTTAAATGGGGCCGTTAAAATACCAAATAAAATGTCAAAGTCTGTCAGGTCTGGAGCTTTTATAAATTGTTTAGACTGGGGATAATTTGGGTTCCGTGCATCGTGCCTCGCGGATCGCGGCGCGGAGATGGGTGCGGGCAGGGCGCCAGGGAGCGGCGGGGCGGGCCGGGCCGGGCCGGGCAGCACCGCGCTCTGAGCGGGCACGGACCCGGACCGGGCACGGACACGGACACGGACACGGACACGGACACGGACACGGACACGGACACGGACACCTGCCCCCCGCCCGGGCACTGCCCCCCGCCCGGGCACTGCCCCCGCCCGGGCTCTGCCGAGACGTGCGCGCTGTGACTCCCTCCCCGTCGGGCGGCGCCCCCGCGGCGCTGCCGCTGCCCAGCGCTGCCCCGGCTCCTGCGCTGCCACACCTTCGTGGCCGCCCCCCCGGCTGTGGTCGGGCCGCCCAGCCCGGCGCAGAGCGCTGGCACACGGCCCGTGTCCAGCCCCCCTCCCTGCCGGCCCTCCCGGCCCTCCGTGCCGGCGCTCCCACCCACGGCGCGGCCCCGGCCTCACCTTCAGCTCCCGGGAGGCGACGCGCGCCGCCAGCTCGATGACACAGCCCACCGCCATGCGTGCCGCCCCGGCCGAGTGCAGCTCGTTCCAAACGGTGTCACTGTCCACCTGAGCAAACAGCCGGCCCCGGGAGGAAGGCACGGCAGAGGGGAGAGGGAGAGGGAGAGGGAGAGCATGAGAGAAAACAAACCCATGAGGGAGGGCTGGCAGCGTGACAGCCCGTGTACAATAACATCAGTCTTCCGTGCTGGCCAGCTGAAAGGCCTTCTGGACATGGCTTTGCTTATGCTTTTTCTCTGCACGGGCTTCTCCAATAGAAACACATTCCTGTCATGCCTCGCTGCCATTCCCTGTTTAGATTTCCCATTACAAACAGTGTTACATCGGCCGGGCCAGGCCTGCTTGCCAGACGCTCCTCGGGCCGGCCGGAGGGCGACGGGACCCGCCGTGCCCATCGGAGCAGCCCCCGCCGGGCCCAGAGCCCACCAGGGCCCCCTTCACAAAGACAAAAAAGCGCAGTAAGCACTCATCTCTCCGACCCAGGCAGGGGTCGGTTGGAAGTGACTGAAATCAGAACGATTAATTGCTTGGAGTAATTTCAGTAGTCAGTATTGCCATAGAAAGAAAATTGAATTAAATAAAGCAAGATCTTTGCTGCATCTCCGCTTTTGATGAGCTAATAAGTCTTGGATAAAAGGCTTTATGTCCCATTTTGTGCAGGTGAATTTGGTTATTTAAAGGAGAGAAAGTTATCTTCTGCACCTTCTAAATGAGCAAGTGTGGCATGTAAACCAGACCATGTATATTACAGAAAATACTCTACAGAAGGCATTATAAAGATGGCTAAGCAGCACTGCTATACAGCTTAAATCAGTGAGCTGAAATTTTACTTTTGTAATCTATTTTTAGTAACTATTTATTTGCAGAAACATATCAAAACATGTAGGTGAAATGTTGTATATCCCTTTATGATATTATGCCAAGTAGACATGCTGGTGTTAAATAGTCTGAAAAAGTTGTCCAGAGAGACAGCCAGACTTCCTCGATGCTCCATGGGAAGTGCATTTGATTGTATCATACCGTACAAATTTATCATGAAAAGAAAAGCACTTAAAGATAGACAAAATACTGTGGCAGATGCTATTTGGATGAATTCCAAGCACACTGAGACATATTTTCTGTTTGAACGAGAAGCTTCTGTTCCTAATTTCTATTGGGGGGGGGGGGGGGGGGAAGGAAAAGAAATAAAGTAATTGAAAATGGATGCAACTTCTCTCTCTCAACTCTGGAGGTTCTGAGGAATTTCTCTGATTAGTCATTTGAAACAGAAAGAAGCTTGATCTTCTCTACACCTGTCAAATGTCTTCACCATTACTGTTACAATAATATTATATTTCAAGCTACTAAAATGACCTTATTTTTCAGTGTACTGGACCTGAATTTTCTATCATTTCAGTTTTGTGTGCATGGAGCAGAACTAACGACAATAGTTTGTATTTTCAGTAAACCTGAGTAAGAAGGCTGGATTTTGCTTGCAAAGTTTAGAATAACAGTAATAGCAGCACACTGTGTTTTCATCTGAGAAACTTAAAATTTATACAAACACAATTAAGCATCATTAACTCGATATGGGATGATTTATTATATCTGGTTTGTAGATTGGTACCTTGAGATTTAATGAAATTAAGTAGCTTTCTCAAAGGCGCACACTAATCAATAGGTAAGAAAATTGCAAGAAGATATAAGAAAGAAACCAATTAGTAAAAAAATAATGATGTATGTAACGTTAGGCAGACCTTCAGATTGTCTCTCTATTGCTTTAAAACAACTGTGAATCAAATTTCATTTAAAAAGCAAATAAGGAGATAAATAAGTAGAGGTCATCGGTTAAATCAATTTAATCAAACCATAATAAAATTTGAAAAATACTGTGCAGTATTTTAAATAAAGAAGTATCAACAAGAGAGCTGGGAGGGAGTACTTTCTTACCATTTTTATGGCTAGCAAATTAAGGTTAACATGAAGGAGTGGCTGATGAAAATGATTCAAAGGCAGCTGCTCGGTACACCAGGGCATGAGCAGGAACCTGCATCCTCAGAGGGACTATGATTCATTTCCAGGAAGGCTGATTAAGTTAAAATTGTAGCCACAGCTTGAGAGTACCCACCCTTCAAGACAGTTGTCTGCTCTGACACGTGAGACAGCAGTCTCTCCATCCTCTGAGCACTGAGTATTGGCCAGGGTACAGCATTTATCATTTTCTGCTTTCAACTGAGTGTGGGGAGACTGAAATGCGGCAATAAGACCAAGTATCTTCCACTGAAAAATTTCCCTCAGACCACTTGAATGACTGCTACCTAAATTTACCTGGACTGGTAGAAAAAATGGGCAATCAGGGAACAAAACAGTGTTTCCTGAGAAATTTCCAAAAATGACCACCTAAATGAACACAGGAAATTCAGGATATTTTAGCTAATCTCTTGGGCATGGTACACAAAACAAATGGCAAAGTCTCAAAGCCAGGGATAGTCAACTGAAGCTGCATACTTTAATGCACAGTTATACAAGAGAACTAACATAAGTCTATGAATAATTACCCTGAAAAGGCACAGTATTACAAACTTAGATGTCAAATCCTATTTCATATTCTTGCAAAATTAAGACTGGATGTCTGTGGATCATCTCATGAAGAACAACTGAGAAGAACATGCATCACACAGCCAATGCTTTAGCTGTAACTACAAAGTGCCATTTCACTCCATTTTATATCTCTGTTAGTTCTACATATTGCCTTAAATGTTTCAGGTGTTCAAACAGATATTTTCTTTTAGTGTTACTCAATGTTTACTTTGTAAATTGCTGTTGAAACACAGTTGTGTATATGGCAAACTCATGAAAATCACAGCTACTAGCTGGCCCATTTGTCAGGCTGTATATGAAAAGCAGCTATGTAACATCCTACTTGATACGCTTTTCTTTATTCCTGTGAGATGAAATGGTTAGATTTTATACAAGTAAAGGGAATAGGATTAGACACTGTGGTTTCTGGTTCTAGCTCATGTATATATCACATATATCTGACAGCCTATCTAGATGCTGACTGTGCATGAATTTGTGACAAATGTGATGGTTTTTGAATCACCGACTAAGAAAAAGTCAGATGGAATTTTATAAGAGGTTATTTTTATTCTTCAAGTGCTTTGGAACAGCCAAATAATTCAGTGAAAAACCTATCTTGATTAGGATTGTTTTTTGGACAATATTAAACAAAATTTACAGAAAATACATCATCTGCAACTGAATTCTAACACAGAATCTTAGCCCTTTTTCTTTTTAATTATATATATTATTTCTATTTAAGAGTCCTTTAAAAAAATTGTCAGGGTAGGAAAATGGTCTCAGTGTCTAAGAAATGAAAAGGAACATATTTTTAAAGCATCAAAATGTCAGCGTTCACTATAAGCATAGTACACATTTTGTTATCAAAAATCATATCACTGCTGCCACTCTTCAAAGAAGGATTGTGCGTGATAGCCCCAAGAGTCAGAGAGCGCGAGCTCTGTCTGAACACTGGCTTGCTAACACACATATGGATTTACTTCACTCCGAGTTTCCTGAATGAGCACTGTAGGTTGCAGGCTTTTTCAAGCACGTCTAGTATAGCTCAGTCATTGGCATGTGTAGCAAAGCTAATACTTTGTAGAACTACAGATGATAGAAATTAAGCTACCTGTCCCTGAAGTGGATATGGAGGCATTAAAGAGGAAGGGAATGACTTAAGTGAAAAGAAATGTAGGTAACTTCGCCTGGCTGAATGCAAGTAATATTTCAAGCCCTGTGTCAAGAAATTATCTGCTTTGCACTACAAAAAGAACTTGATATGAATATTTCCTGCAAGAAATATCTATGTGATAACTTGACTTTCACAATGAAAACTTTAAGCGTACTCAAATCAAGCTAAGAAACAAGAAGTCTTACAGCAGAGACATTTCAGCAGATAGAAAGCTTGTACTGCAGCGCCTCTTGGCTGGAAATTTTCATGTTAAGGAAGAGTGACTCTAAACTTTGAAAGTTATATTATTGTATTTGGTCCTTATACCATGCTCAGGTTATGGCATGTGTATCTGAAAGTGGAGAAGAAGGATATGGGAATACACCTGAGAGAGAGATTGCTTACTTAACGTCTTTTGAAATCACTGCAGTTGATGAAACTGGAAATGTTACTTGTCCTGCTCTTTACATTTATCTGGAATGAACCTCAGAGGGGCAAAAAAGTAGTGCGAATAATAATTCTAAACCATTTAAAACTATTTATAACTGCTTTATGTTTTACCTGTCCCTTTCCCTGCTGCAAAATCTCTTGACTCCTCATCCTCTCAGTCCTCTTTTGTCTGGAAACCTCCTGACATCTGCCTAACGGTCACTGGTTCCTAATTCTGCTGCTCACAGTCTGACAAACCTTTCCATTTTTTACAGTCCTCATGGTTTATTCATCTGTGTGAGTTATTTATCTTTCTTAAATAGTTGTTGTAAACTCTGAAGTTGCCTTACGTACACATCTACTGATCACTATATAAAAATACAAAAGGGAGCCCAAGATACTGCTTTGGGATGGATTCAGAGCATCCTAGAACTTTCTCTTCCTACCCTCACTCACACACACACACACACACACACACACACACACAATTACACACACGTAAATTGTGATTTAATGTAAATCCAGCTTCTGCAGTGGGATGCTGATTTTACTCCTAAGCGGAATTAAAAATACACTGAATTGCTCATCCTGCTCTGGATTCTCTGCAAAACTGTTGCCATCATTAAAATCAAAGCCAGTCTTAGAGTTACCACATGCCCCTACAAGAGATATTCTACTTATTCTCTGAGAACAGGTCAAAAATGCAATCTGTCATCTACCTGTTCATGGAAACTTTCACCTGTGATGCTCCTTTGATAGGAGTCATTATATTCTGTATGTCAGATATACTGGACAACCAGCTGACAAGTGACAGTTCTTTACAGTAGTTTAAAAGGATTCTTTGCCCTTTCTTTAAAGAGCAGAGGTTTGGCTCAACTATTCTTGCATGGAAGTTAATTCAGTATGCATTTCAGATTGTTACATTCTAGCACAAATCTGAAAAACAACTACACTGAAAAAAATATCCTTTGATATAAATGGTTATAATACTGATAAGTAAATAAAATCTGGTCAGCTGACAACAGTGTACCTATGTGAAGTAAACGAACTGATTAAGAAATCTGTGACAAATAATATTGGAAAGTACAGATCTCCTCAGTAATACTTAAATTTACTAAAATTTGTGTTTTGCAGAGTGAATTACTGTGCTTTAGCTTTAAAAGCATTCAGAGTCTCACACTCTTCCACTTAGGCCAGAGCAAACATGTTTCCGTCACTGGGGTTTTTCAATTCCCTGGCATGAAAGTGGAAATTAAATATTTTCTGAAGTGTTGCGACCTCTAAAGATTGTGTGTGGCATTTTGCTATCCTTTCCAGCAAGGGGTCTGTCATTCTTGGAGACGGTGCCAGCAAACGCTATCGCATAAGTTTGCAATACTTTGCTCCTGACCATGAGCAATGCAGCTTTGCAGGTGTCACGCTTATAGCTCTCACCTCCCACTCTTACAGATGTCCTGGTGATCATTCATCACCTCTGTGATTTTCACTAAGAAGCAGAAGGTCCTCAACGTGCTTCTCAGATGCTGTTTCATCTCACCATGACTAAAGAAGCGAAGGTGTGCACATCATCTCCAAGGAACAACTTCTAATGAATGGCCTGTCAGCCATGTCTCTTGTTAAGTAACAAAGGAGAAAAGGATTGCAGGGCTGATGTCTCTTCCATAAATCCCACATACAGGAAGTGTGTAAAATTGGACTACTTTAGGAAAAATATGTACAGTGGGCTTCCTCTATTTTTACTGCTGTGTTACAGTTGTATCAAAGATTTGTTCTGTCAAAGGCTTTTCCAGCTGTTTTAATCTAAACTGCCTACCATGAAGAGTACCCAGAATATCAGCTTTTCATATTTCCTTGCCTACCAGTGTGGGTTACAAATAAATTGTAAAGGAGATGTGATCTTTACGCTCCAATGGGATGAATAGTTCAGAGGATCATCACAAATCATTGCTTAAACAAAAACCATGGAATTCCCTTGGTCTTGCATTGACCTCTCTTCTGAATAATTCCAGTTGGAGAATTTATCAGTAATAATATTCATTGAAAAGGACTTCTAAAAATAATTTTAGAGGCTATTAATTCTGACCCCAAAAGTCTCTTTTCAGACAAGAACAAGGAATATGGACAATACATGTACCTACTGTATGTAGAATGTTTAACATCTTTCAAGTTTTACCTGCCAATAGTGATCTAGCTTGAAAAGCTATTATAAATGAAAGCAAATTTTCAGAAAATACTCCATAAAAAATGCTAAGTAAAAATTAAAAATTGAATGGCTAGCAGAGTTACTGATGTTTGTAGTCAGCCACTGATAAAAATGCAGCATCACTTCTGTAAAAAAGGATTTAATCTAAAGATTTGTAAAAAACCTAGTAAATATCTAAGATCTGTATAAAAAAAATAAATAGCTTTGCATTCAAAATGAGAATTGGAAAAAAATCAGGCTAAGTCAAGGTGAAGCCCAAATAGAATAATATCTTAAGAAGAAATAGTTTTATTTGGTTTCTCACTTAAACTATCTTTTATGACAGGCATCCAGAATCTCCAGGTCTCATAAAGCATACATCAGACACTGTAAAAGAAGTCAAAACCTCAGTGAAACAGGGATGTGTGGTTCATTGGTAGGGGGAATGGGGGAAGGATAGCATGGATTAGATGTGGATTAGAATTTGTTTTTAGAAAAAACTCATAAATAAAACACTTAGGCCCAGATTCAAATCTCAGATATGTGGCATATATGACCAGATGCTTGTAAAAAATGTTACCACACTTTCAGACCTAGGTCTGAGTACTCTATTAATTTAACTTGACATTTGTTTTAGTATTTAATGGGTTAGTGTGTGAAAATGCTTGTGCAATACCTTCTTATGTCTGATCGTGCAGTTTCTAGGAGTTTATGGGCAAGTAGATACGACAATGTATAGTTGATTGTAATGCATACAGTTACAGAAAGTGCAACGTCTTTGTGCAGAATTCAAGCCTTATTTTTAAAAAGTTTTATCATTTACTGCTGAACACATTTTTAGTAATACACAGCATTTCAGCTTTCTTCTTGGATGCAGATGATCTTTAGGGGCCACCATGGAATGATGCTAGAACCTGATGCTTATTCAGACAGGGAACACATGAACATTTCCTCTTCAGAGAGCTTTTCTGGGGTTAAATTCTGTCAATAAACACATGATGTGCTTTTAAAGGGCAGATATGAATTCTGCTTTAATTACAGAATTCCCATCAAATCCATATGTGTGTGTGACTAAGGCTGGGGAGAGTGAGTAGCAGTAGTAGATTATCTATGGTACTATTCCACGATTTACATTTAACATATTTATATGCATATTTATATGTAGATAATGTTTCCTATTCTGGCAAATAAGAAAGCTTCTTTGCATAATTCTGGCCTTTGGCAACACAACAGTTTTTTGGGAAATGCAGAAAATTAGGTAAGACCTTTAACAATTTGACTTTACTGCAGTTCATTAACTTGCCAGTAATTTTCTGTGTTCCATGCACTATATCTTCCTTTACAATTTTAACCTGATCGAGTAGCAAGGAATAAAGGTCCTTTGTTATAAAAGGGAAGAGAACTTGTCTGAGGGACCAAATTCTGTATTGGGCGAATTGGCAGATTACCACTCCTGAGCTTTCTATCCTTGCCTGCTGCGAGTGAAAGCAGTCTGGGATTATTCTAAAACATTCCATTGCACCTGCAGCAATACCAAGGAACTATGTTTTCTCAGTTGAACCATTTCACTTCTCACTGGTCTAAACGTCAAGCTCTGTGGTGGGTGGCAAAGGGCCACCTCAGTGCCATGAAAGGACAACAACGGGACAGAATATCTGCCCTGTAGTGTGAAGACATTTTTTCCTTTTTTTGTGGACATGGTGTTATGTGTGACATCTAAGTGTGACATCCCCTTCCTGCCCGGAGGTGAGACACTGTTGCACTTTCCAGAATCAGAGATGAAGTCTCTGTACCTCAGTAAAGGAAGGCTATCCCTTTCCTGCTGTGATCATAAATATTCAGGTTATCACACTTGTTAAATTTCTCCCCCTCCCTAAAATCAACGTTCATAAAATGTGGAACTTAGTTGTTTCAAGACTCTGTCAATGAAGGAAATCAAGGACCTTCAGCCAGTTCTTCTGATCTTAGGTGGACTTATTCCTGCTCTAGTGATGCATGAGTCTCTCTAGTGGTTATTTAGGCAAGCAAGGATGATCAGGGTCCTGCTTTGGCTGTTTCAGTAATTTGTATTCAATCAGTTTCATAAAGCTGGACAAATGAACTAAAAGTTAATTAAATATTAATTAAATGTGCCATAAAATTTGCCATAAGGAAGCAATGCCATTGCCAATATTTTCTCAATTTTTACACCATTGTACTACTGTAATGGAACCCGTTTGGTACCATTAGATATTATAGAAATAGGAAGAATGAAGAGTAATAAAGTGTAAAGGCAGAAAATTCTTCCTGGGCACAGCCTGAGAAGATCAAGGGAAGAATGAGAAGCAGCAAGAAACAATTTTTTTCCTGGATGAGTTACTAAACTTCTGTAATAGTGAAATCTTGCCTTTCTTATTGCTTTTCTTCCTGTGCGGTCAGGACAAAAAGTAGCACTGTCCAGCTGCCACAGCAAGGAATGCCAGGAAGAAATTTTACATTCATAAAGCATGAATATTTTGTAAGTTTTGTAAAAATATAGAGCAATTTTATAGCTATACATTTCTTTTCTTGGTACTTACAGACCAAATTGTTTTCTGATAAGAAAGATCTAAGCTACACTTCAGTTAATGAAACAAGACCAGCTTATCCCAGCAGAAAATCTCATCTCTCTTTTACTGCTGTAACAGCAAAATTAAAGGAAATGCATCGGACATTCCGTAATATGTACAAGCCATCCTTAGCCATTCAGATGGATTGATGTTTAGCCCATGAACCACTCTTTCAGCTCACTAAACATTAATTCATCTGAAGTCTGATTTCTTGCAGGGTGGTGTTCTTCCCCAGCTCCTCTTGCAATTTAAAGGTCTGACTTTACACATTACAGGTTTGGAGCAGTGTCTTTGGTGGGGGAGGAGAGCAGGGGGGATTGGATAACTGCCCAATTTCATATGATAAAAGTGAAATTCTCTTCTGTCTGCAGGAAAATCCCCAGGGAACAACGTATGAAACCCAAACTTAAATAAAATCATATCCTGTTTGCAAACATCATATTCCCTTTGCTTCTCAGTAATCTGGACCCATAAACCCCAGCACAGCTTGAGAGCCCATTCCTCATCTAAACAAATGCCATAAGCCCCTTTATACTTTTACAACCATGTCAGAAAATAATATTGACTGCCAATAGTGATGTGATTGGAGTTGCCTCCTCTGAGCCATAAAAGAAGCAGTCTGTTATCAATTTCTCTAAATGCATCAAGGGAATTATGGGTCGGTTCAGTTCCAAGTTATAAATGACAATTCAAAAGCCGCAGAAGTGTTTGAAGCTGGGAGCCGATGATGACATTATCATAAAAGCCTGCTCTTCTTTGCTTTTGTGGGTTTTTTGCCTATCAAGTAGACAAAAAAATATGGCTGAGAAATGACTTCAAGATTTCTTCACACAGCAGCAGGTCAAACAGGCAGGAAAACAATCACTATTTTTAGTGACAGACTAAAACAAGGAGATGAAACTGACTCCCATTAAAAGTAGAATTCTGCTTCTCTTATTGTCATTTTCACAGCACAACAGGAGAGGAATTGCAATACATGGATGCACTGATCAAATGATCAGTTATAGCTCTAGTGGCTGTTTACGGATGAAAAATCGTGAAACGATCTGACAATCCACAGAACCAAGATATAACTTGTGATTATTCTCCTCATTTGGCCACTTCACCTGCAGTCTACCCATGCCTCCTGGAAAACTTTTCACATTCCAAACATCTGACCAGCTGCAAGAAACCATCTCTTGTTATTAAAACTGCTGGCCATAGAGCTGCTAGTCTCTCGTCAATGTGAAGAATTTCATCCCCCTGGTATTAAAATCCATTAACAACAGTTGGTTCTGAAACAAGGATAAGTTTGGGGAAAAAAAACAAAACAACAAAACAACAACAAAAAGAGTAAAAAACATTATTGCAAGAGGTTGATCTTCAGTGGATGTTATACTGCTGACCCTGGATAGTCCTCTGATAATAAAATTAACCATCACTGAAAGAAAATCTGTTATTTGCAAATTTAGGAGGTTAATTTAGACAACTTTTTTTCCTCTCTTTTTGAGAACTGTTCAGTTTACCTGTAAGGATGAAACAGCTTTATGGTCTTAGACAAGAGAGCTAATTATCACTTACTTAGTTTCTTATAAATCCATAACATTTATTGTTTGATTTCTTCAGAAAGCCTAACTCTTACCAAGCCATATTTGCCAAGGATTCTGACATAATCAGTCCCTAACACTTCTTGAAAGAACTTTCATATGGATGAAAAGTGTTTACAAAAGGAGTAAGTAGTAGCTTTACATGCATTTTGCACTGCTACAAAAGATTTAGTGCCATGATGAAAAAGCATCAGAAAATACTAGCCAGGAACAAAGACTGCCTCTTGTTCACTTTTCAGAATTCTTGAAAAAAACATTCTTTCACTGTAACGGTAAGTAGTGTCCAAAGAAAGGCATCTCTGACGTTGACTGGAGTTTTAGAACAGAGATAACAAAATCAATAATAGAGTTGAATTCAGGGTTACAGAGGTTAATTGGACTTTTGTTTGTGAGCAATGCGAGCCATCCCAAACTCATGCCAATACAATCTGTAAAGCCCATCAGCTGATAAATGACTGGGAAGGTCTGGGTTCCAGTCCTTGATCCAAGAACAGTTTTCATTCTGTTCAGTGATTTTTTCACATCACATTTATAAGCTGTTTCTGGAGCAGGGCCTCAGAGCTAGGACCAAACAGTATTTATAAATATATAACAGGTAGATCATAGCCTTAGGTACATGGTCTGTATCCTAATTATGCTGTGCCTTACTTGTCCAGTGCTCTTTCCAGCAGTGGCACAGCTTCTCAGTGCATGGTCAGGGTTCCCAACAAGAAACAATATTTGATCTCCTGTGTGGTAACTACATCCACTAAGAGATGGGATCTCTGATATTAAATCCAGCTTGGGTGTGGAGAGAAGTGAGCCTAGGCTTCTCATCTCCTGTGTCAGTAGTCTAACCGCTAACCTATTTCATAATAGACCTGCATAACAGCCAACAAGGTCCCTACATGGGTAGAGGACAATAGGATCAAAGGGCTCTGAAAATCCTTGTTCAAAAGGCAGTCATAAAGTCTCCTTCCTGCAAGAATAGAATTTTTGTTCTTAGCATTTTCTCATTGTATTCTGTAGCAAACAAGTAATGATGCAAGCAAGAAAAAAAATTACAACAAACATAAAAAAAATATAAAAATTCTTACATCCCTCCTTAAAATCTTAGGGTAAACTATCTTCCTGTTTTACATGGATTATGCTTTGCAACCCTCAATTAAGTTCAGAGTTACTAAGTAGCAATATTTCTTCTTGCTTTCCACCACCATTTCTGAAAGGAAACTTAAGAATTGCTTTCCACATAGTTTGAAGCAGCTCGCTTTCCCAGAGCTCATCTTAACCAATCGACAGCTAAATATCACTGAAAGAGAGCTCCTAATCTGATTATTTACCTTGAAAAAGGTCATAACCCATTCCTTTAAAAGAGCCCTACAGCAAGCCTGACAGTAATAATATGTAGAAAGGCAAACCAACTAGAAAAAAATAAATAAAAGATCCATTTCTACAACATGTTCTTTAATCCAATTTCTGTGAATTTAAATAAGAAATAAAGCATCCAGACTGAAAAAAAAAAAAAAGAGAAAGAAAAAAAAAGAAAGAAAAGTGAAGATGAACTTAAATGCTAAAAAAATGAAATTATACTGAGCAATTCTCACTTTTGTTGGCTTTAGAATGGACAGCATACTGTTATTAGTAGAAGGATTTAAAGCACATCTCTAGGCATGATTTTTTAATACCACAATAACTTGTTTCATAGAAAAATCTTATCCTTTAATGTTCAAAGAATGCGATAGTCCTGTTTATTATCCAAGGCCCTCAAATAGATTTCTTTTCAAGACATTTTTTTACTCAGAAGCCCGAACATTCTTTGTCAACTTTTTTAATTTCTTGTTCAATTTTTTTTCTGCAACAACAGTGTGAAAAATTACCTTTCTTATACACCAATGTGTGCATCCTCAAAAATTACCAAATGCTTTTTTGTCCTTCCAGAGAAATGTGGAACTATATTTACTTTTTGACAGTACACAAAGCAGCTTCTCCAAATCTCTTTGTGCTGTAACAATTGCACCCATGTTACTTTACTCAAGAACAGAGCTCATGTAAAAAACTCAAACTGGAACAACTGAGAAATGGGTACATTTACCCAAATGTGTTCCTATCTAACTGTTCCATATGCTTATTTTAATGTACTGTCTTCTGTCTTTGAAAACACAGTGTGATAACAGCTCAGGTTTCATCTCTACATTTTTTATCAGCTTCTGAAGACTTTGAACTGATAATGCAATAGTGCTAAAGAATTAATAAATGAACACGTATGTTGTGAGCTGTCCCTCTTGCAAAAAAACCAAACATCTACTTACCCCAAGTCCCCCACAAGGCAACAAGGAAAAGAGTTTTTGAGACACATTTCCTATATATTAAAGAAAAAAAAGAAATCAACATTTATGGAAAAGACATTTAAATACTGAAACAGTATTTCCCTACTCTTTACAGTAATTCAGATTTCAGTATTACACTATGAAAATGACATATATTAGTATAAAAAATAATCATAGTACTTAGAAATCAAATCAGACATAGGAAATTTAAGGTACTGTTATACAACAGTGACAAATCTTAAGATTGGTAGGCAGTAGATTCAAAGGAATATAATGACCAAATCTCCACAGAAAGTCACTCTAAACTAGGGTGACTAATCATCCCAGTATCTGTAGCTGATAAGAGGCTTGTCTAAGCTAGTCATCTCAGCTTCTTCTCTAGTCAGTGGAGTGAGGCTGACACCTCCACCCAGCCTGGATGACTGATGGGATGAATTATACCTGAGAAGTACCTGTTTCTTTTCACTGACAACAAAGGGAACTTCATTAAGCTTACATGAAACGTATGACTAATTTCTTAACTTTGACTCTCCAAAAGAGTTTCTCTTTTGAAAGTTAGAGCCTTAGTCTTCCTATCTATGTAAAAATGCAGTTTTCTTCATTTACATACCATCAATTAATATATTAATATTTTGAAAATATAACATGAAATACTACTTGTTTCAGTATTATTCAATAAATACATTCTACTAAAGGGAACAAAAACTTCATAAGCTTTAGAATCTAATTTCTAGCTAATTCTACTCTATACATTAGCTAATATAGGGTTTCTCTTAATATTTATACTCACTTTTTATTCATTCATCGGGTTTAGTATTTTTGGGTTTGTTTGTTTGTTTGCTTGTGTTTGGTTTTGGTTTTGTTTCTTTGTACTACTAAACTCACTGTTTATCTTGACAAGGACAATATGAAAACCAGGTAAGGATCTCAGGATTTGATGCAGTTCCTATCCCAGTATGAAATCTGATCCTAAGGCAGCCGTGAAAGAGAACATAAGCTTTTCCCCTGCCATATCACAGAACTGGCTTTGTAACTTTGCCATCTGGAGGAAACATTAGATAGTGAATCACTTGAGTTAACCTAGAGGAGCCACCCGTTGTTATGGCAGGGACAAATTCTGCAGTTACTCATGTTTAGCAGGTGCCAATGAAATGCATAAAGACAATTATAAGCCATCATCTTTGAAGTACAAGAGACCAGACTGCAAGGTCTGAGACTAAGAAAGTGCTTTACACTTTGAGTAAAATCCAAGATGCATTTTTAACCAGCTAGACGCCTTTGATCAGTTTGCACAGTGTGAGAGAGAAGACAAACAAAACCTCCTGTGGAGCTACCAGGGGAAATGCAGGTGCAGCAGCTATGCAGAGTGTTCTCATACTGTGAGTCCTAATGGCCCCAGACAAGGAAGAAAATGTTGGCTGCAGGAGATTGTCAGAGAAGAGGTACAGGTTGGAGGTTCAGATCTCTTGCTAAGAAGGTCCAGGGACCAATTTTTTCACTTTTTACTGTGGGGAAGATGAAGAAGTCTTGAGCAGATAACTATAAAATTAGTGGTGTTAAAGTGCCAGGACATGTTAATAGAAACATAATTTCTAATTTGAGATAGCAGAAGGCATTTTTAGATTATCGAATGACTAGACTTTTTTTCTTAAATTCCATTGAAGAGTTGAGACATAGGAGAGAACAGATGAATTCTCATTTATCTCCCTGCAGATGGGCACATTGTGCATTCTAAACACTATTACAAACAACAAACACAAAGTAAAAATAGAAAAGCAGATGGTTAGGAGGAACACTAAAATCAATCAAAGGTAGTACTAAAACAGGGGGAAACAAGCACATAAACCTTCTCAGTGTATAAGAAACTTGCCTGGATATTTGCTTCATATCGCATGATAGTAAAAAAAAAGAAGTTAAAAGACTCTGCAGAACAAGAAAAGCATTGCTATGTCATGAAAAGAACAGAGGGGAGAGGTTGTACTAAGAGACAGTGAGACCATCATTTAGCTGCCCTCACAAAAAGGAAAGAGCTCAAAACATTCTGTGAGAAATTAAAATCGATAGCAAAAAGCTACCCTGAAAGTGAATTGAAGAATTTCCCATGATGTTTAAAGTTGACGGGCAAAAACTCGCTTTCCAAAAAAAAACAAAACAAAAAACCAAATTAAAAAGTGTGTTCACTTTTTAACCTGATTATTCTCAGTATCATCCCTCAATTGCACAGATGCTTTCTGAATGCATCTTTTAGTTGTACTCTAAGTACTGACTCCCTGTGGGGTATATGTTGACAATATATTTCTCACTTTTACAAAATTTCAGTAATTGGAAACTCGACCTTTAGTAACACTTTCTTAATGACAGTTGGAAAGGGAAAAAGGAACAGAATTTGTAAGAACTGCTTACTGTACTGCCCTTGAACTTTTTCAAAGAGATTTGTAAGATTGCATTCTGTTACATGAAACCATAATGTGATGTGACACAGTCTGCATATTAGTTTCCTTCATGTCAAGACAATGGTAGTGCAACATAACATGTTGCTTAACACAACACACTAAAACACATCAGTCAAAAGCTGAACTACACAATAGTGTAGAAGTTGAAGTGATCAGTTGGGACAGCTGCATTTGTAGGCCCTGATGCAGGGAAAATAAAACCAAGCATTTACAAGTTTATACTTGCAAACCTTTAGGAATAGGTGAACAATAACTGTGTGCATAATTCTCACTGATATCAGTAGCTTACCTTAATTTTGTTTTGCAATCTTCCAGAACAGGTTTTTTTTTGTTTGGTTGGTTTTGGTTTTTTGTTTCTTTCTTGAGCAGGGAAACACTGAAATAGACATTTATTGACAAGTGGCACATTCCTGGCCATTGTCATACTTAAATTTCATTCCTTCAAGTGTTTCCTTTCTATTTGAAAGGTACAGAGGATGCTTGTTAGGAAAAAAAAAGAAAAAAAAAAAAAAAAGAGCATCAGACAAAGCAGATGTGCTCTTTTGAACAGGGAACAAACTCTTTTCTGGAGCCTGAGTGGAGAACAAATGGTGCCTCTGACTTGTTGAATGGGTAGAAGAGTAAGGAAAGGAACAGTTAGGTCCTCCTTTTCCTTAGGATGCAAAGCCATCATTTGATGGAATTATTTCTGTAGAAATCAAAATACACTTTCATTGAAATAGAAATATTTTCTGAGGTGATGCTATTAATGACATATTTTAAGAGAAACATTTTCTTTAGATTTTTCTCCTTAGAACACATAAATTTCTGTACTATAACAAGATGTTAATTTTAAGGTCAGATTTGCAAGGTTCAACCACACTGAACTGGGGACAACAAAAGGTGGAACAGTCACACTACATTTTGAAAAAATGTAAGAGACAATTCAGTTCATTTATCCAAGAGTCTGAAAGACTATGATTAGAGCTTCCAGCCAAAAAAGAGACACATGCAAAAGCATGTGGGAAGGGTATTTTATTGACTGTTGTCTTGGTAAAAGACCGTGCAAGAAAGATGCAGCAAAAAAACATCCTAGACATAGAGACAGAGCCAAGGAGACATTCAGAATACATTCTAAGACTGTGATTTTGATATAAACTTAGTCTGTAAATGTTTTGGACTGTGTCTAATAAAAAAGGCAAAGAGTTCTTTCAAGGAAAGAACTGTGAGTAAAGAAATGTTTTCCTGAGGTAGGGTAAACAAAGCTTTCTGCATTCTCTGTACTGCAAGAGAAACACAGTTAGGGTACCTGGATCCATTCTTTTTTTCACTTTGTATCTGCAACTGCACCTTGCATCCCAGATGCTGGTCAACCACTGAGATCCAAAATTGGAACAATATTTTATATCAATGTATGATATATTAACTAATGTGAAAAATAAAATGAAATTAATCAAACCCAACAAAATTTAAATGAAATGCTTGACTGTATCAAAATGTTGATGAAATCAAATCAAAATGTTTCCAAATTTTAATTTTGCAGGAACTTGTAGCTTTTTCTTGGAAAATCTGTGGGTTTTTTTCTTTGATCAAGGATTTCCTACCTTAGAAATTCAATTTCCTAAGAATCTATTATACTGTAAGTATTTTTCCCTTTTGAAGTCGCCTTGGCTAAGAAGATGTCCTTATATAACATTGTGATCAAGAAAGCTATCTTAACTACCCTTATGACTTACTGAAGCAACATTCTGCCTTACAAAAGAAACATTTAGCTTTAGTTTCCAATGCAAGTTAATTGCTATGTGTCACTAGAATTGAGGCAGCAATTTCTTTTGTTGGTTAGCATTATTTTTGTTTGGGTTGGATTTCATTGCATTTAGGAAAAGCTCCAGATCTTAGAAAAAGGGTTATAAAAATAACTGAGAATTAGAATGTTGCATTCAGTGTACTGAGACATAAAGGGAAGGATTTCACTCACAGAATATTTCCAAAATGCACTAGTTTTTTTGGTGTTTCTGACAAGTAGATCTCCTTCATGCTACCCTGATGGCAGAGCTCAATTTAATCCTCCTTTTATATTATAAAAGGCATACACATGAGCACGCACTGAACTTGCATGAAGATATTTGACCTGAGAAACCTGTCAGTTTTCTGCTAGCCTGTACACCCATAGTGGCATTTAATATTTCAATGTGTTTCCCCCTCCATTATTCGGAACAATATCCTGCATAATGGGAAGGCATTAAAATAAAGTTAATTTATTAGCAAGGCTATCCGCAGTCAGCATGGCTGAAATAATGGAAATAAAGCAAATGAGAACAGCAAACAAGCAATTCTGTCAAGCAAGTGTATCTTAAATTCCTGTTTTCAAATCAAAGAACACAAGGAGATTGAAAATCAACTGTGTTCAAAATTGCCATTGACCTCCAGTAGAGAACAAATTACAGTAAAGGGTTAACACTGATGATTTTTGAAGCAAATGAGGAGAAAACTCTATCACTGCTTTTCAACCCATGCATTTTGCTAAACTATATTTGGCTTCCATTGTAACATTCTCCTTCCACATAGCAATGCATTTGGAAAAAGTGAATTTTTGTCACACTACTTGCCAAGTGTTTTAAACTGACACCAGCTATGACTAATGACAGTGCTGGAATGTGCTGTTCTCAGTAGAATAGAGGCCTGTACAGACCTAGGAGTTTCCTGGGGTCCAGCTTCTGTCTGTTCAGGGGGCTGGTGCCATACAGAAGTGAATGATGTTCAGAGTGAACCAGCTGTATTTCCTCCAGACTGGCTTTTCGACCTCGAATTCGCTGAAAGAAAACAGCAGAGGCCTACAATATTCCACTGACAATATATAGGGAGAAGAGGAAAAAAACCAAAAAACCAAAACAAAACAAAAAGTAAAGGTCCAAAATAACATTTAGTATGATTAATAATGGGTTGAAATTGCGTCATGCAGGAATGTGACACTGATTTGTTTATTAAATTAATGCTATATGAAAAACAAATGTGTGTGTGCTTTATCACAAAGTGCCTCATTTCAGTCTTAGCACTGAGTTAATACAGGGTTTCACATACAAGAAAAAGAAAAGATTCTGCCTCTTTTCTACGTAATACATTAAGAGATACAAACCAAAAGGTAAAATATATTTTAAGTAAGAAATCTGGCTAGAAAAAAATCTAATTTAGAGAGTGAAAAATTATTCACACCTGTAAGCTGCAGATGTGTTTGGAATGAGGATTAATGGTTTTTGCATTATTACTAGTACTTGTGATTTACACTGCTAAGAACAGGATCACAGTCAGGAGAGACAGGCAGAAGAAGAAAATTAAGTTTAAATGCTTTAATAAAATATTTCTTTATATTTTTAAGTTTTTAGTGTATGATTGATATCCCAGGATCATTTTTGCTGTTACACATGCTGACTCACTTGCTTCCTTACAAGTTTATCTCTTTAACTGTTTCTCCATCCTGTACTTGCCCCATGTAAATCAGTGTTAAAAAATCTGGGATGTCCCTCTACATATCCACTGAAATTTAATGAGTTTAGGAAGGAAATAGAATAGGGAGGAAAAGATAAAAGTAACACTTTCAACATCTGTTGCTTGTATGTATTTGGAGTTACAGCTTGTCATAAAAATATTTATTTCTCTGCTTGTGCTAGTGCTGCACAGCCTTTGCAGACACAGCAACATGAATCAGATTTTGTTCAGGACTGGGCATAATAAACAGCACTGTCAACAAAGTTTGGGTCCCAAGATCGTCTTTCCGGTTGATATTGGATAAAGTGGAGAGAAAACAGCTTGTTTTTAAGGTCTTGGACCCTATGTGCAGATCTGGTCCTTAGGAACACCGAGGGCCAAACCTCTCACAGCTCAGACTGTGGATGTGTCCAACTGTCAGGGTCTACAGATAAACAGGTACAGAAGTTATCTAAATAGTCCAACCTATTTTCAATTAGACTGATTAACCTGTTACAGAAATGCCATTTAATTCTAGTTTTATTAGAGGTTAAGCTGCAATTCTTACTTATCCAACACCTTGTCATACACATTGGAAAGCACCAACCTCTGCACTAAGGGAAGAAAGCAGTATTATAAATATGAAAGAGACTGTGCACTACAGAAGAAAGGAGCTGCCTGGGGGATGGTGGGGTCAGAAGAACCATGCACAATTTATACTGAGTTAAGCAGTGGCAATTTTTTCTGACTAATCAGGAAAGATATCCTAAGACTTAGAGCTAGATGACTGTAGAACAAGTTCCCCCTCAGGGAAATGGTGGAAGCCCTATTTCTTGCAGTGTTTAAAACCTGACTAGACACAGCAGTGGAAAGAACATTTTAGGGAATGATCCAAGAACTAAATGACTTAATAACCCCTTTTTCATCTCTAATTTCTTCAAGCCTCTCCCAGTCTCACATGAGAATTTGTAGCAGTGCACTCACATCCTTTTAACACACAGTTGCACAATCAAAATCAGCACATTATGTTACTTCATGGAGTCAGTAAACTCTGTAATGGTTCTTCTGGGTCAGATAAAATATTTTTCTTTGCAAGTGAGTTGACTGGTAACATTTATTCCTTCATCCATTCTCATTAAGGTCTGTGTTTCCAACAAGCTGCTTTAAAATCTATATACCCAATTCTCCACAGAAAAACTGGGAAGGGAGACTGGCTTTTAGAGCAGATAAAATAAATGCATAAGAAAAGTAAAGAGGCATTTTATGAAGGTCACATCAAAGAACCTTGAGCAAATAGTCACTCTCTGGTCATATATTTTCTACAAGTTATTCAAAAACTCTGAGAGATGTTTCAGAGTTAATTGTCTGGCTTTTTTAAAGTGCTGTTAAATGCCATATTCCTTTAACTATAAAATGACCCACAGCTAGCCATTATTCTTACAATGAAGTGATCTGTGATATCCGGTCTGGAAGTGGTCTCCCAAAATGTTTTGCCAACAACCTATCTACTGTCCAATATCACCAGCCAAATTCTCTGGGGCAGAAACATGTCATGGAGGAACAGGTTTGGTGCAGAAATCAAGTAGCACCAAATAGGACATCCCACACCAGGCAGCTCTCAACAGGGAGGTCCTTGGAGTACAGCCATCAGCTGAGCTGCCAGGGCAGGCAGAGCCCAGAGTTGCTCTTTCTCCTTGGCTTCTCCAGCTCTGACCTTCAGCATCAACAAGTAAATTTACACCGTAGATGGCAAGAGGAAAGTGAAAGGTAAACAGTGCACATGTCTGTGCTGTTTCTGCATTTCGATCTCCTCATTTGGTATTCCTTTCATACCATCTTTGCAGTATCTCTGGTTGTCGATCATTTTCATGAAAGTTAAAATCCCAACTATCTAAGGCTCTACACAGAGGTTAAAAAAATTGCATTAAAAATTACCTGCAATAACTTCTAAGAATAGCTCTTCTCACACAATGATGTCAGGATTTAGCAGATCTACACAAGAACATGTCCTAAATCTGTTGCCAGAGTCTGGAATCACGTAACTTCAGTTATGCAAAGTGATAGTTTCTGGCTCTCACTAGCATGAGTTATCAGACAATAGAACATATGCTTTTGTATAATTTTATACATACACCTCTAGCCACATTTTTTTTTTTTTTTTTTATTTTGAAGTGTCTTTTTTGATTTTCATTGACCATGGTAGCATCAAACACATAAAATATAGCAGAAAATTGCAATAAAGCCAATGAAAAAGGAGAGACAGTGAACAGTATCTGTTTCATTAAGGGGAATTTGAACACTACATCCACCCATCTACTACATCTTTAGTAGAAGGCTTTCTAATCCTTTTCTAATCCTTTTCTAATGTGCATGACAATTTGTATGTTGGCTTTGTCCACTGATATATGCAGTTCCCTGATCAACAGAGACATTTATGCATCCCAGGAGAGTAAAATACTTCACCTGAGTGCTTCAAAAAATCAGTCTAGAACTAGAAAGCTATTCTCCCCACAAAGGAGAATGCTTTCACCTTTCACAGAATTTAAGGTCAAAGAGGACTGTCTAGTCTGGTCTTCTGTTTAAAATAGACTATTAACATTTCACATGGATAACCCCTATTAACCTGAAGATTTTGGTTAGACTTTGAATAGACTAAACTCATGCACAGAGATTCAAAAAGACAAAGGTGATGCTGCCCTTTGCTAAACTACCAGGAATTGTTGACATAGATTATGGAACATTTCTCACTGGAGTCTCTCAGTGTCCATTGCCCATACTGAAGCTATTTGTATGGAAATTCCTTTAGGCTGTCAAGATTGTAAACAAGGTCTTCAGATTTTTTCCTGCCTTTCTCATAGTTGTTAAATTCTCTCTTGTTTTTAAAAATACTCAGAGATAGCATGTCTTTTGCTAGTCAGTGTACCCACATGGCTTGTTCTCTCTCCATCGTGTGGGAATTGCAACCATACCTCTGACACACATGCACCCACAGAGAGATGCATTTACTCTCTTCATGTGTTTTGGTCCTCGAGTGCCTAACCTGAATATATTAAATGCTCTAAAGATTTTTACTCTTAAAAAAAGACTAACTTTTCCTGTATTATTTAATCTTTAGTGGTAAATTGAGGTACAAAGGGTGGAATTTTTTCATGTATTTCAGTCTATGTGATCAGGCAGACTCAACTTTAAATTCTTTCCTTCTCTCCCCTTTGGTCCATGAGTTGTGGACAGCAGGAGGTGTAAAATGCCTCCCTAATCCAGAAAACCACCAAAATTGAGATCAAATTCCAAGCTGAAAAGAAAAATGCTGCTGGACTACAGGAAGTAGAGGTGGGGGCACATAGTGGGACCATGTCTACATTTTTATTTTCTAAAACTGTGCTGATCACTGTAGCCTAATGTCAGTCACCTGTGCATAAATTACAGCCCCAAAGGAGTTATGTAAATACTTCCTCTCCCTAGAACAAGTGGAAAGCAGACACCACTAGCAAAGCATAATTCAGTCCTTTTTTTATCCCAAAGGTAGAACAGCTACCAGGCATTGGTCTTTACCAAGTCAAAACTGAAAAAAAAAAAAAAAGGAAAAAAAAAGAAAAAAAAAAGATAATGGATGTTTTTATGCCAATTTTTGCATCTTTTAGCTGCCCCAGTCTGCATTTGATAACTGTCAATTCTAAATTTGTTAGCCATTAAGAAACACCAAACAGGCATTTCAGTAAATATACACAACACTTTTAAACTAATGTAAAAATATTGTGTCTGAATTTTATTTTTCCAATACCTATATACCAGAGTGATAAAAATGTTCACTATGGGTATGTGTGTGTGTGTGATTTTCTTCACTCTTCTGCCCTGGATTCAGTCAGGGACTGTCTGAATCGGTCTCTCCAGGGCTGGCCATGGTCTGAATGTGTTTCTCCCTTGTCTTGAGGAAGCTGATGGGGGGGAATTTATCTGTTTGGAAGAGTGATATGATTTAAAAAGAAAAAAAATCTGAAAGCTATAACTAGTTTCTCAATTTAGAAAAAGTCCTCTAAACTGTTGTTTGAATAACTCTAGAGCTCAAATATCTATGGCTAGAAAGACAAAATACAGTCTGCAGAAGCAAGTCCTCTTGGCTGTGTCTGCAGCAGTAAACTAAGCAGTGCCAGGAAACATTCCCAGGCAGAGAAACACAATCATCTGTATTATTAAATTGCTAAAGTGGTCCTTCACACCGTTTTGGCTGAGCAGCAGCTAACATACTCCCAAACAACATCCAGACATGGTTTGGTCACTGGCATGGGCCAGGAAGCATTCCTGGTAGTTTGAGCGTGGGCCTTTCCATGCCAGTTGGCTGCAGGGGTGGAGAACAGTCTCAGGCACATTTCATTTTTCAGTGAAGACACAAGTTTGAGTACGCCATTCAAACCTTTTTATGATTTTACTAAGTTATATTTTAAAAAATACAATGGAGTAATTATTAGCAATATATATAGGTAATATATAAAGGTAATAGATTAAGCTTAGATTAATCTACCTGAATTAATTTCTGAACTGCAGCAAGCATGGTGTCAGCCTAGTATATATTACTTTCATCATCCTATACCCAGATAGGAACGACAGAGCTCTGTATACTGAGCGAGATATCTCTCTTTTGCCAAAGACCTGAGCTGTGTGAGAGCAGTTAATCCACACCACATGATTTAGGAAGCATATATAGCTCCCTGCTATAGATAACAAAGATTGTACAGATACAGGTTGTTCATTTTCATAAGGGTTTCTTGTTAGATTAAGAAAATAGGGAGGCCCCCCTAGCACAAGCCTGTGTGTAAGGATACGCACATTGTGAGGTAACAAGATCTGAGCTACCTCTGACTGAACTACCTTTGATCCTAAAACTCCTCATCAGACAAAGAGCGGGACTGCAGCCCTCCTGTGAGACTACTGTTTTAGTTGGAGAGGAAAAAAGAAGGTTCACAGTTACTGCAGAGGATTTTCTAAGGGGCTGTTGCATGTTGCTGTTCCTAAGCTGCCCTTTAGACTTGGTGTATGAGGCAGTGCACATGGCAAAACTTGAACAGTGGTCTCCCTACTCCTTCTGAGAAAAACTGGGAAATTTTACTGAGAAATTATATTAGAAATACTAATGTCCATGGTGGGACATTCAGAATTCAGCAGAAGAGACAGTGCAGTTGCCCATGATGCTTTGACTATGCATCCTCAGAGTGGTATATTCCAGAATGCAGCTTAATTATGGCCTTTTGTATCTCGGATAATGCAACAACTGCTTCTTTAGTGACACGAGTTATCTATTCAGCTGAATGACTTTCCTAAAAAAACAGAGCATCAATTAAGTGTATCACTGTAGCCTTCCTTATTTTGGAAAGTGAGCAGTTTTAAGCACTTGTTTGATGTCAGGCAAGTGCTAGATAATTCAGTGAAGCAAAGGACAGATTACATCACCAAATATAATCCTGTCTTTAGCTGGATAAGAGGATGTAGATAAACACCAGATCTGTGTACCAGCTTCACACTGAGATTCCTCAGTTTTATCATCGGAGTTTACATTTTGACAGTTCATTTCACATTCCAGCCTCATTTCAAAGCACACAATTGGAGTTAAAATTAGCTGAATGCTGTTCAACATGAAGTGACTTATTTCCTCTCTGCCCCCTGACTGGATTTTGCAAGACCTAATGGGCTGTATTTCAGTTTTTGAAATTGTGGAACTGCAAGAGGAAACTTTAAATCTTCCAGGAAACTTTTGGACTGCATGCACCTCAGACTAACTTACACCACTTTTCCATTTTTCACTTTTTACAGATCCATACAATTTACCGTTCAGCAGTATCTATTTGTTATTGGAGAAAGCAGTACATAGCAGCACACTGCATTTTCTTATTTTCTCTCTTTTGTCCTTTCTTTATAATATGGAGTCCTGAATCAAGAAGGTAACTAGGCCTTATTTTAGTAAAGCACTTAGCTGTGTGTTTAACTTTTTAAGTATGTGATCCCACCAGTGAAACCACTCATGTGATATGTGGCCTTAAGGGCCTTGCTGAAAGAAAGTCTTCTTGAAGACTGAAAAAAAGATTATCCAAGCTAAAATAAAGAATTAGCCTGTTAGAGTGCTGCCATCTAGTTAGATGAGTGCATACAACAAATCCATTTGCAGTATCCCACTGCTCAGTATGCGGGGCTGCCTGCAGAAAGTCTTCATGGACAGTCATTAATAGCTGTTCAAAGGGATCTATTGAACCTGTTCTTTTTTGGGTTGTAAAAACATATCTATGTAAAGAAAAATAATTAAAATGGCATAAGAGTCCTGGCAATTCTGGGATCCTGCAAAACATAAGTAAATTTATGCCGAACTTTGTTAACTTGTGCTGCAGTTCTGTAAGTACCCGTGATTGCCGCAGGCAGAGGTGACAGTGCTGCACAACTCATAGGAAGCAGGGAATGGTAGCAAAAGGCTATTTTTAACTAACTCAAATCATATATGAACCTCACAGCCTATATTTCATTTAAGCATGGTGTAATATGCAATTATTTTTAAGGGAAATCAAAGCAGAATAAAATTACACATTTGCTCTGATATTGCGTAGAAGATTGTGCTTGAATGTCTTGGGGTTTCACATAGGACCCGCTATATACCAGGCAAATGAACATGCTATGAAAACAGACTGTAAAGTCTGAAATAAGACAAAATGCAATATGCAATGTTAAAACCCAATGTTCTGTGCTACAAAAGTAAAATTCTTAGCTGTTTTCAAGTCAAGAACTTTGTTATTGGAAGGACTGCACTGCTGTTTGACTACTGCTTGTCTACCTTTCTTTATAAAGGTGAGAAATAATCATGTCTAGATTTTATATTCTGATGCATGTGGATAAATGACTCTGTGTAAATTCTTTATTTTCTGATTGGAAAGTGTGTTTTCCTATAATGCATTTTTTTAATATTGTCAGTTAAGACCAAATAATTCCTAAGACAAATCACTCTCTTATTATAGAACTAAGACAGATTTAGCATTTAATAAAATTACCATTTACTTTAACAAGTCAGGTATCTGGTTTTAATTCTTAATTACCTCGCACTTGTTTAGCAACCCAGTTTCTTGCAGCCTTGACCAGATGCTTTGGATTCTTCCAGCATGTTCAGGGTGATTAGCATAGTTCCCACACATACACTGGTGCTTCAGCATCAGACTGTCATACACAACACCTTCAGCACAAAGACAGCACAATAAGAAAGAGTAAGTGAAAAAAAATGCAAGTTATACTGTTCCCTCTAATGCATACTGTAGCAAAACTGGATTTTATTCAACAATTAGAGCAAGATGAAAAATCACTATCACAGAGCCATTTAGGTTGGAAAAGACCTCCAAGATCAACAAGCCCAATGTCTGACCAATCTCCACCTTGTCAACTAGACCATGACACTAAGTGCCACGTCCAGTCATTTCTTGAAGAACTCCGGAGATGGTGACTCCACCTCCTCCCTGGGCAGCCTGTTCCAATGCCTGACAACCCTCACTGTGAAGAAATTCTTCCTGGTGTCCAACCTGACTGCCTCCTAGCATAGCTTGATGGCATTTCCTCTTGTCCTATTGCTGGTTGCCTGGGAGAAGGGGCTGATCCCCAGCTGGTTACACCCTCCTTTCAGGCAGTTGAAGAGAGCAATAAGATGTCCCCTGAGCCTCCTTTTCTCCAGGCTAAACAACCTCAGCTCCCTCAGCCACTCCTCATATGACTTACTCTCTTTGTTGTCCTTCTCTGGACCCAAATTCCTCTTTCCTTTGTGAGACTCTGCATTTTGATTTACGAGCCACATCTTGTGATTCCAATAAGGCAAAAATTAATTCTGAAGAAATTATATTAATAAATACAATTAACTGTAAAGAAGAAAGGAAATTAGGTAGTGTCTTCTTAAAGCTTTTATAGCTAGGAAAAGATCAGTCTTTACTGGATCTCTTGTTTTCTCTTTCTCTAGTGAGTAAGGTTAGTGGAATCTGCTAACCTATATATAATAAGAAAATGTTACATATTTATAGCAGTGTAAGGAAAATAATTCAGAAAAACCTTTCAAAATAAATTTTGAAATGGCAATGCCACTCTGCATTTGTACTGCTTAACTAATACCATATTAATTCCAGATCTCAAAGCATATCAAATGAAAATTTCAAAAAGTTGAAACAGTGGCAGCCAGAGTCCTTTTTCATTAAAAAGAAAAGTTCCACCCACTACTCAATTAGGAACAAATCCTGTTGTTTGACTGCAATGCAAGGTACCTTTTGAATTTTCTACGGTCATTTATTCAAGGACAGAGCAGCTTTATATGAAACAGCTATCAATATCACATTGCTCTGTAGCTGTGTATTGGGAGCCAAAGAGAAATTTTAGTGAGGAGGCTCAAGTTAAATTCAATTTTCAAGGCTTTCAAACCAAGTCTGAAACACTGAAAAATTATTTTCTTTATTTACTTGTTGCTTGTATTTGCCTTTGAAATGTCTGGAACAACAATTATTTTCCTTACCCCTGTGGATCATTTTTATTTGGGAAACATTTGGATTTTTCTTCTCCTTACAGTTGAAAGGGACTTAAATTAACAATTTCTCCAAGCTGCAATATTTGGCATTCAAAACCTCTTTCTTATGTGCAACCACTGCTGGAGATGCCAACACAGTTCTGGGAAAATTGTGATAGCCTGCTACTGAAAAGTCAACCAGTGAAGAAATCACAAAATTAAAGTCCAGATTCAACAACATGCTCAATACCACCCTTATTTAGCATAGTTCTTGAATGGATACTGAACATCAGTAAAGTCTTTAAAAGCTCTACCGAATAAGAGTAGAATACATTGTGGGCAATTCAAAGTTAAGGTTCTGAGATAATTCAGTTAGAAGGCAGCCAGAAATTATTTTGCTTGAGAAATATTTATGCTGCCATATTTCTTAGCTCATGCACTTTAGAACTGATCCTTTGGGATCTTGCAATTTAAGCCAAAATGATAATACAACAATTACGTTTAGCATAACGAAAATGCAAACATAATACCTAAGTGCAGCATAATTAAGTTTATGCTAAATGATTATCTAGCAAGCATAATAGTTCATTAGCAATACATTCTTGTATTTACTTTCTTGTTTAGTTTTCTTTTAAAGGGAAAAAAACCCCTGAAAATCTGGAGCTAATAAACTAATGCAGCTTAAAATATCTGCTGGCATTGTCAAAGCAGTTAATAATTTCCTTTCTCTGCAGTCCTTTTTCTGCTCTATCATGAGGTCTTGTAAGTTATTTGGAAGTATGCACACAAATAAGTGCATGCTCACATACCTTGCTTTCCTTTTCTTGGCACTCAAAATTTTAACTTCTACAGTCTGTTGCCTACCCATATTGTACAGTTTGGCAGTGGTCATCATACCAACAGATAAGAAAACGTTTCCTCCCATCCCTCTGACCAACAGAGAAGGTGTTCAAATGCTAAAGGTACACGAATCAGGATTTTCAGAAGCTTTTAGGCAGAGTAGGCAACTCTATCATGAATGGATTTGAATGGAAACACTTGTTAAACATTAACAAAATTAGCTGAAAGTGGAAAGTATCTCCTACCTAGCATTCTTTCAATTAATTTTTTACTCTAATTATTTGAATAGTCCAAGTGGCAGTTAATAGAAATAAAATATATAATTTTTACTATGTTATTGTTACACAGAATGGAGTGTAATAAGGATGCTTTTTGATTACCTATATCAGGGTTGCAACCAATTTTGAAGTGAAACACTGAAACTGTATATTCAGGATGCCTCCTCTGGTTGATATAGATATAAACATCCCATTCTTAGCACATTAGTATTTTTCCCAAAACAGAATATAACTAAAAATATAATTTTATTTTATGTGAGTTATTTTGTCTAAATCAAAAAATCAGTTGAATCAGGTCAAATCAGTATTACATGGCAGATGCATCTGTTCCAAACTTTTAAATACTAAATTTGCACCACTGAGTGTAAAATTTATTTCTGGAAGAATTAATTGACTTAAAAAAAGACTAAAATATATGTTTTCATTTATTGCAAGCATTTAAATTGATTTCGGATGTGCAAGTGATTCAGATGTGTGGCTGCTGGTCATACAGCACATGTGCTTGGTGCAATACCAGAATGCAGCAGTAGAGCTTACTGCTAAAAATAGCCTATAGGATTTCCCTAACAGGAATCAGCCAATAATCTCCCCACCCCCACACACAAAAAAAAAAAAAAAAAAAAAGGAAAAAAAGAAAATATAAAAAGGGAGAGAGACAACTGTTTTCAATTGCAGACTGCTGTGAAATATTAATAAAAAAATGGTTATTCTGTCTCTCCAGAACAAATGCCTACAGCCAGATTCTGCTCTCAGATTCCTTGTGTAAATCTGAGCAGCTCCACTGAGACTGGTGGATTTATTCTGGATTTACACCAATATTACTGAGGTCAGAATGTGGCCCTGATGACAGATGGGAATGGTGCCACCACTGAACCGTATAATGATAGAGGACACAGGACAAAAGAAACTGAATTTGCGTTCAGTCAGTAGAAGCCAAGGTTTTCCTGGTGGGGACTCCCTAACAGTTGTTCATTTCCAAAATACTTTATAGTTTGGTCAGCTTTTTTAAATAATATTTTAAACAGAGGGGAGAGCAAGAGACCTAAAAATAATTGGCTAACAGCATGGTTTGAAGAAGATTAATTGCCCTGGAGAACAACAGCACCAATAAGAAAACCCAAGGGAAGAATATCTAATAAATAATTCCAAAGAAAAATCTGAACTAGCTAATGACAAATATTCTGTGAACTGTCTAAATGAAAATTAAGTAGACTTCTTTTTTTTTTTCCATCTTATGCTCGTTATCTGGTGCATATAGTGTGTATATATTGCTTAACTGTCTCACAACAATCACCGTTATAATTCCCTTCAGATATTTGGCTAAAATGATTTTCTCTCATGACTCACAATAATATAGGCTCATTTTGATGCTCCTGTAATAATTTTCCACAACAGTTTTCCTGTTACATTTCTTTTCTCTTCCAATAATATATTGTCTTTAAATAGAGGGGGGGGAAATCCCAATAAATAATAATTCAAGGCAGGAAAGTGTTTTTACATTAATTTCCAGACTCTGAATTTGACCTCACTTTATGATGTTACTAGAATTTTCTCCCTTTCAACCCACCTATTCCTTCCTTCTGTGCTTTTTAAAATGGTAATGTTGCAACTGCTGTGGTCAATGGCTGGTTGCATCTTGTACTTTGTTAAGGGAGAAAATCACAGAACCACAGGATAGCTCAGGTTGGCAGGGACCTCCAGAGGTCTATAGTTCAGCTGTGCTCAGACCAGGTCAGCATTGTGATCAGACCAGGTTGCTCAGTAGCCTAAAGGATTTCATAAAGGCTGTATAAGAATAGGGGAAAACTGGGTCTGGGTTTATTTCTTTCCACTGATCAATGAATAAATGCTAGGGCACCATCCAGATCCAGGAAATACTATGCTCAAACAAAGCCATTCTATACCATAACATACCATATGTTAAAAATACACAGGTTGATCTGTTTATTCACAAAAACTGTATTAGAATTGTTAATGGTGCGAAGTCTCTGTTCATTGTCACTCCAAAGGTGTGAATCTCATAACACAGAAAATAGCTCTATCTTCAATGCACTCAGAAACTGCAGTGATAAAGCTTATATGTATAAGTCTGTAAGCCTAGAACATGCCAGGGAAAGAGATTTCTTGAAGCAGAAATTAAAGGCTTAATTGTGAATGCAGAGGTATGTGCTCTGTCGGAGCTGGTCAATCAGCCAGGGGCTACTGGCTGTTAGCATAGATACAGCTTGGAAGCAGCTACAGCATCACACTGTCTTCAGCCAGTATCTCAAGGATATGAAAAATGTGAGGGTACAGGGCAGAAGTGGAGAAGCAAAAGGATAAAGTTGTCAAGCATGTGGAAATAGGAGGGTATTTTTCTTTTTTTTTTTTTTTCAGTAATGAGTAGAGATTATCTTGAAAGAGCAGTGGAGGGGAAAAAGATTCAATAAAAGAAAAAACAAGGATTCAAGAAATTGATTTTTCAGATTGGGAGAAAGGAATTCAGTGAAGGACTGAGAATCTCTGTTGGAGTAAGATGGGTTTTTCTCTCTTTCCTTCTCTCTCTTTGATGTTGTTCATGTAGCAATGTTTTACTAAAAGGGTTAGACTCTCTGCCTAATCTTAGTCCCATTACTGAAGATTATAAAGGGTGATGTCAGTAAACCTTAGCAAACAGCAGCCTTTACATTTGTAACTTCATTCAACTTTTTCAGTGGTACTGCAGATTTTTGAGTGAGACAGTGAAGCCTACACATAGTGAGCTCACTTTTGGTGTGCTCCGTGAATCTCTTATAATGAGTTCACAATGTTTTGGGGACTCTATGAAACAAGATTAGAAAAACAGTGGCCTGGTTTAATAATCCTGTCTATATAAAGCTGTTCTTTCTGCAGAAACTCATGGAAAGTGAATTAGTGTTTCTTTCTATACAATCCAAATGTTTGTTACCCAACAAGTAATAATAATTTTTTTGTTTTCCAAGTTCATGTTCTAATTGGAAAGATGGGACAGTGTAGTGTCTCATAGAGTCACATACATTGCCCATTGAGGACTCTATCCTACATCAATCCATGGTCATTGCCTGAGAAGCTGTAAATTTTCAGAGCATGGCAAGTTTTGCCAACTGATGTGAAGGAATTAATAATTCTGGCATAAATGTTCATAAACAGTAACTCCATTTATTTCCCTGCCTTTTGTTTGTTTGTTTGTTTGTTTTGGGTTTGGTGGGTTTTTTGTTTATTTGTTGTGGTTGTTTTTTTTTTGTGCACAAAGTGACTCTGAACTTCTAACCATGCTCTAATGTTATACTGACACTCAGGCTTTTGAAAAGATGGACCTGCATGCAAGGTTAGATTACCCAAAATAAGAAATGACGTTTCTGTGATCATTTGTTTTCCTTTGACTGAAGATTTTCAGGGTTATAGTCACTTTGCTTTGGACAGCCCAGGAGATGCTCCCTGAGTGACCGGAGCATCCGGGTCCTGACTGTAAAAGCTGCCTCTGTAGACTCCACACAACCATTAAAAGACATAGAAGTTGTTGGTAACAAACATCTCCTAGTCATCCCTACAGTTTTGCTATTTCTGTAGAGAAAGTGACCTTACAGCAGAGACTGACTTGTCCAATGAAGACATTGAGAATTATATTGCAGCTTTCCTCCTTATTGGTGGTCTTTCTTCCACTTACTGGTGGTCTCTTTACAAAACAGGAAGCAAGAACACAGAGAAAAGAACCAGAGAATAGGGAAACGAAAGAAAAAAGTTACAAATCACGTAAAGGCACCAAAAATGCACCTGTTGCTATACTGCCAGAGCCAGTCAATGATAATAATTTATGACTCTGTGAATATTATCCCTGTCATTTATCAGCTGCACTGGCAGAGTTGGTGCCAGTACAGCATCATAAAACAGAGGAGCAGTACATAGCAGTTAAACAGAATGCACTGCTGCAGGAGGTATTTGAGGCATTTAAGTCTGTTGATCCCACATGAACAAATGCA
Source organism: Margarornis squamiger (assembly GCA_035222235.1). Lineage (NCBI taxonomy): Eukaryota > Metazoa > Chordata > Aves > Passeriformes > Furnariidae > Margarornis > Margarornis squamiger. The sequence continues at coordinate 29,838,392 of JAWWTY010000077.1, read as the reverse complement.
TTTGCCCTGCCTATTAAAAGCAGCCTTTAGGGAATCCTACCAGTTGTGTAGGCATGCTGGCTGGGCTGGTCCATGTCTGGGTGAGGTAATGTGGAATCAGTGGGGGAAGATGGGGTCCCGGACACCGGCTGATGTTTATCTAATCCTGCCATGCCAACTGTAGCCATCTGAGCTTGGTAGATTTGCAACTGGTGGACATGCCGTTGTGCCAGGAACTCCTGTTTCCAAGAAAACAGCACAGTAGAAAGAAATGTGAGACGGGATCAAGTAAGACACTGAAGGAAATATGTCAACAAATTAAGTTCATTAGGTCAGGGGTGTAGTAAACCGTGTGGACCTCCACCCCCAAATCGCACCCAAGTCCCAGTCAATAAATCCATTCAACAGATGTTTTCACACTGACAATGTGGGCTGCTGATTTTCCTGAAGAGTAGGTGATGGCAGGCAGCCTGTCACTGCCCCCTCACAGGAAAGATGGCTTCACATACAAAGGCTTATAAAAGACAAAGATTTTATAATATATTATATATTATATTCAATATATATCAAATATTCAAATATATCAAATATATCAAATATATCAAATACAAAATATGAAGCTAGAATACACAATTTATGATCCTACAAAAATAAAATTTAAGTTTTTCCACAGCTGAAAGTGAAAAGTGGTGCTCTTACTACTCAGTACCAAATGTGCTTACAGTCCTAGAACCTCAACAGAAAGTGAATGCAAGAGAGAGATTTCCAAACCACTTAATATGAATTCAGATGAAATTCGCATTTGTGTCTTACAGCTGCAGGCTCTGTTTATCTTCACCTGGGCTCAGTATATATATATGCAGCCATATATATATATGTGTGTGTGTGTGTTTGTGTATATATATGTATATGTCTTTTTCTTTTTTTTTTTTTTTTTTTTTAAACCCAATGCTGTATGTTGTTGCTTTGGACAGCAGCTTAGAAGCCTGGCCTGGCCAAGGAGGGATTGCTGGCTGCTCAGAGAGGTGAAGCTGAGTTCAGGCTGTGTGGGAAGGCAGGTGGGAGTACCCAGGAGTACCTCAGCCCCTTGCACGCTGCAAAATAAATCGACAGCTCATGGGATGTGAGAATGTCTACCCTACAAGACAGGGTAAGAGTCTTTTATGCAAACAAGTGCTCATCAATAACAGCTGAAATGAGAACAAATGCTTTAAAAGGCAGCCTCAAAACCCACATTAATGGCTAAGGTCACCACTTCACCGAAAAGACACAAGGTCATGGGAAGGGTAAATCACCTGGGACCTTGTCATAAGTGACTAAATAAAGAAAGAAAATATGAGTAAGCAAAAAGAGGTTTTACAAGAATTATCTCGGTTTGGAGTCATTGAACCATTTCCCTTTCTTTAAATACAATTCTCAACTTTTCCTATTGCCTTTTTCAATGTACGATGACAGGATGGTGTTATATATTCCAGGAACTATCTTGAGGTATCTGAAGAGGTCTCTGTATCCCCTTATGAACACAACATAACTTAATGCTCGGGAGGTTTTTCCTGGGATCCCTAAGTGCTTCATTTTTGCTTAGTTTCATGAATAATTTTAATTGTTATAAATTTTCAGAAAAGATATTTTTTGTACTCATAAGCATACATATCTTTTGTAACCTTTGCTAGGAGAGCCTCTGATGGGGGAGAAGTGAAGAATGCATGGACACTATTGTGTTGAATATCTTCCCTATGGAGAAAAGAAGCAGATACATGAATTTGCGAGAATTTAGCATTCATATTCCTCAGTGGTGGCTTTAGTGGTCAATAAAGAAAGCACAGGAGACATTTTGCTATCTGTGGCATGATTATTCCCTGCATCCTAAGATCAAGGGGTGATGGCAGCACAGTCTTTCTGATACTTGTGTATTCAGCATCTCCTGCCTAGTCTTCAAAACTGTTAGCTGAGCAGTTTGGAAGAAGCAAAGTCCCTACCTGCAGGAGCCATTCATCACAAACAAAGTTACTGCCATACAGGAAATTAGCAGAATAGTGTTATTTCTGCTGCTTTCCTCAACCTCATAGGTTTCCTTCATTGCATTAATTAAATAGCTGGTGTCTGTGTGGTTCTTTGAGCAAGGGGATTTTTGATACTGTCTTTCAGTGTTCACACTAATGATAATTAATTGAGTTTACTTTTCTGATAATTACTAGAGTACAGAAGACAAAAGGGTTAGTTCCCTATTGAGATGCTCTTCAAGCTAGTAAGGAGGCATCAGTGGATTCTGGTGGTCTTCACTAAACAGTATTACTTAAATATACTTCTTAAAGAAATCTTGGAAATTCAGCTATCAGTGAGGGGTGACTAATGCAGTGTGCAAATGTTTCTGTTTGGACTTTTCTCGGTGCTGATTGACTCTGAGCTCTGAGCCTTTAGAGCTGCCTTGTCTGCCTCTCTTTTACTTTCAGACCTGAACTTTACTGGTACAATACCTGTACAATTTTTTTCAGTGAAGTTGTAAGTTTGTCATTCAATGAATATTTAAAATATAATCTTTCCAGGTCTCCGATCTAAAGAAGTCAGTTTAAGTGGGGGGTTTTTTGTAAGCTGTCTAGAAGAATACAAAGTCTGGAACGCCACAAAACATAAATAACTTGGGAAGATGTTCCTATCTTTGCTTCTGAAATGATTATGTTTGTGTTATGTAGGCAATAGAAACACTATTTTTCATGCATACAAACAAAACAAGGGGTTTTTTTTATGCTAATCCATCTATGTGAACATCACCCAAACCAAACAGCTATCTATTTTAGCAATTTGTCAGAGACCAAGAAGAGAGCCTGTTCTTGCTCTCCTGCATTTTCTGGTTAAACTGTTTTGTTTATATCATTCTCCCCTCGTCAAATGAAACCGGACGCATACTGAGTATTTGACACATGTCTATCAATATAATCAGTTCAGGGAAGGAGAAGAAATTTGTGGACAGTTCGATGGAAAGTTGTATGACACCTGCTTTCATTTCTGACTTCACACAAAACTGTTTGCCTTTGAAAATCTTTTAAAATTTGTTAAAAGTACAGTAATTTGTCTCACCAGGCTTACAATGAGGCTTACCTTCTCTGGTGACTTCCAGATCCCTTAACTGTAATTTTAAAAACTCTATGCATCAGCAAAGTTTAAACTTGTTTAGATTTTAGTCAAAGTTTTAGACTAACTTCCTGATTAGGTTTCATTTTACAGACAACAGGCACTCATGAAATACATATATTTTTTCCAGGCACCTACATATTTATGCTGTGAGCACTACAGATACTCTGTATTACACAGACAAGTGGATTAATGCAATGAGCAATGTGGATAATCAACACACTTATCTGGCTCCCCAAATGCCCACCTGGCCTCTGGAAGGGATTAAAGCAACACAATGAATTCATCTTCAGGTTTTATGTGCTACAGCCCTGGAAACACATGTCTATCTCTCCAGCAATATGACAAAAGCAGTATTTGCACATCTGCAGGGCTAGTGATTTGTGTGAATATATTTGGAGCATTTCTTAGGTAACCTGAGCCCTGTCTGCCCGGCATGGAGCCTGCTAGTTCCAGGTGCCTGAGATTAGTTTATTAGTAGAGGCAAGCAATTAGGGCCTCTGCTGGAGCTAGTGGAGGGCCATCGATCCTCTTCCCCAGCAACCAGCTCAGGCCCTCAGTAATTATTTTGAAGAGGATTTTTAGAATCTGTATCTAAAGAGAAGATGAGCTTCTTAGAAGCATGGGAGGTAAATATTTGTTGTTCTCCTAGTATTGCTGTAAGGCTTGTTTAGCAGGAGTTGGAATGAATTTGGGTTGGTGAGAATACTCCTTTCATGTAGATGTCTGATTTGTACATTTTGGTGTTTAATGTTTTGTAAATTCTAAGGATTTTAATGAGAGTTATTTCCTTGTTTCTACTGTCTGTGAGAACTGATAACCCACAAGTGCATTCTATTGGATTATTAGATGGTCTGTGTTGGATGATAAAACATAGGTGAATTGCCTATGAATTAATGCTCCTTCAAGCTGTTATGTTTTGTGAAGAGAAAAAATGGGGGGTTCACTCAAAAACTTTTCCTGCCTCTCAATAGTCTGTTTTTAATTTAATTTGTATGTTAATATTTAGTTTAATCACAGCTAAATAAATCCAAAGACTTGTATGTAGTGTAATCCTAAGTGTGTATGGGCATATGCACACCTCTCTTCAGGGTTTATGTTTTGGCTTTTTTTCATTGTGGTAATTTTTTTTTTTTCTCTTAGGAATAGCAAATGTTTAATTTCTTAATAACAAAATTACTACTTATAGTCTCTCATATATTTGTGGCCAGGTTTATAGCCCTCTGTTGTTGTGCCTCTGCTGTGTTCTGCTGAAGTATGAAGCATGTGTGAGTGTCTATTAAACTGTTTAAAGCCATTCATGTTTTGCCCATCCTGCCCTCCTCTCCCAAAAGACCTTCAGCACTACTAATCTTACAAAGCTTTTCCTCTCAAAGCATTTTTTGGTGGTCTGTTTGCTAATTTCCACATTGTTTGCAGAAAATGACCCAATTTCCTGAGGGGGGGAAAAATATACACATATGCTGCAGAAAGCTTTGCCCTAGATAAGGCTGAAAACAAGACCCGCTGCCTTTTAGACCTGTAATTCCTCTATCTCCGTCTTCTGAAGGGTATTTCTGACAGCTGCCCTGCTGCCTTGTCTCACTCTGTGGCTCCTGTTGAAAGCCCTACTTCTGAGCCCTGTCTAGACCCATGTAGCAGCCTAGGAACAGAGCAACTTCAGATCCTGCCACTTGTCTTCCACCCTCCTCAGCTTCCTACCTTCCCAGTGCTGTTGTATCTGAATGCATCCAGGGGGTGTCCAGGCCAGCCAGTGGCTGCATCCAGGAAAATTGCCTCTGCAGCAGACAGAGCTCATTCCTGCTTTAAGGTTGCCACGATGGCAGCCTTGGCTCAGACCAAGACAGCACCATCCAAAGACTGATTCAGTCAGAAACTCTGGGCACCCAGAAATTTCTTTCAGTTCAGATGTAGGTAGTTAACAGTGCTTCAGAAATAATGGATCTCATATAATATATCAGTATATATCCTTGGTTATCCTTAGAAGTGACCAAAAAAAACATAGAAAGCAAAGAATTCCTATACGAAGGAGTATTGCGACAAAAAGAACTGTAGGTAAGCAGAAGTTTTAGCAATTTAACTCAGGAGTTTTGTGAACTACTATTCTGTCTACTGTCCTCAAACAAAACTATAACTAGTTGCCCTCAGGAACTGCGCAAAAATAGGCCCTGAGGTCTTCTGAAAATACTTATGTGAACAAATGTGAAAGTGCAGGAATGGCATATCTCTGTCAATCTATACAACCTAAAATAGAAATTAGCCTGAGATATCCCTGAAAATGAATATTTTGAGAGATCTTTTAAATTGCTCTGTCACTTGAAGAAAACACATCACCAAGAAACCCTACCAGTACTATTTTTGACAAAACCGCATGTAAAGCCACAAACTTCCATGGTCATCACTTTCAAAAAAACCCAGTATCACCATCTGAAATACAGTCAACCACAAATTCAGAATCAGCACTTTTACAAAAAGTAAATAAATTTCAAGTATGGATACAGATACATAGACTGGATAAGTAGAAGTGGGTTTAGAGCAAGCAAAAGCACAGACAGGAGAAAAGAGGGCATTTACCCTTAAGGCATCTGGGTATAGTAGGTCACATATTATCAGGATATTTATAGAATTTGGATTTCTCTTGCTGTAATCCAAGGAAAACAGTGCTGACTAGGAACAGACATAAAGTCCTATCAACTGAATATTACGTGCAGATACAGAACAGTGGCATGAAAGCCCTACCCCAGGACTGTCTAAAGTCTCAGACAGAGATTTGCTTTGGGCACCAACCTGCTTCTCACAGCAAAACAACCCCATGCCTTCTGCCTTCCCCTTGCTTTCTGGAGGACAGTGGAATGATTTATTCCAGTTGTTGCCAAGGTAGGGCAAAGCTGCTGCTACAGAGGTCTCTGCCCCTCTCCTGTTATCCTTCCCTTCTAGGGCAGAAGCACCTTCAGAGTAGCAAAACATGTTATTAAAATTACAATATATTTTTCTAGTGGACCAAGAAATAGGGGAAGAGGAAAGACCTTTAATGGGATGAGAAGAGACTGCTCCTTAAAGACATGTAGTAAAAGATACTTTCCCAGCCTTGGGTTGCATGGCTAATATGGGAGTCAGGGTTGAGGTCACACAGCTGGCCTCTGGTTGTAGGACATAACAGCAGGGTCAGGACTGTACCTTTTACCTCTACTCTTGCACAGGGAGGTGGATGGGTTGCTGACCTGTGCTGTCAAAGGGAGAGAGAGTAAAAGTTACCTCTCTTGGATGGAGAGTTTCCAAAAGTCTGAGCATCTAAATGTGATCTATGCTGGTCCAATAGAGGTGAGGAATCAAGATGGCCATGTGGGCTGAGGAGTTTTCAGCTATCTTTGTGAAAAATAGGAGCCAGGCAGTCATTATGCTAAAGCCTGGCATGATTAAAAAGAAAGGAGTGATGGGAGTGACCAAAAGGGAGGCCCTAAAGTCAGAGCACTTTCTACAAGAGGGAAGTTCTAGGAGTCCAGCTGAGCTGCTGGTTTCACTCCTGATCTCTGCTCCTGAGACCTGCCTTCAGACAGTGACAGATACTTGACTTCTGTCACTTATGCTAAAGTGCTGACTTTACAGTGTGCACACAACACATCCAAAGAAAACATATGCCTTCTCCAAAGCTTGAACTCCTGGCTGAATCCTTTCTTCACTTTCTGCTTTCCCAGAGATTTAATACAAATGTATAAATAATTGAGGGTACAATGAAGGGGAAGAATAGACCATCTGAACATTTTGTTTCTTTCTTTGTTTTTCTTTTTTTGTTTTTCCCAAAAAAACATCTTTTGACAATTTTTTTTTTTTTACTTTATTGCTTTTACTAGAAAAACCACATGACTATTCTGAAGTCATTTCCAAGAAAGAATACAGGAAATGCAGAAATGAATGCTAAAGGGAAAATGCAATTGTCCATACCTTGCCCTAACTTTCCGTATTAGCAGGTATTTGGTTCTTTTACTTTGATGTGAAGAATAAATAGGCTCTATAATAACATTTAGTGGTTCCATCCACCTAATCCTAGCAGCTTTCCAAGATCATTGATATGTTGGTTGGCCAAAAGTAATTAATGGCAGCATCATCTGTCCCAAATGTTTCATTGCTCTGGGAAATGTCACCCAGCTCTCTTCAACAGTATTGGCAAATCAGTTTGTTGTTAGTTTATGCAGATCACTTCAACTACTTTCATTTTTCTGCTCTTCATCGGAACTATTTCTCTTAGTAGACTTGTATTGTTTCTTTTAAAGTGAAGAATCATTACTTTGGCCTTCACACAGTGAAATAATAATCTCCAGGCAAAATTCAGCAACAGTTCTGCTGCAGATCTGTGTTTTCTGCCTATTTCAGCATATTTTGCTTTGTTTTTATAGGCAATTCTTCTGAGTTCAGGATTTATTGTAGAATTTATGGAAATTATTTGGGTCTGACATATAAAGAGAAAACCAAAACTCTTCAATATAGACTCCAGACACACTAACACACCAGTGTCTAAACATAAAATCATGAAGGTGTATAGATGCCTTCTGCAGATGCCTACCTCTACCATGGAGGTACATGAGGTCAAAACAGGGAACATCAGTGGACCGTATGGCAGCCAAATATAAGAGCCGTAACCACGGTGTTCCACCAGCTCTGTTCTCTCTCTACAGATCACTTGCATAGGTCACTGAATCTAAAAAATCCCAATGGGTGTGTGTACTGCCTTTGCCCACACCAGAGCTCTTCTGCACCAACCATGGATTTCTGCTGTTGGCTGTGTGACAGAAGAGTTTTAACCTGATGGTTACCATGTTCTAGTCCTTTGCTGGAGGGTTAAACCCCAATAGCAATACAGGCTGGGGGATGAAGAGCAGCCCTCCTTAGAAGGACTTGGTGGTGCTGGTGGATGAGAAGCTGGACATGAGTTGGCAAGGTGCACTTGCAGCCTGGAAAGCCAGTTGTATCCTGGGCTCCATCAAAACCAGCATGGCCAGCAGGGCAAGGGAGGTGTTTCTGTTCCTCTGCTCTGCTCTTGTGAGACCCCATCCGGAGTACTGTGTCCAGCTCTGGGGTCCCAAGCACATGAAGGAAATTGACATGTTGGACTGAGTCCACAGGAAAGCTGCCAAGATGATTAGAGGGATGGAGCACCTCTCCTACAAGGAAAGGCTAAGGGAATTGGGATTATTTAGCCTAGAAAAGGCAAGGCCTTGGGATGGCCTTCCAGTATCTGAAGGGAGCCTAGAAGAAAGATGGAGAGACACTATTGACAAGGGCATGTACTGACAAGACAAGGGGGAATGGCTTCAAACTGAAGGAGAGGGTTAGATTAATATATTAGAAAAAATTATCTGCTGTGAATGTGGTGAGGCACTGGAGCAAGTTGCCCAGAGATGTTGTGGATGCCCCATCCCTGTAAGTGTTTGAGGCCCATTGGATGGGGCTCTGAGCAAGCTGATCTAGTGGAAGTTGTACCTGTCCATGGCAAGGAGTTTGGAATTAGGTGATCTTTAAGTTCCCTTCCTATGAAAACCATTCTACGATTTCTACCCCTCTGAAGATTTCCGAGAAATATATTACCCAATCTTACACCTTACTTCAGTGTGATTAAAATGTCAACAGAATTTCTTTCTCCAACACATATGTAGTAAGAGTTATGCAATTTCTTAAAAAAAAAAATTATGTATGTACATACACACATTCTCTGGTGTCTCAAATCATATATTGGGGAAGGCAGCCTTGAAGATAATTCCATCGCTGGTGCAGTCCCTTAAAGCACCAAGAAATTTTTCATGGCTTTCCACTGGGATATCTGAGAGAAAGGTTTTGGCACTTCAACAACTGCTTTTTAAAGCACTGCCCGCAAAGAAGGGAGACAGTCTTCTTGAAGCCACACAGAACTGAGAAAAAGTATATACTGGAAAATTTTTGCATCAAATCAATAGCCACAATTTTAACTATATCTAGTGAAACCTGGGAGGATGGAGTGAGAGAATCCTGAGAACCAGTTAAAGCAAAATGTTAATTCTAATCATTGTATTTAGTTGGCCTTGTCTTGTGACAAGTTTGTTATTATGCAGATTTCCTACCTGCCACTTCTATGGGAGGATTTTACAAAGTGAAGTTATGCAGGCAATTCCCCTTGCTTCTTACCTCTTTATTCCTAATTATGTTGGCCCTGTGTTCACTCAAGATAACATTATAGCTGTCCCCAAAAGCTCTAGATTTGAGACCTGTGACAAATGAAATCTTTTAGTGCTTGGAATACCTTTTTTTTTTCGTTATGTTGTAGAAGTATATCTACTAACATGCTGAAAACAAACCTGTGCTTGCCTATTATCTGACAATGAGATAGCAGTTTTTATATATTTTCAGAGGTATAATTTCTTAAATGTCTTTTTTGTCTTCAGACAGATATATAATGTAATATATTGTCCTTATACTTTTTTTCCCCTAGGAATTTTGTCTTTCTTGCTCTGTAGTAAATTTTGTGTATACGATGCATATATATCCCTTGCATGATACCATCCTATTAAAGGCTATAATGAAAATAATCTGTAATTCATCTGCTACATAGCAAGTATTTTTGTGTGGAGAAGCTAAGGTGTAGACGTTACAGATCCAAAGTGCACAGGGATTAGAAATCCTGATTTTTTAAGTCCTTGCTTTTACCATTGAATCAGTAATATGTATTGCATGAATAATATTCTCCACTTCTGGCTGGTTTAATTATGAAATAAGGTAGCACTGTGGCTTTCAGTGGTTTTTATTACAACAGACAGTAGTAGACGTACAGTCAGAAGTTGCTTTGATTTTTTTTTTTTTTTGGTGCTGAATTTGACAAAGTATAGGAGAAAGAAGTTGGAGCAGTTGGTACTAAAAAATACTACAGCTTTTAGGTACTGCTCAGAAATATTACTGTATCACCAGTCTATAGCTTTCAGCTGGTGCAAGAGGGCTTTGGGCAGACTGGGTGAGGAGAGGGAAACTGACTGTCTCTGTGACCCACACTGAGCCATTGTGGTGAAGGGGCCCCTTAAGCTTCTCAGATGCTGTCTCTTTGGGCTCACTGTGGTCCTTAATCTTGTTGGGAATATCCAGTCTATTTTCTTTCCAGCCTCTGGGAGGACTAAACCTATTCAGAGAAAGCAGAAGGAAAGGTGGTCCCATAAAATGGGTGTACACATGCCACAACCAATCCTTAGGGCTACTGTGAGTCCCAAGAGATGTGCCAACAGCACTCCAAGCCAGGTAGTGCCAAAGCACTCCAAATAACTGGCACCCCACATCCGTGCTATTGCCATTGGGATGGCTTGGAAACCCTACTGGCCATAGGGGACCTTCTTTGTGTCTCAGACCCTTGGCAGAGCTGCAAAGGTGGGCTGAAAGTTTTGATGCAGGGTTCAAAGCATTGGGTCCTGCCAGCCCAGCATGTTCCTGTTGGAACTCTGTGAGACAAGACATGTCTGAAGGTTTCTTCCCAGGAACCACAGGGGTTAAACTCAGTGTGATTGCAAAATCAACAGATATGCTAAAACATGGCAGATTTTGCCCTGAGCCCAAGCAGGAAACCTAACACTATCCAGAGGTCCAACCACAGGCAATGAGCTTCTAGGATCCTTCCCTCTCTCCTTTTCCAAATCCTTCTCTGACTATGGATATTAAAGTTTCTCTTTGCTACTCTCGGTACAAAAAAGTAATTAAAGCAATTAAACAACAGTGATATTCAAAAAGGGGGAAAACGTGTGAGATTGTGGCTGAGCTTCTGACTTCTAATAACAATTAAAAAAATATCCCTGGTTTTTATCACAGAAGCCCTGACCAGGAGTCCATGGCTGGCTCCTTCCAGCTATGAAATGTTTGTGTCCCTGGTGGCTCTCCTCCCCAGGGATAAAGGGGGTGGAAGAGCCTCTCCTTTTCATTTAAGAAGGGTTACAGGGCCATGCTGACAAAAGAGCTGCACCAGCAGCTGAAAGTCCCAAGAGAGGTTTGGGTCAAGTTAGGTTGCTTTGGGAGGATTTGGATCTGTGAAGATGTTTTGTTTTCATTCTTTGAATTAAAATTTAATTTAAGTAATTGAAATACATAATCCGTCTCTAAGGAATGCTGTTTTAATCTTGTCTCTTAGAAGAAAAAGCAGGATTTTCAAATTTTATCTGTTACTGATCAGCTGTACGAGCTTACACCAGTCTTCTAACCTCTTTGAGCCTTTGTGTCACCTTATCTCACCCTGGCTTTATCTCTAACTATGGAGATTTCAAGCAGTTTGTCCTTTGCAATGTGACAGTTCAGTGCTCAACAGTAAGGGTACTTGACTGTAGTTTTGGAGCTAAGGCTCCAAATGAAAAACTCCCTCAAAAGTCCCCTTTCTTCCACCCCACTCACTCCCCCTCAAAAATTAGAAGGAAAAAGCTTATCAGTTTCGTTTAGTTTGTTTTAGCACAGTAATTACCAATATAGGTTCTATTACATTTCATGTTTTAAGAGAAAAAAAGTAAAGAAGTAAATATAGGGAACCACAGCAAAAGGACCAAAAGTGAGAGAAAAAAAATTACATGGGAGTGGGGTGGAGAGCACAAAAATCCACCTTTAAAAGAGACAAATCATAAATAACTGAGACCCTGGATCCAGGCACCAATATTCTCATCACCTGGAAATGGTCAGAGCATCACAACTGCAGTTTTTGGATATTCATACACTATGAGATTCTGTTGAGAAAACCCTGATGCCCTATGTCCCCTGCAATGATTACTTCTTTAAAACCTTTTAAACTTAGATCACCTTTGTTTTAATATGAAGGCTTTTAAATCTGTGGTTATTTTGGAAGGTTTTTGTTTACTGTTCTAGTCTCCTATAAAAGAGTATATACCCGATTGACTCAATTCCTTCCAAAACCCCACAGAAATTAATTGCTGTCGTGTATGGTTGCGGTAGCCCAAATCAGCTGAGAAAGCAGGGCTGGTTGTGCACCAAGTGCAGCGCCTGCCCACCGCTGACCACAATAACTAACCTTTTTGGGAAAAGTCACTTCCATCAGTCAGGCCACTGCAGGGCAGTGGCCGCAAGGCAGCAAAACACTGCTTGGAATAATTCTTTGCAGATGCCAGGAACCGGAAGTTTCAGGGAGAAAAATGAAAGCCATTCACTCTTCCAATGACACAAGCCTTTGATACCACAAAGTCATTTGGACAGAGAGCTCCAAGGTCAGGAAGGCACGTAAAGATTGGTGATTAGAGAAATACTATATCAGCAAAGTGTGGCAAGCTATTAAAAGAAACTGTAGCTTTTATGATTGTGTTGCTGGAGCTTCCCCAGGGCTATTTGTATTAGATATTGAGTTAAGCATAACTTATTTAGCCTCAGCATTCCAGAAAACATTTTGATGTCAGCTACTGAAGGAAAGTAAACATGAGCAGGAGGAAACAGGGCTGATCCCAAACAGATAAAAATATTATAATTTAATTTCGTGAACCCATGCATGTTAGAGCATTAAGAAGAATTTTTAAAAGCTTGATTTGACTTAAGACTTGGTTAATAAAGGTATTTAGTCACTGTGCAGCTAGGGGATGATGGGTGGAGAAACAGAGATGATTTATCACCTTGAGTACTTGCTACACCCTGACAAAGTATGAACACGATTTTCTATAGACATTTTTATCTAGAGCAGATTTTAATGCACATGTGTGGTTCTCATCTAATGCTGTGGGCTTGTGTATATGTTAGGCCAAACTATTTGCTTAGTTGGGCTGTTTGCCCAGTGGATGTCCTGATGGCTGGTCACAGGGGTTTGCCTGCTCTGTAGCAAGCAATTAAGAGTCTTTGGGACTGTAATTTAGGAATTGCTCTATGAATCTGGACTTTTGGTCACTAAGTGAAGAGTTCAGAATCTGATCTAAGGGCTGGTAATATCTGCACAGATATTATCTCACAGCTCAGCATCTCCAGTGCAGGAGTCATGTTTGTTTGTTTCCGTAAGAAGCCAATAAATCCACTGGAGGGTTCTGCTCATGGGTCCTCTGTTCTCTCAGAATAATACTCTGGACCTGAGGAGATTGCAGGTATGAATGTAAGGTCAGCTGTGGTTTTCTTTGATTTGGCAGGAAGTACTGTTTGTTTAAGAGTGAGGAAGTGGGAGAGCTGAAACCTGAAAGTCAAGTACAGCTCAACCCCCTCAACACAAGGGAGACACCTCAACAACAGCTCCTTGCAGAGGGTTCTTTCATACCATCTTGACTGTGCTTTGATTCTTGGATTTATTTTTTAAAGATGTTTTTAGGTGGGAAGTTAGCACTTAAAGGTTTAAGTACTGCAGAAAAAAAAAGTGTCAAAGAATATAGTAGAAGTAGCTTGAAGTTACAGGTATCACTCAATAGATGTTACCTGTCCAGAAATGCTGTCCAAGAAACAATTTGTACTTTCTGCTACTTGTTCTGACTGGGTGTTTTAATGTCACTTTGTTTTGGACTTAGGCAAGATGCCAGCCCTTTCATTTTCCTTTATCTCAAAAGACAAGGTTTATAAGATTTTGAAGATCATACTTTGGTGCAACTCTTGATTACCATAGTTACAGTTCAGTGCCCTCTTATTCCTCATAAAATAAAGTTTTTCACTCAAATTGTGAGTGAAATTTCTGTGTTCTGAGTGGAAAGACTTTTAGCATGAGATGAAGAGGAAGAAAACTTCCTCTCCCTTCTCACCTTGCTATGTATATTTTTTTGTGCTGATGTTTTCACTGCAAAGAAATTATTCACTACCACAGGAATATTTTAGCTCTGCGGGGTACATGGTAATGACCAGTTCTCCCAGACAGAGGATCATATTCCATGTAGAGTTCAAATATTATGTCTGCTGGTTACCAAACATCACATATAGGACTTAGCAACTAAGGCTTTATTTGCATGTCCTCTGTGTAAAAAGCATACTAGTTAATACAAAGACTTTCCAAATATATATTTTTTAAACCTTAATTGCTCAGCCTCATATACTAGTCCTAATTCTTGGCATATTAAATAAGATGGTGCTAGGCTATAAATTCTCTCTCTCTTACTTTGTAAATTACCACTTCAGTGCACTTTTAGGCTGTCTTTAACAACAGTGTTTTACTCAGGAATACCACTAATACACTTTGCACATTGTGAAGACAGATTTGAAGCTTCATGGGACCTATAGCTAAAAAGCAAAAAGGCTTGTGTTGTTGACTGTTTGTCCTGACAACGATAATTCAGGGCTTTAAAAAAAAAAAAAAAAAAAAAGCAAGCATAAATGTGCTTTACCCTAAAGCTAGACAGAAAAATAGTACACAAATTTAGTAATAGAATCTAAGTTTGGCTACGACTGAAGGACTAGATGAGCCAAAATGGATTTAAGAAGATAAGAACATAAGAAATGCCTTACTGCATCAGGCCAGTCTATCATTCCCAATACTGTCTCAGACAATAGGAGATGCTGTTTAGTGGGAGCACATAAATACGGCTACTCTTTGCAATTTATTCCCCTCAGACTCTCCCAGCATCTGTAATTTTTGCATAGTAGATTTTAGAGGTATGTCCATGTCTCTTTCCTTTAATACCTGCTTATGACCCTGTTGTCCATGAATTTGTCTAATCCTGTTTTGAACTGCTCATTCTAAAAACTTCCACAGCAACAAATTCCAGAATTTTCACTGCTCATGGTGCAGAGGACAAAATAAGAAATCTTCCCTGGGTTAAAACTGATCTCCTCATAGATTCAGCAAAAGCTTCCAAATCTAATATTGCAGGATTTAGTGAATAACAGTTTCTTATGATTTTGTGAATGTCTCAGTGTTCTGTAGCAGAGTTAGAGATGTTTACAAATTGCCTTTCTGCTCAGCATTGTTGAAAATGCTCCTCTAATGTTCGTGCTGCCTGGTGGGTCACCTGCTGAACGGAGAGAGGACACTGCTGGCTCCCACCAGACTCCCTCCGGCCCCCAGTATGCCCCAAATCTGCCACCTCTTCTCCAGGCCAAGGGGAGCCTAGCAGCCAGACAGGGAAATTATTTAGGCGATATTCACTGGAGGAGCATTTGAGAGGTGCATTTTAGTTTGTTTTCAATGTTTAAATGTTTCTGGTTTATACTGTCACGAATTTGCATGTATAAGAGCCCCACATACAAGGCACAGTAATGTATGAACTTTCCAAATGTTTTCTCTACGCTTCTGCAGTAAAACTTTTAGCTATAATGCGATTTAGTCAAGAAGTAAGAGACAAACCCCAAAGGCTGAGACCAGCACCAGAGTTAGAGGTTTGATATTAAATATATTGCCACTTTCTAATATTTTCAAGTAGGAAATAAATCTCCTTTCTGTTGAAAGACAGTTCTGCCTTTGAAGATAGAATAACGTTTACGTAAATGTTAAGGTCTTCTTTAATGTAGCTTTCATTATCTCCTGTGTTCCCCCTTTCTCTGAAAGCCCAAGTGACTGATGTCAAGATCAAGGGAGTCAATCAATGTAGATACACTCCAGGACCCAGATAGGATATAAATCACCCTTACTCCTAACCACAGTAGACACCTAACTGAAGGACAGAAGTTTACATATTCGCTGTCCTTGTGGGGGAGGCTGAAGTTCCCAGCCACTTACCTCTCAGGAACCCCTCATTCATTAACCAATTGGGGTGCTTAATATCACTTATCAAATAGGCTAATCAAAGTTTGAGATAAAACAGCTCTTGACCATTTCTTGCCCTTTGAGCACTCCAGAGCCACCTCCTGCCCTTAGACTTTTATCTAATTAAAGTTAAAGAGGGGAAAATTAATCCATGGAAGAAAATGAGATAACAGCCACCATAGCAGACGATCCCAGAGCTTGGTTTGGCTTTCATCTATTGATATCTGACAATTAACTCTTCAGGAACACAGGAACTCCATTTTATGGGAGCAGAATCTGTCCCTTCACACAATGAGTGGCAGTTTTATTTTCACTTCTCACTGTTCCATGTTGCAGTTCCACTACTTGTAATGGGTGTGGGTGAATTTAAAAGGTCATCCTTTACTTTCTCTCTCTCAAGCTTGACTTAGTGCTGTTTTCACTTGCAGAACACAAAAGTGAAAACTGTAATTTATTACAGTACCAGCAATTCAAGATGTTTTGCTTGGATCCTGCACTTGCAATTGGTTACCAACATTCCAGCTTTTCTTGCTTTTGTTGGCTACTGGTTTATAACCCTCAATTTCATTCTCTAAATCTATGTTTAAAAAGACATTTCACAACATAGGTTTGTGGGGGTTTTTACCTTGGAAGAAAGTGTGGCATGTCCCCTTTGCAGTTTCACTGCCATTTTTGTGGTACTACTTGTGTTCCTGTTTGGTGTTCTTTTGTTTTAAATTCTTTTTTAAACCGCCTGATGGTAAAGTTTCTAAAGCCCAAAGGATCTTCCTTTATGATCCCTTGAATTTTTAAATAGCTGGAACTTTGGCACTGTGAATGTCAGAAATAAGTTAACTCTGGTAACACAGCAGTTGTTAGCTGCACTGCAAATGGAGAAACTTGTTTTATGAGGTACTTGGGAGCCCTGAGATGTGGCCATGCAGCAGCATGCTCTGGTACTCCAGCTCCAGCAGCACCTGCCAGCAGCAGAACGTCAGGGTGTGGGAGCAACACACCACCCTCACTGGC
The DNA here is from genome assembly GCA_035222235.1 of Margarornis squamiger. Classification (NCBI taxonomy): domain Eukaryota; kingdom Metazoa; phylum Chordata; class Aves; order Passeriformes; family Furnariidae; genus Margarornis; species Margarornis squamiger. The sequence continues at coordinate 29,821,639 of JAWWTY010000077.1, read as the reverse complement.
ATTTCAGGTTTTGGGGCACTGAGGGAGCAAGAGCAACAAAGCCCCATTTACTTTCTAAAAATACTCTGATGTTTTGAAGGCTGCGTTTAGACTTCTAGAATTTTAGCAGGAAGCATTGGATTATAAAGTCTATGGGACCAGCACATATGGCCAAAAGTAGAAGTGCTGAGGAAATCCACTTACACTCTGTCTCAGTGTTGCAACATGCACCTTGAGGCACTCAAAGGTGGGCAAGTTAAAGAACCCCAAAGTAACCCCATTTGAGCTCTTTTGCTAGTCAATGATAACTGGTGTAATTATTACATGTACATTTTTCTTTGGAATAGGCCACTGTACTAGTTTGGTTTTCTGTAGTGTGGTTTTTTCTTGTATTTTTTTAAGTCTAAAAAGACTATGTGCATCTATAGCACCATAGCCAGCAGCAGTCACTAAATACAACCTTAATATTGTTAGTGCCCAGTTCCTGGGACTTCATTCATAATGGACATTCTGCAACACAGTTAATTACTTGCAAATGGCAGCTGTAAAACATAATAGCGTTCAAACCTTTTCATTTAAATCAAAAAGAAGCCCCGAGCAAGCTTCCAAATCTCCTCCAAACTCTGGAAAAATCTTAGTCCATATCAATGTCTGAACTAATATCTGGCCTTCTCTTTAGCTACCCGAACTAATCCATCAGACCGACAATTTAGAACTATGACCTGCAGCTGTTTGGTTATGGAAGGGATGCTGGTAGAACTTTAAAGGGGAATAAGCAAAGCAGTGAAAATGAGATTCAGTAATCCTCCAGCATTTTAAGGTACTTTGCACAGGGTGGGAAGGAGCTGAAGTTTTTGCTTGCTTTCCCCATGCCAGGCAGCAGTGGGGGGATATGGGAGTTCCTTGGACTACTGCTCACTCAGTAGTGTGGAGGCAGGTAGCAGAGGGGTGCTTGCCAAATCTCTCCTGCAACTGCAGTGCCAGAGTGGGGAGTTCACCAGAACCCAGTTAAACTCAGGTATTAATTAATACCAAATGTTTCACTCTGCAGGATGGACAAGACTTACTAGTTACTAGAAAATCTGTAATCAGGAAATTTTGTACTGGTAGGGGGATAGGCTGCAAGCTGTAACAAATCTTTCCATCTTTACTTTCTACATACCTAATTTATATAGGGCACTGCGAACTTAAATTGTAGCAAACTTTAGTCACTATCCACATGAGACAGAATTGATCCAGTGACCCAAAGGCGAACGGTTCTGTATTCCATTAGCAACCCCCTACAACTGCAGTCCCTCACCAGGGTTTTTATGCCAATAACTAAATACCAACCTTTACAAGCTATGTGGTAACATTTTCAGTCTCCTCATTCTGAGTCATTTCACAAGAAAAGGGAAATTTGAGTTTGTCTTAGAGATAAAAATTGAACTTCAACATTTTGTTATTAGATACTTAGGAAGACAATTATTTTTGAAAGAGTGGGGAAGAAAAGCAAGGTTGGATTATGACTGAGTGTTTGGAGCATCTAAAAGGCATTGCCCTGGGAGAAAACATTAGGCACCATTCCTATGCTACTTTTGCCACCTCTCCTGTGACTGATGGTGAGAGAAAATTCTTCTCTACCCCTTAGTGCCAATTTTACATCTTTTACACTATTGCCCTCTGGAACAACCCTTGGAATTCCACCCAGGATCAGCAGTTAAGAGTCTTGATTTTGATACTAGTGAAACTTGTAAGCAGGATAGAAGTATTTCTGCACGTTTTTTGAACATGCACACAAATGTGTACCAACTAAGAAGATATCATGCTATTTAATTTCTATTAAACATAAAAATGTGAAAATAACCAAAAATAAGTTATGTAGAATAGCAGTTGGAGGTCAGCATTCATGTCAGAGGTGGTCTTGTTCTATTTTTTTCCCCTTTTTTCCTTTACCTACAAGCCAAACACCACTAAGCCAGAAACCACCAACCAATACAGTCTCACAGTAACAAGATATTAATAGCCCATGGAAAAATCAACATATAATTTTATATTATGGTACTTATTACAGTCCCTGTATTTCTTTTTAGTTCTGACCTAACTGTAACATGAGAAAAGGCAGTGCAGTGACATGCAAAAACGGGTGCTCATTTTGATGTGTAAAATACTCAAAATATTATTGATAATTTTTCACATGATATGTTTTTAAGGAACCCTCACCAGTCTCTTATTACAGAACGCTAGGAATTTGTATGTAAAATTTTACCGTTATTGCTTTTTGTTTAAACAGCTCTATCAACCTTTAATCACAGAGAGGTATGTAATAATCCTCAGAGACTACAAAGTACTTCTGAGATTGTGATGCATCTCCTACCTCTTGAGGGGGTTGCCTATGAGACTGCTGTCCCCACTGTTAGTTGTATAGGCTCTTCTCACACATGAAGTCTTTTGTTGTTGTTTTTGCATACAGAAGTAAACAAACTTTTTTATTAGATAGCAGTGAATGCATTTGCATCACCTGCATGGACCTCTGAGGAAATCACCCACACACAGGCAAACAGGTGTCTTCAAAATAGGGGCTTTTTAGTGGTTTTACTTAAATGACTTCACAGAAGTTTTTGTATGTTGTGATGGTCAATGACCCAGGCTGGGTTAAAGCATGCCTAATGCCTAACTTCTTCTTAATAGCTATTTATGCTTTATTGTTCCCTGTCACAGCTTTTACCTTTGTCCCTTTTTGCACACATTCGCTTTGGTACTGGTGATTTAGACTCACTTATTGCCGTATTTCCTAATTCCTTTTATATCTCTTAATCTTCATACATGGGCCACAGATGTTTGTTCATTTAAATTATATTGATCAATCTCTTGATGTCAAAAATGCCAAGTCCAGCAAAAATAAGATAATTTTATGATTAACTTGAAAATACCTAGATCTTCATTTGCCTAGCCTGGTCTCCTTGTAGAGGTATGCAAACTGTTTAGCAAACTTTCAGTGTCTCTCAACCATCACCCCTAGGAAGGACTGATGCTGGTTCAAAAGAGCAAAGCTCTTCCCTGATTCCAGGAGTGTTAAAGTAGCAGAAAAAACATCAAGCAAAAGAGAAGACACAGCTCCTCCAAAAACTCTCCCTCTAGCAATAGAAGCAAGCTTGAAAGGAAGAATCCACTCAGCAGGCAGGATTTAGTGGATAAGATGTTATAAATACAACACCATTCTTAACAGGCGAGCCAAGAGCTGCACTCAGCGTGCAAAGGTAAAGCTTTAGGTCAAAGCAGAAATGTCAGAACTTTCCAAGAATTCTGGATACTTCAAGTGATGCCATGGAGCCCGAGGTAACATGAATGCCGACCAGGCTGAATTGCAGGCTTGCTCCTAGGACTCCGTGGGTCTTAAGGATGCTTTGCTACTGTTTGTATTCTGATCTTAAAATGAGATTAGACACTTGGGAAAACACTATGTTAATCTGCTCCACAGTGATTCACGCTGGTCACCAGACTGGAGCGAAGTCCTGCTGAAAAGCTTTAAAACTAGGCAACAATATCGGAAGCAGAGCCAAACCAGCAGTGTTATTTCTAAAGCTGAGGGCTCTGTTCCAAAACTACTGTCTCCCCTTCTCAAGCAGCTTAGTCTTCAAAAGAAGTCCATTTAGTACTAAAAATCACCATGATTTGGGGGGTCAATAAATCTTTTTTTTTTTTTTAAGTGACAAACCACAAAGTGCTCTATGAATTGATCTACTTCATGTTGCCATGTAGTTTGTCATCTTCTTTGTTTTCCATATACCCAAGTATTTCATTCTGGTCTCTCCTTGAAACTTGTAGGATTTGGTTTCTCCCTCTCCCAAGATAGTTATCATTGGCCAGTACATCAAACAACGTTGTCTAGTGAACTCCAGCCACAGAACAAATACACCACCTACCAAACCAAAGGCGCCCTGTTCAAATCACAGTCCCTTTTGGCAGCCAGTTCCTCTCATACCATTATACCCAGAGCAAACAATAAATCTTTTGCCTTGGACACTACTCACTACCTCAAGTGCATAAAACTAGCTATTACAACAATTTTAGTAAAATGAGTAACTGCTAGAAAGGAATTGTGCTCTAGGTGTAACACATTTCACAGAAATAGTTCCATGTAGCTCCATCTTTTATTTTTCAAAATTCAAGAGCTTCATTCTAGCAAGCTTGAAGCCATTTCTTTTTTTGTATCTGTTGTTGTTTTTTTTTCTGTTTTCTGTATCTTTGCTTTTTTTCTTCCTTGGTAATTTGTTGATGTTGGTTTAGAGTCTTTTGATGGGTCTGTTTGTTTGTCTGTTTGCTTTTCCTGTGTGGTCTTTGACATTCCTTGTGAGCTAATAAACATCTTAGCATTGTAGGAAACATCACCACACATGGTTCTGTGGAAGGAAGAACCTCACCATTGCTGTCTTAGGTAAAAGGTACATTTGAAAATGCCAAATTAATATCTATTGAGAACAAAATCTCACTGAATTGTCATAGATTGTCATAGAACTTTATTTAATCCTGAATACTTTTTATCTTCTGATTATTTTAAAAGGAATTCTTGATGATATTGAAGGTGTGAGGAAGTAAGAACTAACAACTCCTTGCTATAAACTGCCTGAGAGCTATGCACAGAAGGGTACCTTTTATATTCCTTATTGAAAATAAGATTAACTTCTAGTCCACTGGGATATGCTCCATTTAAAACATGTTTTTGAACTGTATTTCTCCCTCCTATACATTGGAATTGAGAGTTTGATAAAGTGTAAAATGGTAGATTATTCTAATCCAAGTCCTAGTTTAGTACAGAAGCAAAAGTTTAATCAAGGCAGTTAAAATGATAATCCAAATGCAATAACTTTGGAGTATGTGGCCAGAGCTCTCGCAGCAGTTGTCAAAAGGCACACAAGTGTCCTCAGCAGACATCAAGGAAGCTTCACACCAAAGGTGTATTTGGCTGTCTGTCCCTTCAGTCACCACTTGCACTGCTCCAAAATGCTTGCTCCTACTGCCTCACCAATACATGTGAGTGAGAGGGGAGGGATGACTTTATAGAGAGGTTTGTGCGAGGCTGCACAGGTTACTTTTCTCTTTCTGAATTTAGCTCACATCTGCACACTTTGTACTTTGAGTTAGCTTTGCTGCCTTTTTAGTTACTTGGGGAAAGGTATTTTTTCCCACTGCCATGTCAGATGCAGCTAACAATAATTCCTCTGCTAGAGGGACTTAATGAAATATCATTAAGTCATAATTTCTTTTCCACAAGTGTAGTAGGCATAACCAAGATGTTTTCAGTCTCCCAGACCTGAAAAAGGCAAGAGACTGCATTTCTTGGGTCCCTATAACAGATTAAAGTCCTTTTGTCAGAAGGGGAGAACAAAGGTGACTTGAAACAACTTTTTTCTCTCCCTTCAAAAACAATGCAAAAGTTCACACCGTGTGCTTTTACAATCAGACTGAGCAGGGAACTTGTCCCTGCGTAGGCAGTGTACGCATCAACAGTGTTTTTACTGCAACAAGCCCCACAGTCAGGTCTGAAGATAAGCTGCTTTCTTGTCTTGCCAGCTGTTGTATGCACTAGCAAACCTTCTTGGAGCTCATGCTTAGCCACAAAGAGTGGAAAGCTCTTTCCCTTCCTAAATAGTCTTTGCTCAAGTGTGTTCACTGACAAATTAAAGAAGCTGTAGGAAATTGGTGAAAAAGAAGCAATTCTCATAAATGCCCAGTCTAAATGAAATGTAAGAGCACCAGATTTACAGAGGAAATCAAAGTCTGAAAAAGTAATTACACTTGTTTAGATTAAATACAAGAGAGCATTTTAACAAACAAGCAAAACCTCTGGCTAACACCTTATTTCTCAGCCTTTCTCTTATTTTATGTTTAAAATTAGAAGTATTTTCTCCTCAGATCCATAATCCCCAATAAATTAACCTGTCCAAATAACACATGCACAGGATAAAACCATATCTTTGATTTTGATTATATTGCTTATGGTTGCAATTTAGGCAGTCTTGATTCCAGCCATTGTTTCTGTGGACTTGGGCATCCTTAAAATGCTGAGAAAAATCTCAGTTCTTACATGGATCTGGTTAAGTTGCTGGCTGCAAACAGATAAACATACCTCTTTTTGTTGACAAATGACTTAAAAACATAATTTTGCAAATATGGTGCTTTGTTTACGGTATATCATTGCTCTTTGATCGAGACTATGGACTTAAACTGTTGTAAGCTGGAAGAAATTAGTTGTGAATGGGAATGGTTTTATCTGTGAATACAATTTCCAAACATTTAACAGAACTACAGGAAATGTTGCATTAACTGTACTGTTGCACAGATACAGCAAAACTGACACTATTAAGGCCATGCAATTTCTTGAAGTCCCACAAATCAGCAAGTGGGATTGTGTCTTTTATGACAAACTTGATATAACAAAAATAGCTTATTAGCCAAAATACCTTGCTCACTGATAGACACCATATGGACTTCATATTACATTACTGTAACCCTTTAATACCTGTTAGTAGCAGTTCTTTGCATTAAAATAGAAGAAATGCTAAAATAATGGGTTGTGATAGAATGTGAAATGTAAATGGAGCAGAGCATCCTTTCAAGGCAAGGAGGCTCACTCTCCCTGCTTGCAGGGTCCCTTCGGCAGCAGTACAAGAGTACATAGCTAGTGTGATAAGAGAACAAGGATTTATCCAGCACATGTTGTTATTGTTGTGAAAGATCAGGACTGTAATAGGTGCAAAATGAAGAAGATTTTTAATATTTCAAATTTGGATTATTAAACCAAAAAGTATTTTTTTACTTTTTCTTTGACTATGGGTAGTACATTGTCACATTAATAGAAGACAGGTGGATTTTAAAGACAAGTTTTAGTATGGCCACTTAAAATAATCTTTACGTATCGCACACAGTACTTGTATTAGAGTTACAGCACATATAAAGCAAATGAGATGAATCTTAGCAAAGCAAAATGCTTGTTGACATAAGCACAAATAAAAATGTATCTGAAGGTGCTATTACTCCACTTCCATATACTCATGCTCTTGTACATGCAATTTAGTAGCATAAATGTAACTTTGGAGGACCTGTTTTTCAAGTAATCTGGAGCTTCTGGATTTCTGGAAATCAGGCTCTTAAAAATGTGGGATTCTTTCCACACATCCTTCTGGTAAGTTCATTCTTCGTAATTCAAAAACCGCAGCAGCAGCCACTGCCTTATGGCATGACAACCCTACTCTGTCTCTCCTCCTCAGTTTGTCATTTTTGGATTTGAATAGTGCAGGCTACCCTTGCCTGACTCTTCAGTATGATATTTTTCTCTATGCCCAGTCTTTCCAAAACCACACTACTGAAGCCAATATAGGGGGGTGGGGTTTTTTTGGTTTGTTGGTTTTTTTTTTTTGTTTGTTTGCCTTTTTTTTTTGTTTTGTGGTTTTTTTTTTTTTTTTTTTTTTTGTTTTGTTTTGTTTTTGGGGGCGGGGGTGGGGTTTGGGAGGTGGATGGAGATAGGGGACAAAGGCAATGTTGTCCACAAACTCCAGCATATTAAGCTTTTCTTGGACTTCCTCTGGTTTAAGTAGAGCTGTCATCAACACTTGCTAAGTTACGACACCCTAAAGACTCACACAGTGAGTTATAATGCATGTTTTCTATAAATCATGCACACAAGTGCATCGTTTGCATACAACTTCATGCACACCTAAATACCTATGTGTATCTACACAAAATTCATTAAAATGTACAGTGGTGAAGGAAGGCAATTCCTGTATAACATTCTTTTTGAAGTTCTGAGGTCAAGAAGCAAGTAAATATATGAACTGCTGTATAGGCAGATTGGAGCATACGCCCACACCTGTTAAGCAAGTGGGAAGTAGTGTCATCTAGTGGTTAGCTCAAAGCTAAACTGGACAGGAGCTGTAATTCAGTACATAGTAAACAACATTTTTAATTTTTGTGTTGCTGTACTATGCAACTTAGGAGAAATAATTTTTATTTATCTCATTGATTCAGCTAGAAAACAGGAGAAAGTATATCAAAATATATATAGATATATCAGAAATATTTAAACTAAGATGGATACTTTCCTTTTTTTGCATCCCATCCCATCAATGTTTCCCTCTAATGATGCAGACTTCTTTAGACCATATTCACAGACCTTCTTTCATACAATATAGTTCGAAAACTACTGTGGCAGGATGCTGGCACACTATCATATTAATTTACTGTAAATTAATTTACTGTTGAAACTTCTAATAACTGAAATTTATTCAGTTTCCATAAATATAGAAATAGGCAAGTTTTTCTATGTCTAGTAATTCCTGGTAAGATGGTTTTTATTCTTTCCTCTTCTGACAACATGATTTTTAGAAATTATATCCTCATATATAAAAATACTCTTTGGTATCAATTCTGGATGCAGGAAAAGGTGGTCCTGAGTACTTGCTTACAAGAAGGAAGTGGTGGTGTTAAGCACATCCTTAAAGCTAAATGTATGATTAATTTCTCTGTAAATTTGCATTTTATAATACGAATGGAGTACTGTAATCTATCTGCTCTTAAATTGTTGTGAGGACTTAAAGCTCTAATTTGCAGATATTTCTTACATAAAAATAATTTTAGAGTGTTAACATAAAAACGTATACCTGGCTGTCACATTATTGGTATGAATATTTGCTATGGAATCTTAATTAGTTTCACCCATAAGAGTTTCATCTATTAAGATGAAAGAAATTAAAATCTACTGAAACTGCTGAATGAAGAGCTAACTCTATTAGAGAGAAGCAGTTATAAACAGGACTTTTCCAGTGGCCCTTGGTAACAGGCAATTCTAAAACAACAGTGATGTGTGTCTTAAGTTTCTGCTAACAAAGCTGATTTCTGACCAGAAGGCTAGAGTGTTCTTTTTCATCTATTAAGCTCCAAAAGTGGCAGTTCTTCTTCATATCCCTAATATTTCCTTTTCAGCTCACCAGGGCCAAAATGTCATCTTTTCTTGTAAAACAAAAAATCAAAGCCAAATGGTTAAAATGCAAAGTTTTGGTTAAACAAACAGTCAGTATTTCAGCGGTTTTATCTGCAGCCTGCAGAGCAACTAAACAAAGCCAAGATATTGTCCATCTCTTTGACAGACAAAGAGCCTCAGAGGTCCAGAATGACATGCCCGGGGCTGGCACGTGATTAGAGTAATTAAATTAAATAGCAGGAAACATGTTTTCCATATGCCATTGCCTGGCCACACACAAACTGTAACAGTAAATCTTTTATATTACATTGGTTCAGGGAAATGTATAACCATTTTAAAAATGCATCATGCCCACAAAAATAATGTGGATATAGTAGCATACTCACCAGGCTCCCTATCTTTGGTCATTGGTCTAAAATGCCAAACAAGTTCATTCCTTATTTATTTATAATTAAAGGTACAGCTCAAAAGGCCCTGAGCATGTGAACATTCAGGAAATGTCACTGGATTTACATTGAAAGGGCAGTGCTGATGCTCCAGTTCCAGGGGAAAAAGAAAAATCCTCCCAGTAAAGTTAAGACAAATATCTTGGTTATCTTCCGAACTGAGACCCTAACATATTTTTGTCAGTCTTTTACAACAGCTAGGCACTCCAGGCATGACTTAAAATGGATTTTCTGTTTCAGTTCTCTTTTCCACATAATATGAACTCAAATTCCTTTGTTTTCATGCCCAGTTTTAAGAAAAGCCAGTATGTTTATCCAAGCCATAATACAGTCAGAAGAATTACTAGTCAGTGGGATCATCTGTCATCCTTGAATTTACTTGTCACTACAATATTATCATCAACTAGAAAACTTACTAATCTATCTCTGATTCCTTTTTTATTCATTGATGATGCCTAATCAAATCACTGGTATTTCTGTTTTGTTACCATTTTGCACAGTAGGGAAAAAGGCTGCAAATCAGTTTGGAAGAAGCTATTAATCAATGAGGACACTGATTCAAACGTCTAGTCCTTGAGATTTTTAGGAGATAACATAGAAGAATACTTCCTATAAATGAGGAATTCTGAAGACTGCAAGATGCTCTTAACACTAAGAATTCAGAGAAAACCATTACAACACATGAAAAGATGTCTACCGAAAGTAAATTAAAAATACATCTCACTGGTGAAATAAATACTGGTTAATTTAACAAGCATTTTAAATTCCATCTTCACTTTATCAATTGCCTTGACACAGAGTAAGAACAATGGTAATTTCAGTGTTTCCCATTTCAGGTCCACTACTGAACTATGGTATTATGTTTATTAACTAATTCAACTTAATGAAATCAAACTACAAGTTTCCAGCTAGAAAAAGTAGTGTAAAGTAGTGTAAAGTAATGTACACTACTTTGAAAAGTAGTGTAAAATATGATAGAACATTGATACTCTTGGCTCAGTCTCTAGCAGTTATGGTATTTCTCAAGTTACTGAAGTGAGATTCAAGATGTAGTCAGTATGGAGAACCAGAAATTTAGACTGTTTTCTTCTAGTCCTTTGAATGCTTTCTTTACTGACTAATCTCCATTGTTTGATCGGGAAAACTTGATCTAAAGTATATAATAATTATAGGAGACAACAAAGACAGGACAGTGAAGACTTATCAACTCATTCTGGTAGTAGCTGATCTGTTTTTTTTAATCTTTCTTTAACTGTCTGAACTCTTTTATTCCCTGAAAAGATCAGTGCACTTAAATTATTTAGCCTGAACTTTCTATACAAAGGGTTAAAACAATCAGTTAAAAGGTAAAGCAGTTAATCCCTTGTTATCATCTTGTCTTCTGAGAACAAGGACTTTGCAGCAGGTAGAATCCTCTTGCTGAGGTAATGTTGTCATCCTCAGTAGAGGACAGAGTTGCTCTCCAAACCAAGGAGGGCTCTCAAGCCTAACTACAAAGTGTCTGAAAGATGTTTCTCTATTGTTGCTTCACCTCCTCTGCCTCCTCTCAGCGTTCCCCAAGCCATTCCACGGCAGTGCCAGAGAGAGGCTACCCCTCCATCTACTCCCCTTGCTCCCTGACAGGCCTTGGCCTCCAGCCACTGTGCCTTCCCTGGGCCAAGCACATGTGTTTAGTGGTAACTAAAGACTCATGGCCCTTCCCAAGAGGATCTCTTACACTTTCTGAAATGTGACAAATCTGGAAAACTTGGCAGAGGTGCTGGTACACCAGGGGACACCCACGTGGATAGCCATGAGAAGGAGAAGGGGCTGAGGAGGCTTAAGGTTAGGAGTTACTCAATGAAGGGGAAAAACACTATGGTAGCTTTGGGTGTAATTGTTCTTCTGATTTTGCAAAGTATGCTCTTGGAAAGCAACTCTGCCTTTCACCTTTCGGTGCTTTTCCAGCATTACCCCTGTTAGGGACATAGGCTTTATGCTGTGAGGAGCCTCCATCCCCAGGAATCATCACAGCTGCTTCAGTGGCACAGAGGAGATATGGCCTATAGAGAGACCTTGGTAGCATTTTACTCTTACTGCCCTGTACTTAGACCTATGAAAACATGTGAAACTCCATCCAGTAGCTTCTGCCAATGTTAAAGACAGTAATTCAGTTTTGCCCTTGGTGATGCACATGGTGAACTACAGAGTTTTGGTTTTCCTGTTCTGGTTCCTATTCCTTGTTCCAAAGACCTGCTAGAAGCCCTGAGGACCTCCTCTAGCATAGCATTTCTCAGAAACTACGCAACACAGGGATTGAGTACAGCAGCAGGAATAACTGGCATTTGTTCACTGCTGATGCAACAGCTCTGTAATAGTGGTCTGTGGAGAAGGCAATAACTGAGGAATGGGTCTGGTTTTTAATAGCAGTCAAACTATGAGACTATTTTCCAGCTTCTTATTTTGCACAGGGTATCTCTGCTGTGCAGTCAGCTGCACTGCTTAAATCTCCTTGTTTTGTTAGGCCCCAGTTCTTAGTTCAATGGATGAACTTTTTAACACAGAAGAGCAGAATATGTATATATTGGCCTTTCTTGACATAAATTACTGCTGCGTTTACAAGATTCTGCAGGTTAAATGCAGGGAACTTCAGTGGGATTGTGTCCCTGTTTTCCAAATTGCCAAATCCTTCTCCATTTATAAAACCTTCAACTGAAGAGCATTTATTTTTAATTTAATTTTCAATACTTAGAATCCATAGTGAAGCAGAAGAAAGAAAAAAAAAAACAAACAAACCAGAATTACATGAATAATAAGCTTCTATGAATCAAACATTAAAGGCCCTGTCTTGTCATTTCCTTAATTACTAGCTGAAATAATCATGGAGAAGAGTAAGTAGACACTGTACAGTTGATCCTGGTAAGGAAGTGTAGCAAAAATCTTGGTAAAGATCCTGATCCTGCTAAAGAGCTTCAAAAATTTTTGTTCTCTAATGTATCTAACTCACTTTAAGTATCTGTCTCCGAATTATTATTCTGCCTTTTGTGATGACACTAAATATGCAGGTGGCCACGGCCGTAAGAGAACAAACACTGACTTCTTCCTATCATTCACCAGCCAAGTTGACAGTATCATTTCTGGCTCAAATTATCCACTGAGTCATGGCCTCTAGGATTGGGTGCTGATAACCAAAGCTATGAAGGAACCTGTGTTGTAAAACTATCTCTCAGGGATGACCACCTGCATCTCACTTTTACAACAGCAGCTTCACAAACTCTGTGTTCCTGCGAGTATGGCATCCCACCAGACTGAACCCACTGCTTCTTCTCTGAGTGTGTTCCATGCCAACTGATTTTACAACCCGAAAGCATTTTGAAAGAACTTGAAAGTTAAAACCATTTAATGGGGTTTGAGTTGTTTTCTTTCATTAAAAGATGGAGGGAAAGAGCCAGAGAGGTGAAAGAAAGGATTACTTCTTTTATGGGAGGGTCCAAGCTATTATAATAGTGACATAAAATGGTACCTAACTTGAAAGCAGTTGATGGACTTCAGAAAATGAGTGGCTTGCCTAGCTGATGCATTATTGACCAACACAGTAAGTTGTAAGTAACAGTCCCCATGCTAATTCTCAACCTCTTGCTGCAGGAATAGATCTTGCTTCTTTTCCTTTTTTCTTGGTAGTCCTGTGCTGCCTGTGTTAGCATTCTCAAAGCCCGTCTGAGAAGGAATGGAGGTTGTTATGAAACAAATTGCTCACATAGCACAAAGGGTAATGCTGTGTGTATTGTCACTGAAACAATTAGCATCCTTAGAGAGACCCAACGACCTACAGACATGTCCAAAGCAGAGGTACAGATGATAGTTGTCCCTGGACTGAGCCCTGTGGTGATGGCACCTGTATTCAGCACTTCTATTTTTATTTCTCTGTCAGAAAAAGAGAAGCTTTGAATTGCTCTCTATAAAATCAGTAGCTTCAGAAAACTGAAATCTATGCAGAAACTATGACAAAAGACCTGAACGAATTTAGCTAAATGTTGAAAACCAAGAAGTTCTAGAAACAAAGGCATCAAAATGGCTGAGAAATGAGGGGAGCCCAATCACCAGTTGTCCCTATGTGCAGTCAAGTAGCTGAGTGACAGAGTCATGCTCTCAAATGTGTAATAACACTTCAACTTTTATTTTTAGTGGAGGAAGATCTAGGAGAGCAAGCCTTAGAAGCAGTTGTCTCAGTAGCTGTCCCTCTGCACACAGCAGGAGAGCATTTCCCATCAGCACTTCTGCCCTGTGCTCCTTCTGGGTCTGTTCAATAACAGAGATCTGCTTTACAAACCTGCAGGCTGCCACCTAAAAACTATCATTCTGTCCGTATCGATCGGAGCAAAAGGAAAAGCCTAAGGAAGGAGCATGAGACTGAATCCTCTATGCTGTACTAGCTGCTTTACAGAGAACCTGAGCAAAGCCTTCTTAAGCCCCTGACATCAGAGCGTTGCTGCAATCTCATAGCTGTAATTTTCACAAGACCCTTTGCTGAGGAAATACAGGCAGTGTGAACAGAAAGACCTCCTGGGGATCCAAGGGTCACAGGCCAGAACATTAGAATTGGCATTAAAAAAGGGGATTATTCTTCCTGTAAGATAGTTTTTACAGACCACAGTTAGAAACTTGATAGAGATGGACAGGCTCTTAAGAGCAAAGAGAAGAGCAAACAGGCTAAGTATTCAGAGGGAGCTTCCTTGCATGTAGATGAATGAAAAATTTTCACAAAACAAATGCAGCTACACAACCCTCCACCCCCCTGCTCCGTTCACACTAGATTTGCCATAGCGCCAGCTTTTTGCCAGTGTTATGTAGGGGTGGTACTGATGCTGTGTACTCACAGACTTGAGGAAGGGCAAGAAAGTACAACATTATTGTCTCTCTTATTGGCTGCAAAGTTAAAGGAGACAACTAAGATAGCCCAAAAGAAAGAAAAAAAAAAAAAAGGGAGAATTGAGCTAAGACTGCAGTGCCTTATTTAGGGAAGAGGAGCAGGGGGGTGGCAGGTTTATTTGGAAGTCTGACATTTTTCAAAACTTACATTTCCTTTTAACCTTCCCTTCACAACACTTACCAAGGCCAAAAATGCTGTGACCACCTTGGAAGGATCAAGTGTACAGAGGGATACTTTTAACATCATGTCCTCCAAAGAATCTCCCTGGTATTTCAGGGCTATGTACTGTTAAGAGTCAATACAGTTACTTCGAGACAACTATGGAAAATAAAGTAAAACAAATGCAAGAAGGACTCCACAGCCACATTCAAAACGTCTCACTTAAACAGCTAATTAAGGCACTGGATCACTTACAAGTAAGTATCTGGTCTTTCACAGCAACTCTAATGATTAGGGCCATGTAGCCATCAGAGCAAATTGCTGAATGATTTCAAGTTACTAAGCTCGCACCCTTTTAATTCTCAGCTGCTGCTGAAATAAACCTTGGGGGGCTTCAAGAGATGTGCATGTCCAGAGATAGCCTGGGAAGTTATCCTGTATGGGTCAGAATCAAAATCAGCAGGAGTGTGACACTTGAGCTCCACAAATGGGGACCAGAAACTGGGACATGCCTAAAGGATGTGCCTTCCCAGTCCTGTCTGTGTGTGCAAGTGAGTGACCATGGCTGAGAACCCAGTTTTATTGCTGGCTATGCAGTTTGAATAAATTTTATTTTTGCTTTTAAATCTTATTACAAATTAGGCTGAATTAGAAGACCAAAAAAAAAAAAAAAGCACAGTGTCTCCCAAACAGAGCAGCAAAATCTGGCCCAGAGAAGATAATTTCATCCAGGATGCTCTTCTGTTTGCCTGACCAGCAATTCAGCAGATGGTGTTCTAAGCCATATTCTTCCACTGAGAAATGAGGTACAGAAGCTCTGTTACCACCCAGATGATGGGAACTGCATAAGGAAATCAGAAACTAAACAAATAAATGAAAATCAAATAAACATTTCTTAAGTGGATAAGTAGGACATGCTGCTAGCGGGACAGAATACAGTAAGGAAATTAACTTGGCTTAGCTAATTTTGGCTGCAAATTGTGAAGTGTTCATAAGGGAGAGAAATAAGTAAACATTTTTAGATTGCTGCTTGGGACTAGTGTTTATAGATTTTTACCTCAGAATGCCAGTGAAGATAAAAACAGGGTATAGTTGGCTTAAGTAGCATGGAGTAAATCTTAGCGATCCTGATGATAATGAAGATGAAATGAAGATAGCGCACAAATGAGTGGTGGTAGCGTCTGAAGTGCTCCTGCTTTGCTGAGGCATTCAGCTTTTAATCCTGTTTTGTTAATGCCAGAAGATGAAAAAAGCTAATGTTACAGTATCTACATTCCAGTAATGTGGGTCTGTCTTGAGTATGTAAATGTTATGAAGTATTTTCCCTCATTTAGTAGCAATTATTTCTAAATTGGCAGCTTTATTTTTTGAACAATGGGACAGAATTTACATATAGTGTTATAAAAAAAAAAGATGCACATCATTCTTGGAAAAAGATTAGGCTTGTGAATTGTATTAACTTATTATTTTCTTCATTGTGGGTGCTTTGATGCATGGTAAACAAATAATTTAGGAAAAAAAATCTAGGTGAAGCCCAGATTCCAACATGAGTATTTAAACAAATGGAACCTCAATAAATTCCCTCCTGAAAGCATGATTTACTTATAGACATAGGATTCTTAATCATTATAAAAAAAGAACAAGCAGTCTAATGTTATACTGTTAATGCTTGCTTGAAGCTTTCCTAAGATAAAACTTGACATTTTTTCTCTTTTTGTGTGTGTATTACTGACGAAACATTATTTTGCTGCTATATCAGTGAAAATAATTGAATTTGATTTGCAGAACTATTTATTTTTACATACGTTGTTGAAACCATGTATTTTTAGTTAAAATTATACCAGAATCAAAGCTGCTTAGAACCAAATGAACAGTTAAAAGTGCTAAAATGCAACAACCTTCTGAAGTCCTTTGGTAGTAATAATTAAACGTACTGTAGCAACAGGGATTGCTACACAGTACAAGCTGTTTTTCTCTGTAGATCCTAAGCAAAGTTCAGGAAATACCACAAAGCATTTCACATTTTCATGGAAGTTCTCTACAGAAGGACTTCAGTCTCATGCTTTAGTGTCTGCCAAGTTCCTTGATTCCCTCCTCCCCAACATATTTACAGGTGGATTCATGGTTTGCAAAGGTCTTGATGAATATCAAGAGTCAGTACAAGCGCATTTTCAGATCAGGGGTCTAGGCAGGTTTTAGAAATGTCATAGAAGTTATTTCAGTTCATCTGAATTTTAGATAACTAGCTGCCAAGGCACTGGGATTCAATTTTATCTTTCCTATGTGGTACAATGTATGATCACATGTTCAACACAGATGTCATGATGGGAGAACGAGCATGCATTGATACCATTCCACATTTACTGAAACTTATAATGGCTGATGCAGGATAAAACAAGAGACCAAATAGAAAGACTTTGTGTAATTATTGCAAGAATACTGTAATAAAAACCTTGTTCCTGAAAGTTTAAATTGTTTCAACAATGTGTAGCAAACATAATTTGTTATACAAAGCAAAAGCACAACTCAGTTATCAAATTTACACAAAGTCAGATATCTGGAAGGGGATCTTTTAAAAAAAAAACTTTATTTGAGAAAGAAAGAGACTTATATCAGAAGGCAAAAAAAGGGAACATACAAACAGAATATATTTACAACACAAAACAAGAGATCACCTCTAAGGGTGAAAATTATAATAAATACAGTAGATTTAAAATGTAAGAGACAATAATCAATTAGAAATGTGGTTGTTTAAACCCAGTTTTCTTTTTCACTGGTTCCAGGTAGTTTCTCTTATTTTAATTTTATCCAAATTTGAAAGATTCTGAAATTAAAGTTCACTAATGTATTGGAGTTTCTCATCTGAATGACATTATAAAAATATCTTTTGTCTTTTGTGAATACATGTTATTGAAGTGATATTGTACAAAATTCTTCTCAATTGCAAGCTTCTCCCCAAATGTATTTTAAAAGATGCACTATCCCTTTTAGAAAAGGCTGAAGTTAAATTTCAAAGAAAATTAAAAATATACAGAATGGGAAACACATATAATTTAATTTTTATATCCTTCACTTTTTGAATGTGAATGTGATTTTTTTCGTTCAAGACGTAGAAAGGATTCTGTTCAAATATGAAGCACACATAACAATCACCTGTGTTTTCTCAATAATAAATCTTTTCTATCTAATGAGGCCTTTTCATGTTAACAGCAACTATTTAGTCATTTGTTGGAGACCTTCTAGGAAAAAGGATAATGTATCTTTAGAAGTTGCAACATTTTAGAAGAGATTTAACAGTATTAGAGCATAATGTAAACAACACATGCTAATAACATACTTTAGAACAATTTCTACATTTGGCAAAACAGCTATCTCTTTTGAAACAGGATACTGCACCTTAAAATACCTCAGCTTTAGAAATATAAATATTTTTAATAGAAAAAAACCTGACAAGGAGTCCAGGTCAGTTTGGGATTATCCATATTAAAGGAGACCTTAATACAATGAATCTTTAACTAGCTTAACAAAAGTAAACCTATAAACCAAGGTAAACATATCAAAAGGGAATATGAAGGAAATGTTTCACTGGAAAGCTTCCTTAACAATTTCCCTACTCGCTTTGTTATTTTCTTTGACAATAAATCAATTCATAGAGTGCCTTTAAAAACAGAGGGAGCACTGCCCCGTCCCCCCTCCCTGCCCCGCATTCCTCAGCACATGAATCACTTGGGCTTCCTGTTTCCATAAGGCATTTCCTGCCCCCCCTCCCAAAATCACTTTTCTGCAGGAGAACAGCAGGGACCTGACAAAGTATCGACTTAAATAAACAGGGCCTTGCACTGCGCCCAGCCTTGCTCTGCCTGATTGTACAGGGATGGAATGGGATGCCAGCTCGTGGGCTGCACGCACGCACTGCCCCTCGCAGCTCTGGGGAAAAGCTCCCAGAGAAGCTGAATGTGCTTTTTGTCAAGGTGGCATTTTATGGACAGTTGTTATTTTAGGACCTGTCCATGAGACCCTGGCAGTAAAGGTTATGCAATATTATACGATTAGTCTTCATTTAAAAAAAAAACAAACCAACAAACAAATGATTGGATATCAGATGATAACGATAACAGTTCTGTGCTTTTCGTGCAATGTCCTAATAACTGACTGGAACCTAATGCTGCATTTTGCTTTTCACCAGTACGTGCATCTGCTGCATTTAAGGATGCCTCTGAAGACATTATCATCATCAAATAAGACAGAATGAAAAATTAATAAAGCAGTGCAAAAAAAAGAAAATAATGCAATTTTAAAACAGTGCCTTGCCTTGCCTCTTTATATCCACCTTGTATTTTTCTCTAAATTAACTTTATACACCAGCCTAGGACCACTGATATAGCAGTCAGTACCTGTCTACTGGGGAAAAAATACCCTAATGTTAACAGTGTTCAGGACTATGGTATAATACAATATATACAGACAGCTGAAAGCAAAAGTCAGAGGATTCAAAATCAGAGCAGAAGAATGTTTCATCAATCAGGCCTGGAAACTAATTCCAGCAAATTGCTGATCTCAACAGGCTAAGTGATATGAGATCTCTTTCACTAGAACTAAGTGATGTAAGGTAATTCTGTGTTAATACGAAGTCTATCAGCTATTATGCAAAGATTTATGTAGAATAATTGACTGCAACAGGTATTTTTTCAATTAGTGGCCATAAGGATGAGCTTCACTATGGTTTCAAGTGTACATACAACACTTCTGCACTTCTTAAATGCTTTGAACAATAAATCAGGATTTGCTAGGTCAGTGAATCAAAACACAACTGCTTATCAAAGCCTAGAAAATGCATGTGATGTTCAGATAATAACCTTAATTACAAATCCTGGAGCTAAATCTTTGCCTATTACCTGTTGCATAAAAGCAGCTTGCTCCCCAGATTCCATTTGCTGGGTTTGAACATCCTCATCACTGTCCAGTGGCTCCTCTTTGACTTTCACAGACCCCACCTGCTGTCCTATTCTGTCATCCACACCAGCACTGCTGTTCTCAGCCCTAACGCTGGCACTGCTGGCGGGAGCATGCTCTTCCTGCATCGAGTGATCACCATGAAGCTCTTCTTCAGCTTCCTCCAGGTGACTGCCAGGCTGCTTGAGCTGCTCAATGGACTTAGAAAGCATCTGAAAAGAGAAGAGAGGAACAGTTACTGACTCCTTTCACTGATGCCAAACACCAAAAAAGACTAGATTTGCACTGACAAAATTAAAGCTTCCACAGCAAAACCATGTAGCTATGCACTGCCAAAATATTGATGTACAGGGAAAACAGAACAAAAGTCCCTAAGCAAAAAATCACTTTTTATCCTGCAGTAGAAAACACCCTGTATATGGAGCGCTGTAACAGTAAACTAAAAATCAGGCAGAAAACATTACACATCTCTTAGGCTGTTACAGCGGGTAATCAAGAGGAATTAGTCTCCCTTCATACTCTTCAAACATGAATTCAGAAATACCATCTTACAGTTAATTTTCCACAACACAAAATAATAAAGGAACACTAAGGTATAAGAAAATTAGTAATCTGGTTAATGTTTTGTTATAAGCAAATTAGGGAATGTTCACACAAACTTCTCAATCAATTAAAGCATGAAGGCACTGAAAGCCAACAAAGGAGCAGTGACAAAGAGCTGGCGCCAGTTCCCTATCCCATGGCACAAAGATACTACAAGCACATCTGTCCATGACTGGAAAGACCAAAATTTTTTTGGTGCATTGTACAGGTATCCCAGTTTCCGCAATAATGAAATAATACAGTGACCCAAAATACTGGTTTTAAACCATTAACTGCTATTGTAAAGCTCTGCTGAGGTGCCAGATGCCTGAGCGTTGCAACCACATGCAGTTTACATTTTGCTATTTAAGATAAAGCTGATGAATTCCAAACTAGCCCAAATACAGTTCAAAAACCCAAACTGAAAAAAAATTCCCACTTTTTGAAAGAGGCACAAATCAGACAGGTGAGTAAGAATTTTCAGAATCAAGTGAGTAATTATCATTTACTCAACTGGCCCTGTTGATTTCAAGCAAATACTGTTCTGTATGATGAAAGGCAAATATCCTGAGAGGAAAAAAAAAAACACCTTTTACATTACTCTTACATGCTTTCTGCTTCCCATCTGCCTCCCTCCCAAAATAACAAGTCCTTCAAATTGAGTTTTAGCTAGTGCTATATACTGAGTTACTGGATGGCTTCAGTATATCTATTTCTGTAACAAACCACGGACCATCCAGTTTCATTGAGCTTGCTGGTGCATACAGAAAAATGCCACCCTAGTGCAGGGCAGGGTTGTCATGTAAACTACGATCAAGAAGCTACACCTGGATTTAGGAACTCTCACAAAATCAACAAGCAGAGTTGAAAGATAGTTTATGCAGTTCCAGTTGACGCTCTGATGCATATGCCTCATCCGTGGAAGCCTGTCTGATGTCTATCACAGCAAACCTTCATTTTTGGTGTGCAATGGAAGGTTAATGTTTTTCTAAAAAGAAACAAAAAAATCCCTCTTCAATAATGTAGTAACTGGCAAAACACAATACATGTATCCTGCATGCTGCAGGTGGCATGCTCTAAACAGAGCAATCTTTACTACTGCAACTAATGCAGTGTCTCCTTTTATTAAAAGCATCTGAAAAATTTCTCAGATCAAACACATAAATCTTTTCCAGTTGTTTCTCAGGGGATGACGCTGACCAAAAAGGCACTAAAACTAACTATGTGTAATCAGCTCAGGTACACTCCTCTCTGTCACTGAGTTATTATTTAAATTATTATTATTTATTAGTTAAACATATGTGAGTGAGCCCTCTCCACTTCTCAAACAAGAAGAGAAAGGTGGATAAGGCTGTGTGGTTGGCTGCTAGTGAGCAAACACAAGCTGAAACATCTGTGTGACAGATAATCATATACAGCTACGAGAGTCACTGACGCTGATCCATC
This sequence comes from Margarornis squamiger, assembly GCA_035222235.1. Lineage (NCBI taxonomy): Eukaryota > Metazoa > Chordata > Aves > Passeriformes > Furnariidae > Margarornis > Margarornis squamiger. Next base: position 29,800,206 of record JAWWTY010000077.1, on the reverse strand, counting down.
TGTAAACCATTCCATGTGCCAGTTACTTGACACCAGGTGGGTTATTCTGGAGGGGAAGCCAAGAGAAAATGAGTGCATGTCCACAGCAAAGTTAAGACACATATTTAGCTCATTGCTGCTCCCCTTTCTTTTAAGCTTTTTTTCACTTTTTTTTTTTCTTCACTTTTTTTTATGTCAAGCTTTTTCTTATTCACACTGTTGTATGGGCACAGATCTGCTGCTGAGCTTTCTGAGGCAGCACGTGACGGACTGCAGGAGAGAATGAATACATGGATCACCTTCAAACACTCTTTGCATGCAGTCAGTGGAGTGAACAAGCACATGTAAGGGGGCTGCAGAGATTTAGAGTGGTATTTGTGCGCATTTCAGTTTGCAGTGTTTCTGTTTTGGGGTCTGCTCCCATGCCACAGAGGTCAGCAGGTGATTTGCTTCAAACTACAGTGACAGGAGGAGATAAGCAAATTAAATTTCTAAAACTCTGTGAAATGAAAGTCTTTATATGTTTACTCAGTAGATTTTACAAAGTGCATTTATATTACCTTCTTTACTGCAAAATTTTATTAAAAACATCCTTTACACTGTGACTTTAACTAAGCCTCAGGCAAAGGGTTATGAAGCACTATAGTCATGTTCTCTCATATGAAGGAGCATGACAAAAATGAGTGGATGGCATGGGGGGTGGGGGGGAAGAGAGGGCATGACCCTGAAGATCACTTCTACTGCTCAGTCTGCTAAGCCACAGATGACTGCTTTCTCTGCATCACCACCATGCCTTCATCTTTGCTGAAGTGTTTTGGTCCCATTCTATTCCACTAATTGTATTAGTAGCATTACCAGGAGACTTAGTTCTTATCTAAGACATAAACATCTTATATTATATCTCCTGGTAGTACCATGGAAAATTGCATATCTGGAGACATGTGAAGGTAGCAGTTTAGAGTAGTAGTTCTATCTTCTCTCTCTAACGATGAATTACAGAGCAGAAAATGAGTTCTGAGTGAAACACTGCTCAGGTTTTTTCACTGCACAGTTCAATACTTAGGCTTAACGTTTAAATCTTTCACTTTAAATCCCCATTTCCCATTTTTTTCTGAATCTATCTGTAGGTACATGAAGGAATTTCTCCTCCTTTTATTTTTAAAAAGTGATTGTTTAATCTGACTTTTAATAAAACTGCATTTAAAAATAATACCAAAACCATAGTTTATTTCACTAATAAATTAAGACTTGTACATATTGGTTATCTTTAACTAGTATACTTTACTGTTATTACTATTCCAACTAAAGTAGTCATTAAAACATGTCTTCATGATAATGTAACCTCTATTTTTTCTGCTTTTATTTTCAGGAAATTAAACTGTAAGGGATATGCATGAGCCAAAGTAAATAGTGGCAGCAGGAGAAGAAGCATTTACAGACATCAACTCTATTGTATAACTGCAAGAGTCCAACCAAAAAAAAAAGACATCAAAGATAATCTAACCTGCTTGCTTGTACAGAATAATGGAAGACTAAGTGTAAATAATCTGGACACTGCAACACACCGTTTTATAGGTCCTTCAGTTGCAGCCCCTGCCTATGTTTGTCCTTTGAAATGATAAGCTCTTGTAAAATGCGTTATTTTAAATCAAATGTCTTTACAAAGAGAAAAACATGAAATCCTGCAACAGCCACCCCATACTTTTCTACCCTTAATTAATTGTTCATTTTAAATACATGGCAGTTGTTTCTAAGAACTCCTGTATATACTTACAGAATACACTTTTTCCCCTTCTCCCCTATGACAATCAGATTACTTTGATCAGCTATGTATGTTAGCTGTATTGAAAACAACTTGGTACCTTCTTACTGTTGTCTCTGTTACTCACGTAGTACAACATTTCTAAGGGATATATTTATCTTTCAAAACCATTCTTCTCCACAATGGCTTAAGCAGTAGTTCTTAATAAAGGAGAAAATGCTCAGGGCATTTTCCAATTCCAAACACAGCCAACTGTTGCTTTAGTTTAGTCTCAGTAATCCCCTGCTATATGCAATATTTGAAAAAATAGCTCTCACCTTCAGAAGATGATAGTCAGATGTGTAAGCTGCAAAGCCAAAACTTCAGTGTAATATGTTTAATGAAAATAGATTAATTTACTACTGCTCAACCTGATCCAGTATTTCACATTTCATTAGATATCATTCAGAGAAGTGAATGGTTAATCTGGGTTAACTGTATCCTTTCAATATTCCTACTGTAACGAATAAACTTCCTAATTTTTTCCAGCAATAAATCAACACAAATTTCTTTATTATTTTTCATTTTTTAAAGAGATATTGGTCAACTATGAACACCATCCAAAGCACTAACGAATTTTCACTTCCTATATATTTTTTACCTCACAAGGTTGCCCAGTCACTGCTTCCCTATACAAAGATACTTTACACCAAACAACATCCTGGAACAAAAACTGAAATTCAGGTAATTCTTATCTAAGCTTTAACATTATCCACACAGTTTCCATGCTTTAGTGCACACTATCAACTGCCCCTTTATTTTAACCTTTACTTTACAATACTGAGAATTTTACCATTGAAAACAAATTGTCAAAATGCTATGAATACACTATTTAAGAATGCAAATAGGGTTCCCGCAATGATCAAATAAAATCTTGGTTCCAGTGAAGACAGTGCTAGTTTAGCTACAGCAGAGGCAGGCCTTATTCACCATACACAACAAAAATAGTTTTTAAAAAGAGCGGGCTTTGTTCATTTACTCTTCACATTATGATTTCGGAGATTTTCTTAGACACAGACTTCTGCTAGGGGTTTTGCACTTCGATTAATTATATCAAAATTCCTTTTTTTTCTTCAAGTGACAGAGTCAAAGCTTTCTAGATTGAGATATACACAAATAATATCAAGATTTTAAGTTTTTTGTTACAGTAGTGGTCTTCTGGAACCCAACTGCACTGATTTTAATTGGGAGTTTTGGACATTGGACTCCCTTTAGTGAGCAGAATGAAGATTTGCAATAGTGATCAAAGGGTGTTATGAGGAAATAAGCTGTCATTTGTACAGAAGTATATTAAAGCTGACAATGGCAAAGCCTATCTTCCCTAAGACAAGCTGAGTTCAGGTTACTTCACATTCATTATTAATTCCAGGACATGGGCTTTTACCTACTTTTGGATGAGATGTCAACTTTTGCAGAATGTTTTCAGAAGGTCAGCATACTAGATCCCACAGGTATAAATGTCAGACTTCAGTGGAGATGTATACTGTTTCCCACATCAAAAGCCTGGCATCTGACAGCTGACCAGAAATAATCCATAAGGGATCTTCTCTTTGTTATGAAGGACAAGGCACACCTTTTGGCAATGATTTGTTTCTTTTCAGAATGATTCAGGGGAATCCTTTACCTCTGACCTGTGTTAGATTTTGCTTTTTATCACCCTCACAGCACCACTGGTTTGCTGCTGAAATATATTTTTTGCTCAAAGGAAATAAATGGGGGTGTTTTTTTTTAATACAAAATAAATACAGAAACAATGGGGTGGGGAAAAACTGGTTCTCCTCTTTTTGTTGTTACAGCAAGATTCACCTATAGGTCAGACATAAAGATCTGACCAAAAGCCATTTTTCAGGGAATGCTGATGCATGCTACATCATCTTAGCTCAGGACCAACATTCAAGTTAAAAAATGGGAAGAGAAATGGAAAAGAAAAAAGAAGATATTAATTTGTTCTAAGGTCTTAATCAACTGGCATTTCATAGACTTGTCAGCTTCAAATGGTTCTGATCTCTATCATCCAAACTTTTAAGAGAATGTTTGAGTATCCCTTATTAAAAAAAACCCTATATTTTCCATGACTGAAAAGGAAGGAATTATACCTCTGTGCAGATTTCATTATGCAGCCTATACACAGGAGAGTAAGGGACAGAACAATAGAAAACAACAAGTTCATGTGTTCACTTGATACATCCCAATCTTGTCATAAGAAATAAGAAGATACTGGGTTGCTTTCCTACCTGAGCTAGAATATCTACTGTTCAAAGTTTCAAGTAATTACAACTCTGCAGAGTTTGATTGTAAAGCCATGCGAAATATGTAATGAACAAATAACTTCAACTGTGAATAGAGGCAAGTTTTAAGACTGAAGAAAGTATATTCCACCAGGCTAGCACAGTTCAAAAACTTCACGTAGGCACAGGTGTTCAAACTGAATTTTTTAGCTAATGCATTACAGAATATAGCTTTAAATTCAGCATTTAAAAGCTACTCTGTGATTTGATTTTTTTTCACTCTCTTTTCTATGGGCTACCCTTAAATTCCAGTTTTTAAAAATCAGGTTCCATAAGTATGTAAGAAAGGCCTCTGGCTTTCTGTGCCCTTGGAGAGGGCAGATACATGGTTAGAGTGCTGACATGTTTCAGTACTATTCATCAAAATGGTTCTTCAGAGAATGAAGAAGAATCTAGATGCTGCAAACTGTAAAGTCTGATAAACCACACGCATCCTCAGATAACTCACTGCTTCTGTGGCTGCAACATGATCTCATTCCTTCTCAGGTATTTCCTGCTCTCATGAGTTACTGTGCTCCTGAAGAAGGCTGGCTGCTCTGGGAGTAGGGGTAAAGGAGACTGATAAGCTGTTTGAGGCAAAAGTAGGTTATAGATGTTCAAGGCATAAAAGGCTCTAGGATAGACTAAGTTTCTACTATCTGCACATACGTATAGCCCATACTGTATGGAATAAAAGCTAGGTTCACCAGGTTTTTAAAAAAGGAATTATTTTGTCTCTTTGTCACAAAGAACCATGTGAGAATGAAAGTGTATTTCAACGATGAGAGGGAATTATTCTCATTAATGTGTATTTTCATTATAGTTTAGCTCAGAAAAAAATGTTACCGAAACAAGCATTATCCCAAAACATCTCCAGACTTTTTACCTCCTTATTCAGCCTACCTCTTATGAGGTCCAACACATTCCTAGTCCTATGTGACTAGAAATACACGTTCATGTACCTCAAGTTTAACTTTCACATTGGGGACGAATGTACATGTATGTCACAGCACACATCCCCAAATGCTATGGTAGAATTTATAACAATAAGCATATTATCTAACAAAAACATGTCTTTGCTTTGTAAGGAGTGCATGAACTGATGGGTTTGTAGTACAAAGACTCAGTACTTTACCCATTAAAAATTCTTTTCTTTTTAGACAGTTGAGGGAAGGTGAAATATTTTCAAAACCTTAGGCTATGAGATATACATATGCCATCTTGATTAAACATATGGAACGCATACTCAAAGAAAAGCCAACTGGAGTCCTAGTTGAGTAATCAAAACACCCAAGCTGAGAGGGGTTAACATGCAAGGATCAGGTCTGAACTTTGAAGTTTTCTGGTCTTCATTTTTCCTAATTAAGACAAGATTTAATAACCAAACCACTGTACAAACTATGTACTTAAACTCTACGTTTGTTTCTAATTTTGTTGGGAATTCTTATTAGATTCCAAAGAATCAGTAACCCCTGGGAAATTCACCCAGTAAGGTGGATTGATTTTTATTTTTTTTTTCCTTAGGTACAAGGGCTGAACATCCGCTTTTCGTCTTCTTTGCCATTGTCTCTTAAATATACTTACTGAGTAATACTCAAACAAAAGAAGACAACTAAAGATGCATGATTAATATCTTTGAAATGCTAGAGGAGCTTTAGCAAATGACTTCTGGAAAGCAAGGTAGTAAGTGCAGAAAAATGTTCCCCAAATAAAAACATTTAATTACTTGCATATGTTAATTTTAGAGCAGGGAAGAGCATCACATTTGTTGCAGAAGTATTAGTTCCTTATGAATCTATTTAGATTCTGCTGCTCTTTGTCTATTAATGGATGGTCTCTTTTCCTCTTCCTCCTGCTCAAAATAAAGTATTACCGTACAGGGAATCATGTGCTGCATGATTCAACTCTGTATCAGATGTTGGCAACAGCACATTCTTCTCTTTCTCCTTATATGGTCATTCTATATCACCATATAGATAACAAACTTTCACTTTGCTAATTGACTAACAGATAAAAATTCAGTTTGATAAATGCTGATTAAAAATTTCTCCAAACGTTTAGTAAGTTTCTTACATAAAACCAATAAATTTAATCAGCTATTTGAGTTCAAATGAGTTATCTATTTACGCCACATACTAGTCCACAATGAGAAAGGTTTCAACACAATTCAAAAGCAACTGAATGGACTGATTGCCGAAGTTCAAAAGTACACATGAAAAAGCTGGAGGGAAATCCAGGAATCTTTAAGGTGTTATTTACCATTCAGCAGGAAAACACCTGTAACGTAAAACTGTGAGCTGCTTTGAACCCTCTTTTGTTGAACTGTAGACTATTTCAGAAGCTGAAAATTAAGTTCTATATAAATATGTATCAACTATGCATGAACAAACAAGAACCTCTTTACTGTCCATGACCACATGGCACCATTAACTGAACTTCGTTATTAGTTTTCAACCTTTAAATTTCTTGCAAAATCTTTACTTTGGGAACTCACCTTATTCATGTGGATCTGCTGCTGATATTGTTTCTGCTTCTCCAAAAATTGCTGATGTTGTTGCTGGATGACCAGCTGGGCCAAAGTACTCTGAGGAAGAGGAGCTGACTGGGTTCGATTCAGTGGCCTGTGACGAGGAAGTTTGTGGGCAGCTCTTATGCCAGGTGAGACTCTCTCCTTCGCTGCTAAAGGAGACTGTGGATGAAGAGGAACTGCTCCTGCAAAACAGGGACATTTCACTCCCCTGTGAAAACCAGAAAACTTATAGTTCTGATAGGAGAGAAAGCTTTCAGTGAGAAGAGGGGTGTATATTGCAGAAGTCTGCACCAGGACAGATGCAGTGGGATGTGTACCACGTGCCTCGCCATGCTGGGAAGTTCAGCTGCTGCAAAAGAATGTGATGAAGTAATCATTTTCTCTTTTCTGCAATCACTAAATTCTTCCAGGCTAACAGACTGGAACAAAATCACTAAAAGGGACAACAAAGATACTGCCCTTTTCTCTTCTACCCTTCCACTTTCCCCAACACTAAGGATGTATGGTATCTGTATTACCACATTTAGATTAAACTGAATAGAATATTCATTAAAAACATCTTAATATTGTTGATCATTACCAGACACAAGAAGTTTTTGTTGTCTCATTTGTTCTTTCAGTAACAGATGCTGCAAGAGAGCTTGATGGCTGCTATTTGGCTTTCCCTCCAAAGCAATGTGAGGATGAGTTGATGACAGAGGAATGTTTCCTCCATACTGTCCAGCCAAGGCCACTCCTTGTCTGAGCGAGGGGGTCTCCCCCTTCTGCTTTTCTTTGAATGACGACGAAGCCTGTCAAAGAAGAACATCATTGGTAATTGCTTTTCAGAGACCTGGCTGTCTATACCTTCCCTTGATTAGATGGTTTTATGTCACACTTTATGACTACACACCGCAGAAAACGTTAACATCCCTATCTTACACTTTGACTGTGAGATGAAAAGGAAGGGAGAACATGCCAGTTAAATGTAACACTGTGAGAAACTGAGTAATGAAACCCCTTGAAAAAAATCAGTAATAAAAGCCAAAGCATAAGGAACTACTAGTTAGAATATTATTAATGAAAGGACAGGACTTATCCTTAAAATTCCTAAAGACCTTCCCACAGTCTTTTGCACAGGAAACTAGGGCATCAGAGGAAATAGTTTGCATTGAGTTTGGAATAGGCAAGACTTGGTTTTTCACATAACTTTCCATCACACAGCAAGCCAATCAGCAAAGCAAAATAATTACCTGTAGTAGTGGGAAGCTATTACTTTTCCTGGAGCACTCCCTGACTCCCTGAAGGACAGCACAAACGTAAGTTTTACTCTTTGCAAAGTAAGTTGGTACAGTTAAACTCTCATCTACAGAATCATCAAGAGCAGTTATATGTGTGTGTCATTTTAAAGTGCCCTTATAAATAGCACAGTTATTGAATTAAAGTCTTTGGAAGTTTTGGTCCTTCAGCATTGTAAATGTACTTTATATGTCTTTGTTCTTTGCCTATTTAAAAAAAATATCTTAAAACAGCAGTTAAAGCAGAGTAACAATTTTTACAGCAAGAATAATAACCTAACAGAAATAGACATGTTCATGCTTGCAGATAACCACATATGGTATGTCATGGTAAAAACACTATCTCTGATAATCTAAATTCCATAAATTCTAAACCAAGGTTTTCACCAATATTTTTTTGGTGTATGCTTACTTCACAGTCTGGTATCACCCTTCTCTGAAAAACAAACACCAAAGTAAACTTTGCATTCAATTTGCAACTGCTTATTCTAGTAACAGAAATAAACATTACTTGTGTGAATGAACGCCTTTATTTTTTCCAATGCCAAAAGTAATATTTGGTGCTAGTTGGCCACATCAAAAGCTTGTAAGATTTGAGTGCGCAAAGGAAACATATTTTCATTTCCATTTTAATATTATAAAATTACTTTGAAGTTGGTTATATTTTTTGTGAAATAGGTAAGAAATTTTTCATTATATCCTCTGAAAAAGTAAGCACTACTTTTCATGGTAAGTTTAATATATTCATCACTTAAAAACAATAATTTGCTTATAAATATCTCATAAAAGACTTCTAGAGAATTGATTTAAGGCTTACACAATTTTCTTTGCAAAGTTCTGTATCTGATGTTAAAATGCTGGATTGCAGGAATATATTACTGCTAAGAACAGGAAAGGTATTGAATAAGCCATAAAATAAAATGGAACTTTGACTTGAAACTATGTTTAGCACTGGAATTAAGTAGCATTTATGACAAACCATAGTGGATTGTATAGATTTATTTTTTTTTTCCTCCATGAAGAGCTGTGCTTACAACCCCTAGTTTTTTTCATAAAAGTCACCAATTCCCATCCGAAGAAATTTAAATTTCTAAAATTTCTTAACAATACATTGTTGTATAGAACCATATATAAGTATTTTTACTTTCTTTTTGCTGGAAAGCAAGTAAGTTTTTACCAGTAGCAAAATTTTCAGATATTTTACTGAACCTCAGATTTCACCTCCAGGTTACTGTAACTTGGCTTACATATAAAGAACCTTATCCATCAGCATGGATTTCCATACATACCATATCCGTGTTTTCATACATTTTGCATATTAATTTAAGATTTATCTCTCAATCAAGGTGATTGCTCCAGACTGAAAAAAGGGCATGTGAATATAACTTGCCACTAAAATATTAAGCATTGTTCGCTTCTCACCAATTTTATTTATTTGATTGATAGCACACCCCTGGAATAACAAACCTAGCTGCAGGAATACTGGATTCCTCCTCTGCTATGGTTCAGCTCAGTTTAGGTCACTACTGAATCTCATTAAAAGTTACAGGTGCTGTAATTTATCATGTAGGTATGATCATGTAATTTGAACTTTTACACTAAATAATCTCCTCATATACTTCTTGCCACGTCTGAAATCTGTTATCTTACATAAATGCAATGCATGTGGCCCATACGTAGCTAAGCTCCACACTGGCATTTGTTTATTTGGGTTTAACAATGATTATTGCTTTCAAGTTGTGCCCTTAAATATCCAGATGTTGCCCAATGCATAGAGAGGTCTGGTTCCTACTCTGAATTGCTTATGTTCCAAAATGTTAAAAATAAAGAGAATAATCAGAAAGTAGGCTTTTCTGGAAGCAAAAGTATACAGGAAGGATTGAGATTGGTCACTTACACTGATTTGAGGTTGTATTGCTGGCAGTCCCAAGGTAATATTGGGTAGAGAAGGGGATGTGTAAAGACTCAATAAGTTCACTGATTCATCCTGTATCAAAAGGCGTTGCTGGGAAACCAGATGCTGGAATAAATGGGAAAAACAACAGAAGTAAATCTCCAAGCTTTTTATCTTGGTTATTTTATCCTCATATCCTGATACACTGAAAGCCAGTTACGTATCATTCATTGGTTTGCATCCCAAAGGAGTTCCAGATAAGAAAAATTACTGTCCCTGTAAAAAAGCTGTTGACAGTTCTGTTCTTAAGAAAACAACTGATATATGTCTGGGATTATTCCTTGGTTAGTAAATCAATTTTTCATCCAAAACTGAAATCTTGACAATTCCTAGACCATCTAATCAACTTCTCATCAGTTCAACATCAGTTCTTCTCATCAACTGGACTTTCACTACTAGAAACAAAATGGGAATTTAGCCAATGAATTAAGGAGTATATCTAGCTGAATTGAAGGTGTTGCAAGTGTGGATGCATTAGACCTTCAACACGGTTATCATCGTTTTTGTTGTAAGGCACCAACTGTGGTTTCTAACTAGTCCATGTCTTTTCTTAGCCAGATTATGATACGGGGATGTTTCAGGCACATTATTTACCTCCATTAACATGGAAATTTTGTGTAGAAAGTAAGGCAGATTGACACATCTGCCATTTAAAATAATGAGCTGTCTCTCTCTCTCTCCCTCTGCATTTATTTAAAAGCAGCGTCCTGTCATTCCCTGGTGATGGGATACCTCTCACAGCTTTCCTAATTCTGTTCAAATTAAAATCTTTAACACTTCTTTTGCAGCCTTGTGATATAATTTTCAAGGACATGGAACCGCTGATACATTTTTAATTGCTGTCAAATATAATCAGACATTCTTCAAATATCACCCTTTGTCTTTCGATACATTAATTGGGAAGAAACATAAAAAGTTAAGATTACCACAACAGGAATAGTTTTGAAGCCTTTGTCTTTCTGCTTGAACAGTGATGTTTTTCAACATGTGGTCTAGTATAGTTGCTTGAATTATATTTTCTGTTTAACTCTTGCTTCCCTCCCAGAACTTTAACACAATAAGAGCTACAAAGGTCTTATTAGACTTAGGAACTCTGGCATGATATGGTCCCCAAGGGAACAACATCCTTGAAAAAGAATACCCTGTGTAACAGTATGACACAGTGACTGCTTTCTTCCCAAACAAAAAGCATATGGGACTCCAATAATAGACCACCTCCAAGAGGGATACTGCACACTCGGGCTTTGACTAAAGTAAATATAATAACTTGTCAAGCATGTTGTGGGGAGCTGTAGATTTTCCCCCAGACAAACCTGGAATATCAATTAACTCTGTAAAATACTTTGTGTTAATACAATGCAACTTCAGACCATCAATGAAAAGTGGTTAAGCACAAAAACACAGGATGTTATTCCAAAACATAACCTTCCTCATACAGTTTGTTTGGAGATACGACCTATCACTGAGACAATAACAGTGGAAGTCTATCTCTGTAATTTTCTTTTGGTACCTAGGGAATATCAACAGATAGCACAGAAAACAAAGAAGCTCCACTTGTATATTACATTAATTCCTGGCTAACAGTGACTTGCCTTGATAACATCCACCTCTGACCATGAATAAATCCAAGTATGTCAAGACTGTGGAGATATAATGGAGGGAGTCGACAAAAATTTAACTGAAAAAGGACACTGCAGCAGCTCTAATGTCCCTTCTAGAACATAATCAAATTTGTAGCAATTGCAGCATCTATACAAATCCACGTCAAAGATATATGTTTCATTTTTGGTTTTCAGTATGCCACTATTACCTTCTAAGATCAGAAATAATAAAGGTAACAGTGGCAGGGTGCATAGCAGTAAAACACACTCTCACAATAAGGTCAGGCATGATTGTTCCATCAGGCAGAATCAATCACGTTATGGGAGTTTAATGCTGAATACAGGACTTTATTAGTAAAAGCATTTCCATCTAATTTCTAGTACCTCTAATAATCTCTCATTTTCATTTTGGTATGTGATTGATTTTTTAAAATATTTTCAGGTAATATTAGCCCAAGCTTCAACCAAACCTTATCTCCCAAAATAAATTTACTAGTCCACCTGCACAGATTAGGATCCTCTGTATCACAGAATCCTGGAATGGGTAATATTGGAATGGACCACTGGATGTCATCTAATCCAACCACCCTGGCTCAAGCAGGGTCCCCCAGAGGCACAAATACATGACTCCAGCTGCAGCTTCTCTTTTAACACAGGAAACAATACGTTGCAGTGGTGGCAGAAGCTGGAATTGCAAGCAGTGTCATTTGGCAGAACAATAGCTAAGCCATGTCCTCCTCCTACATGCAGACTGATGGTTCGGATTGGCACCTAAATTACCCCAAAGAGCAACCTGCCCTATTTGCTCCTCTATATACTTACTCATTGGGTCCATTGATCTTGCTTCCTGATACTTAAAATAGCCCATCAACACAGTTATCTTCCTTCTTAAAACAGAATATAAGAACTAAATGTAACAGTGCATGATCACCAGCAAGTAACCGTGATGAGTGACTGCATGTCAGTTGTGCCACTGGGATGTGCTGAGAAGCAGGAACACCTATGTGTGCATGCCTATATACATATTTATAGATTACATGGGAAAGACAAAATGGTTTGGCTTTAACACTTCTCAGTTGTGGGGCTACAGTAAGGTTGTCATAGTTTTCAATACTCACAATTATGTACACTTTTATCTCTTGAAGCTTTTGGGATGATTTTTTTTTAAAATTAATTAGACTCTCTTCACATACACTTGATGCAAACCCCATCAGATAATCGGAAAGCTACACTTTTTTCCACTAGCCCCTTACAAAGATCCCCTCAAGGAACTGAGTAGCAAAAGCACAGGGCTGTGGGGCTGCACAAAACAAGTATGTGGTTATCTGCCATGCATGTAATTTGTCTCCCATATAATCAAGTTATATTCTATGAAATACTGCTCTCCAAAGCACAAATGAGAGAACGAAATTGATCTGAAGCCCACTTACACCAATTGGAAACTTTCCATTGCCTGCAGTGGCATTTGACCAGGCTGTGAAAGTCTAAAATTAATCACTTCACATGACTAAAGCAGGTTGTCCCTCTGAACTCAAGGGACATGCTGTGCAGGGGCTCAATCCTGCTTGCATTTCTCAGGCAAGAAGAGTTAGCCCCAGCACAGCAGGTGACCTGAAAGTGTATGGCATGCTACAGGAGACAAATAGCTACTGCAGTGAACCTTGATGATACTGGAGACATCTGGGCCTAATAAAAACAGGATTTTATTTATAAGGTGCAATTAAAATCCTGAGTTTAACTTTCAAGTTTCATATAATGAGACCAGTGTTTTAACAAATGGTACTGAAAGTACCATTAAGGGAACTGTGATAGTAAAAGATTATCTGCAAAACTGCAGCATTTGCAGTGCACCTTTGTTCATTCAAAAAATTGTAAACGTCTACCCGCTGTTTGTTCCAGTGGGCAAGCAACTTAAAAGTCTTGCCATTTCAATGGATATGGTAAAAATACTTTAAAAATCTGTTTAATTACTGATAATGCATTAATTCTGTCCATGCACTAGAGTGCAATCATTTACGGTATTGACTCATGTTTTACTGGTAAATGGCTCTGTCATAGCAACCTGTTTTCCCCCAGCAAAAAGTGTTTTATTTTCTGCCATGAAAACCATGGCTTCCACCCACTCAGATATGAGCACAACACTTACTGCAAATGTCACAACAATGATTATGAAACAACAGCAATGTGAGTCATGCAGGATTACAGAAAAACAAGTGATATTTTGGGTGATTTGGAACACATCCTATTATTAAAAACTTCTGTACTTTGTGGATCTGATGAAAAATTTATTAGATGTATAGCCTTTGAGAGCTGGCAGCTAATGCTAAACTAGGAAAGAGATACGTAGGAGTTTGGCTGATGCTAAAATACCAAAGAAAATACCACTAAAATACAAATGCACTGAAGCTGAGATTTATGGAAAAATGTTTGAGACCACAGGACCACAGTATGAAGAGTCAAGTAACCAGAGAGGTAAAGAAATCCCTGACTGGATCCAGAAATGGAAGTCTGTAGTTTCAGCTTAGAACACATCCAGTGAGTGAAGTGACTGATGCCAGCATGCAGAGCTCAACTTCTAAAGAAACTTTTTAGGCTTATTTGAGCATCTTTGATTGTATGTTGGGGCTATAATTTCTGATGCCTGACACAGTGATAGCAAATGATATGCAATGCAATGTTCTAATAATAAGCAGAATATAACTCTTCTGGTTCTTGCTACAACCTTTCCAAATCTTCCCAAAGAGAGACTGCCAGCCAGACCAGACTGAATCTATTTCTGATGGTGGTTCAACACTGTGGACAAATGTCCAGAAACTATAACATGCAAAATAACAAGCACATGTATCAGTCTGAGACATTATTCCTTTTGCATTTTGTCGTATCCTCCTTGAGTCAATAAAAGATCCAGTTGGTCAAGATTTCCTGTTTGATACAGAACTAACACCCACATTATTACTAATTTCTATCTAAAACATTCCCATCAGTGAAATACACAACTGAAATCCACTGAACTCAGATCTGATCTAATCCTAATGAGGAATCCTACTCTGCATCTTTTAAATTTCCTTGCAATCACATATGGGGGGCTATGAGGCACATGTTAGCCATCAATGCCATTTTTTTTTCTTTTTGGTTAGGGGCCAGAGAGAGGCTACTAATCAGTGTGCAAAGGTCACCCACCTGCCCCCTGGATCATAGTTCACACACACAATTAATTCATTATGGGGAAGAGTCACTGCTGGAGGTTGAACTGCCCATTCCAGGTTTTTTGTTTTTTTTTTTGAGGTGAATGTCCTACCACTGACCTGGACAAATAGCTCTGTTAAATCACGTTTTCTTATGCAATTTTTCTAACATAAACAGCATAAACCAACAATTAATAGAAAACCTTGCCACCAAAGCAGGAGCTGCTGTAAATATAGGCACTGGATACAGAATATTGTGGAATTTGATTCTCAGTCACATTATTCTGCCCCTTTACAATATTGTTATGGAAAGAATGACTTAGGCATTTTGCCTCTGCTAAATGAGGTTTATCACAACTGATTTACCATCTGCATTCCTGTTGCTATGGGCACGTATGTATGAAACAGAATAAGGAGTAGTTAAGATTCCTTTACAAGGCAAGTATCTCAGACTTCTGGCATGTCATTTATGGTGGTAAATACCGCCCTGATAAGGAAACTGAGGTACAGTAAAATAAAAGGCATATGTGGCAAAGGATTTAGTCATCTAACTCCAATACTGAAATTAAACGAATCTACTTCAGCACTCATCTGAACCTGGGACTACCTTAACTCATATGTGTTAGGATGACCAATGCCTAAATCTCTGTTTTGCACCTTATCAGTATTCAGCATTGAGAACCTCTTCAGGTTATCCCAGAAGGTAACACAGATCCTTCCAAGTTTCATTTCACAGCTCACTCGCACTCTTCCAGTAGCTTTTTCTTGAGCTGTTGTTACCAAAAAGTCTCCTGATCACGCATCTCATATATGAAGATATATCTCATATAGAACACACTTTGATGTCAGTCTGCAATGTCCTGGTATCCTTGATAATTACATCTTTTGAAATTATTCTGCTTGTGAATACCATTAAATCAAAGTTTCCATCCTCTCCAGTCTAGAAATCTTAGCAATTATCTACACCACAATAATGACTCCTACCTCAGCTTGAATGTTAGATGGCAAAACTGAGGTTTCATTTTCTGTTGTACTGCTGGTTGGACCATTGCTTGGGGAACTGGGACCTGATCCAGGAGAGCTGCTACTAACTGAGGATTCTGAAAAACAGATAAAATATACATGAATTTCATACTGGAAAGGTAGATCTTGATTAATTATATACTCTTTCTGGCACAGGGCTTTTTTGCTGTTGAAAAGTATCTATTTGTTATGCTATTTACTTACATTAAAGATTTTTAATTTATCCTCCAAATCTTTTGGTTTTCCTTTTACAGTGCTAACGAGGAAAGATACTCTTGGTCTTCCCCCTCCTGATCTGTCTGCTTCACATAAGAAGAATTTACTATTTATTTTCCTACAATGATGGTATAATACTCAGTATTGGGCAGAGACACAGACATAGAGCTCGTAATGAGTAAAGAAAAGAAACTCTTTCCTTTTTAACTGCAAAGAGTCCTGCCTCTGTAAGAGATCAAAATGA
The DNA here is from genome assembly GCA_035222235.1 of Margarornis squamiger. Classification (NCBI taxonomy): domain Eukaryota; kingdom Metazoa; phylum Chordata; class Aves; order Passeriformes; family Furnariidae; genus Margarornis; species Margarornis squamiger. The sequence continues at coordinate 29,784,129 of JAWWTY010000077.1, read as the reverse complement.
CAGAGATAGCAGACCTGCAAAGGTCAGGATAACGTTGTCAATTCATGAGGTCTACTGCCATCCCTTTCTGGTTAGGACAGGGACGAGCCCAGTGTGGACTAATCCTTACATATGCAATACTAGTGGTAAAATACACACTTTCACTACATCTTGGGCACAAAAATGAAGGAATATTTACAGTATGCAAAACTGTTAAAATAACATTCGAAAGGCTGCATGTTACCTTGATTTCAAATGTCCTGAGCTCTATATAAGATAAAGGAGAAGAGGATGATCTCATTGTGTGTTATTGTATTGAGTTATTCTAATTCTACACTGATATAAATTACATTTTTGTAATGGAAACAGTTAAGGTTGGAGATGGAGGAGTGCAGCATTAGTGGAGGTAAGCCTATTTCATGGGATAGCTTTCAAATTAACGCACTCAAGAAGTTACAATAATTAATGTGGCAGTAAATAATCTATAACTACTTCTTTTCTTCTTCACTCTTTTTGCCTTAGTTCAAATGCAAAATATGTTCTTGCTTTGACTGACATTACAGGAGACTTCCTAGCTCTTACTTGTATCTCTTACTCTTTGATTTACTGAAGTGAACCTACACCCAGCTATACAAACTGGTCACGTAAAAGTCTGGTCACTTTCAATAGGTTACAAACCTAATCTTTTTTTCTAATTTTAAAAACAATAAAATTAAAATAGCACTTCTATAAGTAGGCATTTAAAAAAGGGCTATTTTAGGTTAAAATAATAAAAAGCAAGGGGAAAAGGCTTCAAACAATGTTTGATCAGGGTTATGAAAGACCCAAAAGGGCATACAGTCAATTAATAATTATAATGGTAATATGGAAGGCTTCAAATTGTCGTCAGAGCTAGGATGCGAAGACATCTATTTTCATGTTTCTGCTTTTTCAATGGCATTGGACAAAAAGGTTGTGACTGTGTAAAATATAAAGAAAATATAAATAAAGAAAGTGAAGATCAAGAATCTCATACAAATGGAATTAATAAATTATCTGTAACAAATTCTAATCTGGAAATAATTTATAAGGAAATTATTTAATTAATTTAATGCATATATTCATATCCATGTCCCAGTTTCACATACGACATACTGTGGAAAGTTGCCACAAGAATTGCACATAAGGGGACACTGATGTGAATGTTTTCATGTTGTGTTTTAATTCCATCTTGGTGTGACATAATTCTGATATACCAAGTTAATTCAGATACATGTCTGACAAGATTAGTAACAGTGGATTGCATAACAATATCGCCTGATCACCTGAACAAGCCATGAACTAAATATCCATGCAAAGTCAAAGCAAGAATTGTCAGAATGAGGTAAAATACTGTAAATGCTCTTTTTGTTTAGCAAACAGTTTCAATTTTGGACTATGACCACTATCCTGTGAACCATCACAACAGATACAGAATTTCTCCATTCTTAATTACCTGTCACCTCAAAAAGACGCTTCTTGAATGAACTGACACTTCCATCCTTCCTCCTGAGTAAAGGGCTGCTTCTCCTTTCTGTCACTTTTTGTTTTAACCTTGAACGTACCTTCAAATTGGGCTCCGAAGCTGGAAATGAAGAGAAGAAAATATGTGACTACAAATCACATTTCTGCTTTGTGTCACTGACCCTGCAGGACCTCATCTCATCCAAGGAAGGGGTTTTATTCCACAGCCAGCCTGCTGCTCCTTACAACTTCAATTTAGATTAGAGGCTAGGAAAGAGAGGAAGAGAGCTGAAGAGCTTCAAATCCCAGTAATTTTCTCATTGCATTTCAACTTTGAAGTTACCCATTAATTATTGTTAATATCATAAGTATTAATTATAGACAAATGCAAATTTATCATTTTTATCTCTCTTGTAGATGAAAACTTGGATGAAGACACAGCTTGGAACTTGGAACTTTATAACTGGATTAAGGTCTGATTACAGAAATAGAAGCCTGCACTGGTGTCTTTTGATTTCTCTTAGCAATATAAATTACAACAAGCCTTGCTGGCAGAACATTTCTTGGTCAGCAATTTTAGGCTCAGAACTTCAGTGTTTTCTGAGTAACACACCAAGCAACTAGATTTATGACAATGTCCCAAGAACATTTACAGAAAGAAATATATGCTCTGAAAAATCAAGAAGTAGGATTGATTCCCAGAAAACCTAGGATTATATTTAATGCACCCTGGGCAAGTTCCACCTTTGTTTCCTAAATGGACAGAGTCTTTTCATATGAAGGCCAGCTCGGCTGTGCTTTTTATTCTGCAGTATTTTTAGCATGATAAAATGTTTCATGTACTCATTTATCTGTTCTTATAAGTAAACCCTCTATCAAATAGACTGCTAAGAAGTAGTGAAAGATAATAGTAGAATAGAATTTGTATTTCCCTTTCTGGAACTGAGGCTTGGCTAAGCAGTATCTCAAAATAAAGACAGCTGGAAACTGGGATCAATTCTCTCTCCTATGCACAGACTTAAGCCCAGCCCCAAAGAGGGAGGAAGAGTTAGCAGAAAAGCAAAATAAATTATATCTTCACTCAGTTTAGAATTCTACCATTGTCACTTTGGGGTGGAAACTCAATTCTACACTTCTTATTCCACTCCATGCCCAGTATGTCACATTGCACATCTTTTTCCTGCTGTCCCACTTGCTCCCTCAGGGATGATGAAGTTAGAAATGCTCACTAGAGAGCAAAGGGGCTGCACCTCACCAGAGTGCTGCTATGGCCTGCAGTACCTGCAGTCACACGCTGGCTTTTGTCACTTACTACATTGGACTTGTCAAGCTCTTCCCTCTGAAGAACCTGTGCCTTGAGTACATTTCAGACCAAGATACATAGGCCAGCAAAACACCTGAAATCATTAGTAATAAAAATACGAACAAGAAATTTCTTCCTTATCACTTATTACCACTTTCAGAACAATGGTTCTAACAATGAAGTACAGAAGACTTGTTTGCTAAGATACCATTCGCCATGAAACTGAAAACAAAAAATATGATAATGGGCTACACTACACATTTTCAATCACAGATCTCACCAGGTGTGATGACATTTAAAAGAAAATGCACTCAATCCTTTTGCAGTTATGGATATTTCCATTTATACTATTCTGTACTCTTAAAAATTAGGAAAATATGTCTGTACCTGTGACAGACTAATGTGATACAAATCCTCTGCAATACTCACTGGAGAAATTCTCCACTTCATGCTCAGTCACAGCGATTGCCTTTCTATTTTTACCACATTCCCATCATATTCTGCATCTGAATCAATCATATAAGCAGAGAAAACAGACTTTGAAGTCAATGTCTGAATTTATGAGCCATCTGAGAAGATGCATGAAAGATGGCAATAATTTTTAAATGGAAATAATCAATTTTAAAATGAAAAGGCATGGAAAAGAGTGGCTATAAAATTATAAAATAAACCTCACAATAAAAACCAAAGCCAATGTTTGAAGAGTGTTAGCTTCAAATACTGGCGTTCCTGAATGTTCTCCATGAGACACTGCCAGCTCCTAACATGGTATTTACTTGGACTCAGTGGCTAGCAAAAAGGATTCTGGTTTCAGTGCACTAAATATATAAATCTAACCAGTTTGAGGATATCTCCTCCAATGAACAAAATATAGAACTGGACACTGGTTTCTTGATTCCCAGCTGTGGCTGAGGCATTGATTTGGTGTGTGACTGTAGAGCTCACATCCTGCTCCACCAAAGCTCAGGCAGAATTGTTATTGTTGACTGCAAGAGGTATGGATCACAACAGCAATCCTATTTGCTTCAGTACACTCCTACATGAGGGCAGGAATAACACATTTATGAAAGTCAACTCTCTTCTGATAGTTAAAAAGGCAAAATTAAGTATTTTAACCTTCAGGTATAAAGCTGCGGATTACAATTATAAATGTATATACATATACACATACAGATACATATACTGGCTGCCCCAAGGCACACACATAAGATTATTTAGAAATTATTTTAATCATTTTAACTCTGAAATGTAAGTGAGCAAAAAGTGAAAATAAATATTTAAAACCCTTTTCTTTCTTAATTAAATTGTTCCCCTAGTATTTGCAAGACACTTGAAAATTCTTAGTGGAAAATGGTCAAGAATTATTATAATTAATCTGCCTTATGTTTCACATGAGTATTTGGCTCAATATTCTCGAAATACTTTAACTAGTGGTTCTTAGAAGTGGTCTATAGAGGGATGTTCAAATGTTCAAAATAACTGGTTTGCATTAGCCGCCCCAGAAGTATTTCTATTGCACATTATTTGCTCCTTTGCTCAGCTTAATTAATCCACTGCCAAGGCTGACTATGTTCATCACCCAAAGGAATTCTCCATGTGGAAAAGAAGTGTCACATGGAGAGTCAGTGCCAATAACTTTTTGAGGCTAAATATTTACTCCCCAGCTTGCTGCAGAATAGTGTCCTCATGCAAATACAAGCCCCTAAGAATTAAACCTTTTTTCTCTGAAGTAATACCACAGAATTATTGAAAAGACCTTCAGGTTTTCTATTCCTTTATACAGTGATTCAACAATAAGCCAAGACACTGTCCCAGCAGGATAATTAATGCATGTGGCTAACTTGCTCTACATTAAGCATCCCATTGGGGTCCAGAACTCTAAACTAGATTGATTCTATACCATATAAGAGACATCCTGTACCTCACCTTCCTGAGGAAATGGGGCCTTCTCTAAAGTGCTGGAAGTGCTGAATAGGGTGGGGTTTGCTGGGTTAGATGATTCCAACTATAGTGGACTGAATCATCTGACCAAAGAGCCCAAATGTCACAGACAAAAGAAAAAACCAAGAGCATGTGGCCAGGAGTACAGCAGATGAGGAAAACAGCATGGCAAATTTGCATGGGAGCAGTCTGGTAGGTTGGGCTATTAATTTAAAATCCTGGTAAGAACCAGTATACATCTGATATTGGTTTAATTGGTCACTATCAGGCTAACCTCTCTGCTTTGCAAATCTTTGCACTTCTACTATATTTAGCATCTTGGAACAAGTAATAATCAGTTGCCACGTGAAGAAAGAGAAAAATATATTATTTGAGAGTTTTTGTTGCAAAGAAAACAAAAAGACAGCTATTTTCTCTGAAGGACATCAAAGCTCATGTCATTGATCTCAATGATATCAGCTGATACCCGTCTTGAGAGGATTTCAGGAAATTATTTTGTTTATGCAGCTATAGCATAATTTGGTATAATGCGATGTTGCAGTATACGGCTTGTTCTGTCTCATCGCTATTATCTGGATTATTCCTTTTTCAGTGTTAGTAATAATGGACTCATAATACTCTTTAAAGGATTGTAAGTGGGAAAGATACAGAAAAGATTAGTTTAAACGACAACAGAAAATATCACAGGAAATCCAAGGCTTTGTTATGAACTCTTTGGCATAACTTGTAATGATTTCTACAGAACTGCAAACGTTGGTTGTAGGTGAAGAAAAAAGACAGTGTCTCAATGATTTTTTCCATATTTCATAGTGACTTCATAGAGGAAGAAAGAATTAAGTAACTATACTGTAAAAAATGGAAAATATGCAGGGTTCTATGTAGTTATACATTAATTTCATCACAACAAACATCATTGATTGGTGAAAGAAAGCTAGTGTCCCCTAAGAAAGATGGTACTCAGATACAAGCATAAGAGATAGGAAAAGAATCTGGTGAAGTCATTGTGTCCTATACTCCACTTTGCTTAATATTAGCAATTTGCAAATATTAGCATTAAAGAATACAGCCTGGGGCCAGATTGCTCCCAAATGAGCTGAGGTATTTTTGACAAGGCTTTGCTTCACTGTTTCTTTTTATTAAAAACACAGAGATATTTAAGAAGAAAGGATAAAAATCCTTTTTACGCATGGGGAGAAGACATATATGAAGGGAATGTAAAAGACAGTAATGCACTACTTTCTGATGGTTCCTGGAACACAGTACTACTTTTGTATCAGAGGAGCGTGTGCCAACTTCAAATCAGCATTTAATGAATCCAGGCAGGAAATGGGGGATGGGAGAGGGTGCATAGCAAGCAGGTCCTCATCTTGAGGCTAAGGCCATATATAGGAAACCTGAAGAACAGAAAGTGAGCTTTTGTCCAGACTTCGAAAGGCTCTAAAGTGAAAGCATTTCCTTTTCCTCACTGGCAGGATGGCTTAGAAAAGCTGTGGGGCAGCCGAGGTAAAAGATGCTAAATTTGGCTAAAAAGATTCCAACACCAGCATGAGCAACAGAAGCAAAACTGACATCTTACTGGAGAAAGATAAATTGTTCACTTGCCCAGGCACCAACTGCTATCACTAAGATAATTTTTTAAAACAACAATTTGAAGTCCTCTAATGTAATTAAGTCAACAGAAACAATTAAGAAACAAAGACTTCATGATCTTGAAGTAAATCTTCACTGGTATTCTCTATTTCTTTAGCTATCATTTTTTTAAGTGGTGAAGGGTTATATATGATGCTGACTTGAATATATTCTATGCTGTACTCCAGGCAGGAGTTGGGATTTTTTTCTGGCTTATATCTAACCACTATCAATAAATGAACACATAGTCAAGGCCTCTTTCTTTATTCACACCACACAGTTTGCTATTTTTTTATGCTATTGTACTGGAGACCCATGCACAGATAAGCATTATGTGCTTTACAACACACAGCTATGACAGTCCTTGCCTGAGACAGATTAAAGTCTAAGATATAACACAAAAGGATGATGTATGGGTATAGGCCCTCAGAAGTACAAGAGAAAATATTCGGGTGGCACTGGTTAGCACAGTGGTGGTATTGCCAGCATACTAGTGACTTATTCTTTGTAAATGTTTTTCTAGCACCATGGCAATTGAAAATTTTCAAAAAGATACATGTGTATAATGAGATAACTTGAAGATCTTTGTTGTGATTTCTCTTGAAGCAGGAGAAGCAGAATGGGAAAAAAAAACATACTGTGAAGAGATCCTCATTTTGTTGGGTCCACTGCATAGCTCAACAGGTTCCTGGTCCATGTTGTGGGCTCCCAATCACCCTGGTAAGATACGTAAATAACAAAGCAGCTTGCCTGCCTATGCCATGCCAGGACCTGGAGACCAAGGAAAAGGTCAAATCCCACATTAATACTGCCCCCAAACCAACCAAAACAAGCATATCTTAGGTCTCTGAGAAGTTTGTCTGTGAGTAGTGGGCTAAGGAGAAACTTCTTAGTTTCACTCTCAAATAAGCAGAATGAAATGGGCAAGATAGCCCTAAGCACCACCAAAAAGGAAAAATGAGAAGATAATCTGGGCTTTCTCACCGAAACTATGAAAACAACCAAAGACTGGCAGAAAGCTAGAGAGGCAGAGAGACACAGATCAGAGACCAAAGCAGCTTCCAGCTTCCTCAGCTGCTTTGTGGAGAATTGTGAATGTGTCTGTCCTTCTGAGAGACCTGGTGGTCTCACAGCCTTTCCTCTACCACACGTGGTTCTGCAGACATGTACATTTTCTGTGCTCTGAATGGAGTTTCTGACTGCTGCTCTGGCTTCCAGTAGGCAGACACAGACTGTTTCAGCCACCTCCACATAGCTGAATATATAAGGCATAGGCAAGATGAGCAGTGCCTTTTTTGTTTTCATACACAACTGACTGACATCTGTTGCAGAAGGCCATGTCCCAGTACAAGACAATATTAGACAATGAACATAGGGACACCCTCCCCACTGGATGACAAACTGGAAGATACCAGCATGTAGTAAAATTCTGTGGGTTCAATGACTTCTCAATTCTGACAATTTAAAATGACATTTCTGAAAGGGTTTTAAATTAGATTCATGACACTGAAAGCTATTTACACATGCCCTCTGAAGCTCTTCCAAGAACTACATGGACCTGACCACTGGGTGGTCCCAACAAGGCAGGAGAACCAGATACAGCAGCACAGGATGGAGACACTTTGTTTTTCTGGCTTGCATCACCTAATGTGTTTTCAGGATATATCGGAACTGTTTCCTGTACAACCATTCACTTTAAGGGGGAGGGCTGGTCATATGTGAAACCCTTTAGTCCTTTGCTCTGTGTTGTTTTTCTAAAAGGTAGAATGCTTTATTTATTCAGACTAAGGTAAATATCCATTCCTCTAAATAAAAAACCAGGTTTAGTGAAGCACATGGTAAAAGAGCTAATCAGATTTAAGGGGCTCTTGCAGCCCTTCTGCTCTCTTTAGTCTAAGGAAGCCAATTTAACAAGATTAGCAAATTTTCATTAATTTTCTAGAGCAGGTTCAAAAATGAAATATTCCCTGGAGCTATTTTAAATATCTAACTTTTCATTGATATTAATGGCAGTCTGTATGAAACATAAATGTCTGATTCATTATCCATACAAACAAGTGTTTCCTAGGCATGATTTATGGAGTTAGATGTAGGAATTACTTATTGTACTGCTTGGATTTAGACAGATTTGGAGATCTTTATATTTTTCATGAAAATCTGAACAGTGTGATGTATTTCCTGTTGAGGTATGTTATTCATGTAACCTATGAAGCAAAAGAGCAGGTGTCTTGATAGAATTTTTAGTACATTCTATTTCTTAGCACTGAAACAGCATCTCCTTCCATTTGCGCTACTGGGTTATACACCAGTTTCAAGCACAGTGAGGCTGTGCTTTCACTGGACCTTGTGAGTCCTCATTACGTTTCAAGTCTGCTGACACCATCACATATTATTGCTATGCCAAGTCTATCTTCTTACAGGTAAACTAATATTCTTTACCAATAATAAACAGAGGATTAAAAAGCAAATGATACTATAGTATCTTGAACCACAGAATAAAATAATAGGGATGTTTTAAACTTAATTCCTATCTTGCCTGTACATCATCAAATTCCATAATTTTGTCATATCTTTGTAACACTTATAGGAATCAACTAGCATCTGAGGTCTCAGGAGGTGTAGAGAAGAAAGAAACAGGCCCTTGAATAGAGGGCATCTCTCATCTGAATGACAGTAACGAAATTAAGATACGCCTGCCTGGCAGTCTTTCTTGTTAGGTCTTTACTGGTTATTCTGACCATCTACACTGGTTGGTTCTAGCTGGGTAGAAGTAATGGAAATACCATACTTTATGGAAATATAGCAAATTCCACTCTTCAGTCTAAATACTCCTCCCACATCCACTGAATCTCAAGAAAAAAAAAAAAAAGTGAAGAGCTGCCAGAGATAATCCCCTAGCTTCCAAAGTTGAGGCTTTTGTCAGGGTTACAATGTGACCCCTAGATACATGGTCTGTTTTTTATAGAATAATCATGTTCATGATTATGTTCCTCCCCAAGCCTCATACAAGAAGCAATTACCTACCATGGTGATTAAATCTCACAGATTTTAACCTAGGAAAATACCTAGCAGTGATAACTCATTCATGGCAGGCAAAAAGTACATCTAATATTTCATCAACTTTCAGAAATCCATGATAAAACACCATCAACTTCTGCCCCATCAGTGTCATCAGTAAATAAGAGCTGGGCAGGTCTAGATTGCTGAAGCATAGTCCAGAGTCCAGAGGTCCAGGTTATGGAGAGTACAGGATGCCAAGAAAACAAAAGCAACAAAAACACAGTATATCTTGCTTGACTAGCAGATGAGAATCATAGGCCAAATTCATCTCAAAAGTAGGAAGGCACTACAGTTTCACTGAAGATAAATAAAGACAGTATTGGCTCCAAAGTTGTTTGGACATTCAAAAAATGTTTGTCCGACTTCTCTAGGCAAGGCTGACTTTCTGTGAAAGTATCTCTCCACCTTAAGTGAAGCAAGGAGAAAATCCCCGCGTGTTTAAAGTCTTATTAGAAACCCCTACTGCACCTTCACAATGATACTGAATTAAAACAACTTTACTTTTAGGTAGGTGCTTTATGCTCTGGGATATCACTCCAATCCCCCTACAACTTAATTAGCTAAATATACAATGTAACCTTCCATCTGGTAGAGTAATTTAACAGGAATAATTGTGCACCACCATAACTCAACGAGACACTGAGGAAAACCATTGAAATGCTATTTCCTTTCCTTTGGAAGAGAATTATGTACAATTTCAGCATGCTTTGCATTTCTAACAGTTAAAGCCAACAGGGAGGTATCACTCTCATTTATATTACTTTCCCATGAGAAAATCAAAAGCAAAGTACAAAGCTTATGCCGTTGCTCATGAATGGCCCTGTAATACTTACTTGGCTTTAGCCAGAACATGTTATTTGGCAGCTAAAACCCCTAATTAGAGTTGTGGGTTTGAATAGATTTTTCAGTGAAACTATGTTTTGCAGGATTTTGGAGAAGTGCAATCTTTACTAACCAACATCTTCTATTTTGGATGATCCGATACCATGTGATTTCCACTTTCCCTTCTGTGTCTGTTTCTCTCTTTTTGCCGTCTTTTAGATGTTCTTGTTTACTTTTCTAAAAATTTTCAACTGTCCCTGCTCCAGATACAGTGGAAGAAAAATCCTACTCCTATTGAAATCAAACAGGACTGTTTCTACTGCCTTCAAAGAATCTCAGGTTTTATATGCAGTAATTTTTAAGTTATTTATGCAGAGGGAATAGGCTTTGAAATGCCCATTAAAACCATTCACTTTATCTTCAGTGGACATTATGCTCTTAAAATGCTTTAGATTTTAGGACTGCCCCCTGTTGCTCATTGAAGCTGTTCCTTTAGGTTCCACAGTCAAAAATATGTCTAGTAGCTGATTACCTGCTTATCAAAAAGTTATGCAAGGTACCTCTTAATGCTAATTTATAAAAAATTTTTGAAAACATACACAGTTTGGGTAAGCAAACCTTTATGTAATCATATGAAGCAAAACTTTGTAATTCAATTTTGGTTATGCCCTGGGCAGTAAAAGAAGAAAGTGGTATTTTGACCAAGATTGTATAATTAGTCTAGCCATGAAAAAGGTTCAGTATCTAGCACAACAAAGTAATTGCTGGCAAAACAGAATGTGATGTACATAAAAGTAGTGGATTTTTGCAGAAATACAGTGAATCTTGAAACTGAGTAAGAATCATCCATGCATAAACCTTGCTCTCCAGCAATTAAAAGAAAGTATTAATAGAGAAACAGCCTTGCACTGATGGGAAGCCTCTGATGGTCTCCACAGGAGTGATTCCGATGATGATTCCTGTTAAACCCTTGTGCAGGCCCTGGCAGCTTCCGTGATACCAAAGCATACCCACACAAGTTCTCTTCTCTCTGACAGTATGATTAAGTCTACCCTAGCATCCATTTTTATTTAGTTTTCAGCTATCTGAAAAAATTTCTCAGAATGTCTCAGAATGACAGGATATCCCTCCTCGGTCCCAGCTTAGGAGGCTGCAGTGCTCTGATGTACCCAGCTGACTGCAGCCCAGCACAGTAGCTACAATCATATTACACTTCCTTGGAGCTTCTGGCTCCCACAGGCTGGATGCCCTTTTGGCCTGTTCATTACATGAATCCAAAAACTGTTAACAATGGTTTGCGTCAGATTCACTCTTCAATTTCAAGTGAAAGTTTCTTCTATTTCTAAAACCTCTTGCTGCTAATTATGTCCTCTCACTTTATTGGTAGGGAATTTGGGAAGGGTAAACATATCTGGTGACAAATGGGAAAAGAAGTCAAAATCAGGATACCTTTTTTTTTTCTTCTCAGTGTGATAAGCACTGATTTCTTTTGGGTCCAAATTTGTCAAGACAGTTCACTAACCTAGGAAAACAAGGACTCTGAGAGTCAGGAATTCCTAGCATTCCCTGAAAAATGGGACAAAATTAGGAGAATCATATCATGTTTGTCTTGTTTCCCTGCTTCAATAAACTAAGTGCCTCTCCCATTTATTGTGCTCACTCATAAATTCAGAGAAAAATAAAGCTTCTCTCCACTGAACTTGACTTCTTCATTTTGGCAGACATGGTAATTGAGGGTTTGGGATACTCTAAGACATTTTTTTAAACTGAAGATCAAAAGAAATCCAGCTTTTTCATATACTGTTACTTCACAGAAGAGTGTTTTCCTAGAAAATGCAAACAGAAATAAAATTTGGTGGGACAAAAGGGGAAGGGAGAAAAACTTTCACACACAAAATGTTTTTCTTCTCCATTTCAACTGCTTCAGTAAATTACTGAGTCACTAAATGCAGAAAGAATTGTAAGGAAATATTCTAATTAATTTCTTCTCTTAAAAAATTATATCTGCTGAGTTCTCGTTCAGGAATCTTTCACTCTCATTACACAAGAGCTACACTGTTATTCTACTGCCTAATCAGGTTAACTTAATATGGTTTTTACAGAGTGATCTTCATGGCTATGCAGCACAGCCCTCTTCTTCTCTTTCATCACAGTATTAAACAATCCTTCATCTCCTCTTTTTTCCTGTATGAAATTACACAATTTCTCCTGTCCAAGCAAGAACCTTGTACTATTTGCTATTTAAATAACCCCATGCTATGTTTCCATTGAGCATGCTTCCAATTTTTGGAAAGTGAGCTACAAACATCTTCTCAAATTGTACTATTGTGAGAGATCTTCAGTTCCCTAAGCAAAATGCAAGTCGTAAGCTTACAACTCCATCTGCAAAGAAAGATTCAACTGGCACAAAACCAAAACAAATAGAAATACTGATTGACATTCCCACTCTGCCATGATTGTGCTAAACTCAGGAAAGAAAAAACAGTTCACACATGATATGATGATGTCCCCAGAAACTTCTTCCAACAAAAGCCAAAACATGAAATAAAATGCAGAAATTCCACCTACAGCAACATTTTTAAAAAGTATGAAGCTTTGGCTAGAGAGCTAACCTTTATTGGACCTTACTGGCTTTTGCTGGTTTGTATGAACATTGCACACAAAGAGTGACATTTTAAGGATTGATTAAAATGCAAATGTTAGGGCCATTGCCCAGAATTTCTGCATTTATTTCGACAAGGGATAAAAAAAAAAAAAGGCAAAAACTTTTCTTTCAAAAGATCTTCTGCCTTACCAAAACCTTGCTTGCTCTATTTTTGTTAGTTTCACTGTAACCTCATAACACAGGTAATATTTTCCTGGACAGACAGACATAGAATAAAGGACCTCAACAAGCAAAGGTTCCCCATATTAAATAAGGTCTTCAAAAGTGCACAGCTCCCATCAGAGCCCTTAAAACAAGTCAGTACGAATTTCAAAATTGATAATAGGGAGGAATTTTCAAATCTCTGTGGGTAATTTAGATGCATTAGTCTCACCGACAGTTAATGAGCCATGTGCAGCTCAGTCTTTTGGGTGTTTTGCAGTAGGACTGGTATCCATGGTATCCATGGTGGAAGTTGTTTTTTTTTATTATTAGTTTAAAATTTTGATCTTATGCTGTTTAGACTGAATTCTGCTCTTAGCTACAGATGTGCAGCTTCTCCTTATGGTATATTTATGTATCCAATGAAGCAATAGCTCCCCTTGCTCTGCTCTTTTCGAAGTCTGTCATCTAAGCATCTGAATGCAGCTGTGCAAAGGGTTGCATATCCTGGCCTCTAGCCCTTAGGACAGTCCCAATCCTTCATGCAGCTAAACTGTGTGAAGCCCACTGCTGACAACTTCTGCTGCATCTTGTACAGAAAGGAACAATCCACATGGCTGAGAGTTGTTGAGTAACCATAGTCACTGCAGTAGAATGTTAACTCTGGTACCTACCTGTGAACATAAAAAGAGCAAGACTCTTAAGTCTTATGCATCCCATCATTCTGGATGCTAGAAGAGTAAGAGCTGCAGAGAATATTTCCCTTTCTCCATACTCTCAGAAATAATTTTTAAAAGATTAATAAGGAGATGTCACTTCAGGACTAATTAAGCAAAGATTAAATGGATTACTGAACAAGAAAGCAAGCAAGCAAGGCTCATGATTTACGATGCCTGTGTGACACTTGGTGTTCCCTTAGCACTGAAAAAAACATTAGGATGTCAGGAGAGAATCATTCAGCTTTGTTGCCCATTAAATCTGATCTCCAAGTAACTGAATCAATCAGAATTATCTTCAAGAGCATTATAATTAAGTTGGAAAAGAGGAAGATACCTCTGTATTTTGTATTATAAATACTGAAAACAAAAAATTAATCTAGAAAGCAAAACAAAGCTGTGATTAAAACCCACAACAGGTATCCCTTTCTTAAGACTGAAAGGAATGTGAAGTCTGCTTTCATATGAATTGCTGACTTCACGCAGGTTCAGCACCACAGAGGGTTTACCAGGAGCCAGTGGCAATAAACGTTCATAGCCTAAAGGAAGGGAAAAGAGGTTCACCCCTCATGGCAAAGGTCAGATTTCTGAAGCTTAAAGCCTGTCCACATACACGAGTGTTCATGGGACATCTTTGTCTAGTAAGGTCCCATGAGGATGACACAGGCTCCACAATGTCCCCTCTGCCTGGAGGATGGCCCTAAAACCACCCAGATCAGTTTAGGGTCATTTGACTTGTGTCGATCTGGTTCCTGTTGCTTTTACTGTCAACCTGATGAACAATCATTGAAACCTCTGTGGGGATGTTGCTGAAGGCTGGATTAAACAACTCTAGCACACAGAGAGACTGGATGTGTAAACAGGATATTTAACAGTTGCTATTTTCATGGATGTGGAGAGCTATCAAATATCCTCCACTGCTAACATGCAACATGTTGTACACTTCATTTATATTTGCTTATCAGAATCGCTATGTAAATATCATATAAACAGTTATATTAACGATTATATTAGTATTTGTCTATTTATTCTGTAGATACCTTTTCAGAGAGTCATCATGTCCTTTGTTCAATTTTGGAACCGATGCACTGCATGCCCAAATATTTGGAATAACATATAGAAAACATCTGGATTTAATTATATTATAGTCCTCTTATGCAGACAATGGGAATTGAATTAAGGAATATTTTGAAACCCCCACAGAGATATAAAAGTATTAGCAGCTGCACGAGAACTTTACTGTTACAATGTTTGAAAATGTTTTGTTTTACAGATCAACAGTCTGACACATCATAAATATCAATCATAACATTTAAGATATATACACATGGAAGAAAAATTAAAGCTTGCATTTCAAAAACATGCAGATGAATTCACAGCATTTAGAAGTTGTAGAATGTATCCTTTTGTTAAAAAATGAAAAAAAAGAAAATGAATAGCGTATTGGCACAGAAAATATATGTTGCACAGTGGTATTAAGCAGAGAACCACATAAGGGCTTATTGTGATGAACAGCCTGAATAAGATTTTACAGAATCTTGTTATATTGCCACCATATTGTACAAAGGGTAATTCAGCTAGAATAAATTAGCATTTTGCTTTTCATGCTTTCATTCTTTTGAAAATATTTGGGGAAATAATATGAGCTTAGAGAGCCTGCTCCAAAATATTAGATACAGACTGGATTTTCTTTCTGTATGTATGCTGGTTCCAAATGCCAGTTCTTTTCAAGACAGTACTAGTTTTGCAGTTAGTTTTCAATCTCCCAGTGGCTAAATCACATTCAAAGGCTGTTAGCACAGTAGGGGGTCAGACTTTCTCTCTGAATGTAACTATATCACTCAACAGTAGACTCATGCAATAAGTGATCTAATGTTTTCTTTTCCTTTTCCCCCCCCTCCTCTGAGTGTCTCCCTGCATTCCTGGATACCAGCCACTGCACCAACGACCTGAGGCAACAGCCTCATGGCCTCCACCACCATCCTTCCAGCTTTTTTTATGGTGCAAAAAAGTCAAGTCTACAGTTCACCTGCTGTCAAGACAAAATATTTATTTACTAAATCTTCTAAATTATATTCAAAAACCTTCAAAAGAACATTGTCTTGTACAATATTATACATTCCGATGTCTAAGAAGACATGCAAACGTGTGTATATGCGCATATGTACACAAACTTTGACAACCAATAAAAGAAAACATAATACTAATCCAATTCCTCACCTTTCCATGAAGTTCCCTAAAAATGCCCTGAAAAACATTGTCTAAAGGCAGAAAACTGTCTGAAGACAGATAGTGTATCTACCATGCAACACAGAGAGAGAGTTATTCAAGCCAAAAGTAATACTGACACAAAGAAAATAAAGGTCCATGAAACGATGACCTGTTTAGAAACTAAATTTATCAGGACTGAAGTTTTCAATAGCTGTTAGCACTGGGAAACATTGACTCTTGATACCC